>JAPDVR010000002.1:39559028-40014028 GCA_026230005.1 Gila orcuttii
TCAGATCCCTCTGTCTGCCCACCGCCAAGGGCGCCCTCCCGCGGCTCCCATCCTGCCCGTTCACCCGGGCCAGCTCTGGGGGCCACGGGCGGACGCCACAGCCCTCTCTAGCCCCGCCCCCCGCTACACGCCGGGTTAAGCGGCGCTCCTGAGACAGGCTCCTCGGGGATGGAGCAGGTTGAGGTCGACCCTGTCCCGACGGCCCCGCCGTCCGCTCAGGTCCCTCGGTCTGCCCACCGCCGAGGGCGCCCCCCCGCGGCTCCCACCCCACCCGTTCACCCGGGCCGGCTCTGGAGGCCGCGGCCGGACGCCACAGCCCTCTCCAGCCCCGCCCCCCGCTACACGCCGGGTTAGGTGGCGCTCTTGAGAGGGGCTCCCCAGAGATGGGACTCAGTTCTTTCCAGGAGTTAGGAGCAGGACCACTCCTTTCCCCGGTGGAGGGCTGGGGAAGAATCCTTATTCGCAAAGAACTGACTCTCCCGTCTCTGAGCACACAGAGTTCTCGGACGACACAGAGCACCGCCCTCTAGCCGTGCTCTCCTCGTCCCCCTCTGTCCCAAAGGTGGTTGACACGGCGTGCCGTCCACGGACCGCTTCGCCCCTGTCCCCCTCTGTCGCCAGACCCCTGGCAGAGCAGGCCCCCGCGGGACGACCAGCCTGGTCCTCCCCTGGCCCCCTCTGCCAGGGCGCGGTTGCTAACTGTGCCCCCACACCGGGCCGCTATGCCGTCCACGTCTTTGCCAGTTACTCCGCTTCGCTGCCCCTCCGGGGGGACGCCTGTCGTCTGCGTGATCCCGCCGGTTCAGTTCCTGGGAGCCTGGCTAGAGCTTCCCCGTCTGTCCCGCTGGATCGCGCGTTCCGTCAGGCTCGGCTTGCGATTCAATTTGCATGGTCTCCTTTGGTCGGTGGCAATGCCCCCGTCATGAGAGCAGAGATTGCCACCCTGCTGGCGAAGGGTGCAATCGAGACTGTCCCTCCAGCTGAGATGAGGTCCGGCTTCTACAGCCCTTACTTCATTGTCCCCAAGAAAACCGGTGGGTTACGGCCAATCCTGGACTTGCGCGTGCTGAACCGCTCCCTTCACAGGCTGCCGTTCAAGATGCTCACCGCCAAACACGTTTTCGAATGCGTGCATTCCCAGGATTGGTTTGCAGCGATCGACCTGAAGGACGCCTACTTCCATGTCTCCATTCTTCCTCGCCACAGACCGTTCCTACGGTTTGCTTTCGAGGGGCAGGCATACCAGTTTGCGGTCCTCCCTTTCGGGCTGGCCCTGTCTCCTCGCATCTTCACGAAGGTCGTCGAGGCTGCCCTTGTTCCCCTTCGGGAGCACGGGGTTCGCATCCTGAATTATATCGACGACTGGCTGATCCTAGCTCACTCTCGAGATCAGGTTTGCGAACACAGGGACCTAGTGCTCCGGCACCTAGCTCGTCTGGGCCTCCGGGTCAACTGGGAGAAGAGCAAACTTTGCCCCGTGCAGAGGATCTCTTTTCTCGGTATGGACATCGACTCGGTCGCCATGTCCGCGCAGCTTACGAGCGAGCGCGCGCAGTCACTGCTGACTTGCCTGAGACAACTCAACAGCAAGAGTGCGGTTCCACTGAAACATTTTCAGAGGCTCCTGGGGCATATGGCATCTGCAGCCGCGGTCACGCCGCTCGGATTGCTTCATATGAGACCGCTTCAGCTTTGGCTTCGCGACCGAGTCCCGAGGTGGGCATGGCAACAAGGCACGCTCCGAGTACCAGTTACTCCGACCTGCCGTCAGTTCCTCACCCCGTGGTCGAACCTCAGTTTTCTCAGGGCGGGTGTCCCCCTGGAACGAGCTTCCCGGCATGTTGTTGTCCCAACAGATGCCTCCACCACGGGCTGGGGCGCCATGTGCAATGGACATGCTGCTGCGGGCTCCTGGACAGGACCCCAGCGGCTATGGCATGTCAATTGCCTCGAGTTGTTGGCAGTACGTCTTGCGCTGCACCGTTTCCGGGGGTTGCTCCGGGGTCAACACGTGCTAGTCCGTTCAGACAATACCGCCACTGTAGCGTACATCAACCATCAAGGTGGTCTACGCTCCCGCCGTATGTCACAACTCGCCCGCCACCTCCTCCTATGGAGTCAGAAGCATCTGAGGTCGCTTCGAGCCATTTTCATTCCCGGAGCGCTGAACTGTGCAGCCGACGAGCTCTCACGGCTTCAGCCCCTCCCTTGAGAATGGTGACTCCATCCCCAGTCGGTTCAGCTGATTTGGGACCAGTTCGGGGACGCACAGATAGATCTGTTTGCCTCTCACGACTCGACCCATTGCGCCCTGTATTTTTCCCTGACCGAGGGCACGCTCGGCACGGATGCACTGGCGCACAGCTGGCCGCCGGGCCGCAAATATGCGTTTCCCCCAGCGAGCCTTCTTGCGCAGACCTTGCGCAAGGTCAGGGAGGACGAGGAGCAGGTCATTCTGGTCGCGCCGTATTGGCCCAACCGGACCTGGTTCCCCGAACTTGTACTCCTCGCGACAGCACCTCCCTGTCCCATTCCTCTGAGGAAGGACCTTCTTTCTCAGGGACGGGCACCCTGTGGCACCCTCGCCCCGATCTCTGGAGCCTCCACGTGTGGCTCCTGGACGGCTCGAGGTAGGTTTGAGTACCCTTCCACCAGCGGTGGCGGCTACCATCACTTCCGCTAGAGCGTCGTCCACGAGACACGTCTATGCGTTGAAGTGGAACCTCTTCATCGACTGGTGCTCTTCTCACTGAGAAGACCCCCGGAGATGCTCGATCAGCGTTGTGCTTTCCTTCCTTCAGCAAGGGTTGGAGCGAAGGCTGTCTCCCTCCACCCTTAAGGTCTATGTTGCAGCCATTGCCGCACATCATGACCCCGTCGAAGGTAAGTCGGTAGGGAAGCACGACCTGGTCATCAGGTTCCTGAGAGGAGCGAGGAGACTATATCCTCCTCGCCCTCCTCTCGTTCCCTCTTGGGACCTCTCAGTGGTTCTAACTGCCCTGAAGAGTGCTCCCTTTGAGCCTCTGCAATCAGTAGAGCTTAAGTTCCTGTCTATGAAGACAGCGCTCCTGGTTGCACTGGCCTCCATCAAGAGGGTAGGGGACCTGCACGCATTCTCCGTCGACGAAGCGTGCCTGGAATTCGGACCGGCTTTCTCTCACGTGATCCTGAGACCCCGGCCCGGATATGTGCCCAAGGTTCCTACCACTCCCTTTCGGGACCAGGTGGTGAACCTGCAAGCGCTGCCCCCGGAGGAGGCAGACCCAGCCTTGGCACTGCTCTGTCCAGTACGCGCTCTTCGTGCCTATGTAGACAGGACGCAGTGTTTCAGTACCTCAGACCAGCTCTTTGTCTGTTATGGTGGGTAGCTGAAGGGAAAGGCTCTCTCCAAGCAAAGGTTGTCTCACTGGATAGTGGACGCCATTGCTTGGCTTACCAGCAGCAAGGCCGACCGTGCCCCCTTGGTGTGACGGCCCACTCTACCCGGAGTGTGGCATCCTCTTGGGCTCTAGCGCATGGCGCCTCGCTAACAGACATCTGCAGAGCTGCAGGCTGGGCGACACCTAAACACATTCGCCAGATTCTATAATCTCCGAGTGAAGCCAGTGTCCTCTCATGTACTCGCTTCAACTAGCTAGTACCGGACCCGCTCAGGTGTCTTCGCTTGCTCGCCATTCCACTCCACGGACTGGATACGTGCGATATTCTCCTCATGTGAGCTTTTCCGAAAGCCCTGAGCTCCTCCAGCACTCCTGACGTCGGCGCCAGTGTCTCTTGCCTGTGCGTCGGCTAGGTGCCTCCCGTGTGCATGGTCCCTCCCCTGAGCGACCCCCACATGTGTATTTCCACTGTAAGCCTCTCTGAGCATATGTCTTTCCCTTGGCAAGCCACCTTGCCACCCCTGGGGTTGAAATATTCCACCTGCGGCTGGACACCCCAGTGTTCCCCATATGCATCCTTCGGGTCATATGTGTATTCTCTAAGTCCCCCCCCCCCCCTCTGGGTTGGCATTAATTGCATACTTCCCCTAGCTTGGGATATGCTTCCCAGTGTACCTTGGTATTCCTGTGTTAAATGGAGTCCTTCGTCCATTCTATGACAGGGATCTTGATTTACGCAGGGCACTGGAAGACAGCTGAGAAGGTGGCGTGATTAGACTGGTAACCCCATTCGTCGTCATCCGACGTAACTCGGAGTGACAACGAAAGGGAATGTCTACGGTTACGTATGTAACCCTCGTTCCCTGAGTAGGGAACGGAGACGTTACGTCTGCCTGCCACTTTCCGCTGTACCGCGGGGATCGCCTGAGCTCAGTCTTGGCTCCTCAGCGAAGAAACATAAACTGCTGTTGCGGACTTCCTCCTTTTATACCCACGAGGTGGGGCGGAGTTACGTCATGCAAATTCCGCAGACCCATGGCATTTCTTTGCCATTGGCTCGTTTTGTAATACTCGAAGTTGATAGGCTTTCTAAGCGAAACCCCATTCGTCGTCATCCGACTTAACGTCTCCGTTCCCTACTCAGGAAACGAGGGTTACATACATAACCGTAGACGTTTTCCAACTGTGATCTTAATATGTAAAGTACACAACAGAATAATAACCTCCTTTCAATATTGCATCTCCAAAAAACATCCCTAATTGAGCAAACCCTGCTCTTAAGCTTTTTTTTTTTTTGACTCAATCGTAATCGCTAAATTTTCATCCCTGCGCAGTATTATTTAGTAAAAATGCAACACTGATCTCCAAACATAAGTCATTTTACTTTTTTCACATAATTGTTTTCCTCCTAATGCAGACAAAGCATTATAATAAATCTCTGCTTATTACAGTAGTATAATTGATGCATTTTTATTTTGCATGATCCATATGCAAATTGCTTCAAAATATGGCTGGGTAAAAATAACTATTATTTTTATCGCTTTTTATGAAAGAATATCACTTCTCAAATTCGAAGAATCAATCTTTTAGTCAGTCATTTTTAGCTGATAAACGAACAGAACATTTTACACCTATCTAATAAATCGCAATACATTTCATTTACTGTCTATTTTATTACCAAATTTAAACCATAAATACTATTTTGACTTTTTTAATCTCGCGTATTGTAGCTTTTCATTCTCATTGTAGCTCATCAGTTCAAGACTAAACTGAATACCTTTTCTTCTTTTCCACTAATTTCTAAATAAATTATCATGAATAAACTAATTATGTCTCATGTAATCACTCTAACTAAGAAAACTTCAAAGCAACGTTACATTTACCTCATAAAAGTCATTCAATAAACTCATTATACAATTAGAAAAATAACTCTAGAAAATAACTTTTTGCACTATCTTACATATTCATTATTTGTACATTTCTTTTTCTGTTTATCTAACAATCTAAAAGTTTTGTATATCAACCATTTAAACCATTAGCATTATATCTTAATTATTATTAAAACTTCCTTGTGTTCGTATACAATTTATTTTTCATCTTCAATTTCTGTTTAGTTCACCCATTATCTGACCTTATGTTTGATAGATTTCCAATCTAAGGATTACTTCTGTTAGAGATTTAATTTCTGTTCCTGCCCCTCCTCTGCTGATTTCATTGCTTTTACCGATCTATATCATGTCCACATAATCCATTACCAAGTGTTTTAATAGTTCTTCTGGTACTGATATTGTCATGATATGGGTTTTGTGTCTTGTCTTCTTTCATGTTCAGTGGTTCCCTGACCTGTTTATTAGTTATCCCAGGTGTTTCTTATTATCCACGCCCCCTTGTTATCCTGTTAGCTCGTTTTTCTATGATTATTTAAGCCCTGTGTTTTTGCCCTGAGTTGTTGAATGTTTGATGTCAACGTGGGTCGCTTCCTTGTAACCTGTTCTTGTCTGAGTTTATAGTTTGTTAATAAAGCCATACTGCATATGGATCCATCCTCATCCATTTTTACATCACCAGCATTACAGAACATTACAGAACAACTCACCACGAAATGGATCCAGCAGTTGTCAGCAACCGGGCTCTGGGAGAATACCTGTCGACGTTATTGCAAGAGGGCCAGTCCATCCAAAGGTACGCAAAGGATTTTCTGTCCATTTGCCATCTGGGAGCGCTAGATGATATCCAGCTCATGGGCCTGTTTTGGAACGGGCTGGATTATGACATCGCTCGATGGATGCCGCGGGACCTTACCAACTGGACTCTTGACCGGTATATCGCTCAGGCTTGTTCCTTGGAAGACCTCTTCTCCATTACAGGCTTGTTCTACTCGACACCTCCCGAGTTCACATTACCCGCGAAGGCCTCGTCGTCGTCTTCGCCGCTGGTTCGGTCCAGCCCTGCCGAGCCCGCTCTTCACTGCAACGCCGACGAACTCACTCTTCACTGCAGCCCTGACGAACCCAAGCTCCTCGTCAGCCTCGACGAGCCGGTGCTTCACGTCAGCCTCGAAGAACCCGAGCTTCAAGTGAGCCCCGACGAGCATGCATTTCACGTGAGCCCCGACGAGCATGCATTTCACGTGAGCCCCGACGAGCATGCATTTCACGTGAGCCCCGACGAGCATGCTAATCTATATTTCTTTCTTTCTTTCTTTCTTTCTTTCTTTCTTTCTTTCTTTCTTTCTTTCTTTCTAACTAATCTATCTTTCTTTCTTTCTAACTAATCTATCTTTCTTTCTTTCTAACTAATCTATCTTTCTTTCTTTCTAACTAATCTATCTTTCTTTCTTTCTAACTAATCTATCTTTCTTTCTTTCTAACTAATCTATCTTTCTTTCTTTCTAACTAATCTATCTTTCTTTCTTTCTAACTAATCTTTCTTTCTTTCTTTCTAACTAATCTTTCTTTCTTTCTTTCTAACTAATCTTTCTTTCTTTCTTTCTTTCTAACTAATCTTTCTTTCTTTCTTTCTAACTAATCTTTCTTTCTTTCTTTCTAACTAATCTTTCTTTCTTTCTTTTTTCTACCTAATCTTTCTTTCTTTCTTTTTTCTACCTAATCTTTCTTTCTTTCTTTTTTCTACCTAATCTTTCTTTCTTTCTTTCTTTCTTTCTAACTAATCTTTCTTTCTTTCTTTATTTATTTATTTTTTCTACCTAATCTTTCTTTCTTTCTTTCTTTTTTCTACCCTTTCTTTCTTTCTTTCTTTCTAACTAATCTATCTTTCTTTCTTTCTATCTAATCTATCTTTCTTTCTAACTAATCTATCTTTCTTTCTAAATAATCTATCTTTCTAACTAATCTATCTTTCTTTCTTTCTAACTAATCTATCTATCTTTCTTTCTTTCTTCCTAATCTTTCTTTCTACCTAATCTATCTTTCTTTCTTTCTTTCTCTCTCTTTCTCTCTACCTAATCTTTCTTTCTTTCTTTCTTTCTTTCTAATCTTTCTTTCTTTTTTTCGAACTAATCTATCTTTCTTTCTTTCGAACTAATCTATCTATCTATCTTTCTTTCTTTCTAACGAATCTACCTTTTTCTTTCTCTCCAACTAATCCATCTTTCTTTCTTCCTACCTAATCCATCTTTCTTTCTAACTAATCCTTCTTTAGTTTTCTTTCTTTCTTTTTTTCTACCTAATATTTCTTTCTTTCTACCTAATCTTTCTTTCTACCTAATCTTTCTTTCTACCTAATCTTTCTTTCTACCTAATCTTTCTTTCTACCTAATCTTTCTTTCTTTTTTTCTCTTTCTAACTAATCTTTCTTTCTACAAAATCTTTCTTTCTTTCTTTCTTTCTTTCTATCTAATCTATCTTTCTTTCTAACTAATCTATCTTTCTAACTAATCTATCTTTCTTTCTTTCTAACTAATCTATCTATCTATCTTTCTAACTAATCTTTCTTTTTTTCTTTCTTTTTTTCTACCTTTTCTTTCTTTCTTTCTTTCTTTCTTTCTTTCTTTCTTTCTTTCTTTCTTTCTTTCTTTCTTTCTTTCTTTCTACCTAATCTTTCTTTCTTTCTACCTAATCTTTCTTTCTTTCTACCTAATCTTTCTTTCTACCTAATCTATCTTTCTTTCTTTCTCTTTGTGCCTAATCTTTCTTTCTACCTAATCTATCTTTCTTTCTTTCTCTTTGTGCCTAATCTTTCTTTCTACCTAATCTATCTTTCTTTCTTTCTTTCTTTCTTTCTTTCTTTCTTTCTTTCTTTCTTTCTTTCTTTCTTTCTTTCTTTCTTTCTTTCTTTCTTTCTTTCTTTCTCTCTACCTTATCTTCCTTTCTTTCTGACTACCATTAAAAGAGATCAAAGGGATATCTCAGGATATAAGTGTCATAGAAACATGAGGGTGGGCTCGTTTGACTCGGGCCAGCAAACAGACAATCCTGAATCACTCAACACTTACTGGCCACCCCCTAGCAAACATTGTCGAGCACCTTAACAACCAAAATCCAAAGAGGGATATCTTCCATTCTGAATGTCACAGAGGCATGGGAGTTGGTTTATATCATTTATACTTACAAGCAGCCTTTGGAGTTTCATGATTGGCGGCTGCCAAGCCACTCCCTAGCAACCAAACAGAGTACCCTAGCAACCATTTTGCAAGACCTATTTCTCTGCATCAAAACATCGTATAGAGATGGGGGTTGGTTTATACATTCACATTGATTTTGGAGCTTCATGATTGGCAGCTGCCAAGCCACTCCCTAGCAACCAAACAGAATACCCTAGCAACCGTTTTGCAAGACCTATATCTCTGCATCAAAACATCGTATAGAGATGGGGGTTGGTTTATATCATTCACACTGACAATCAGCCTTTGGAGTTTTATGATTGGCAGCTGCCAAGCCACTCCCTAGCAACCAAAGAGAGTACCCTAGCAACCAATTTGCAAGACCTATATCTCTGCATCAGAACATCGTATAGACATGGAGGTTGGCTCTTTTGACTCATGCTAGCAAACAGGACTTCCAACATGCTACACATGCTAGCTGTGAATAGCTACATGCTAATGGCGATTAGGTGCCAAGAAATGTTAAGAATACCCTATCAACTGCCTAGCAACGCCCTAGCAACCACCCAGAATTCCATAGCAACCACCCAAAACACCCTAGCTACCGCCTAGCAACCACCCAGAACACCCTAGCAACCATAAAGCAACAACCTAGCAACCATCCAGAATACCTTAGCAACCGCCTAGCAACCACCCAGAACACCCTAGCAACCACCTGGCAACACCCTAGAAACCATCCAGAATACCTTAGCAACCGCCTAGCAACCACCCAGAACACCCTAGCAACCGCCTAGCAACACCCTAGAAACCATCCAGAATACCTTGGCAAACAGTTAGCAACACCCTAGTAACCACCCAGAAAACCCTAGCAACCACCTAGCAACACCCTAGCAACCATCCAGAATACCTTAGCAACCAGCTAGCAACCACCTAGCAACACCCTAGCAACCATCCAGAATACCTTAGCAACCAGCTAGCAACACCCTAGCAACCACCCAGAATACCCTAGCAACCACCTAGCAACCGCCTATCAACCACCCAGAACACCCTAGCAACCACCTAGCAACCACCCAGAACACCCTAGCAACCGCCTATCAACAACTTAGCAACCATCCAAAATACCTTAGCAACCACCTAGCAACACCATAGCAACCACCCAGAAAAGCCTAGCAACCGCCTATCAACAACCTAGCAACCATCCAGAGTACCTTAGCAACCACCTAGCAACACCATAGCAACCACCCAGAATACCCTAGCAACCGCCTAGCAACGCCCTAGCAACCAATCTTTCTTTCTTTCTTTCTCTTTCTACCTAATCTTTCTTTCTTTCTACCTAATCTATCTTTCTACCTAATCTATCTTTCTTTCTTTCTTTCTCTCTACCTAATCTTTCTTTATTTCTAATCTTTCTTTCTTTTTTTTCTAACTAATCTATCTTTCTTTCTTTCTTTCTAACTAATCTATCTATATTTCTTTCTAACGAATCTATCTTATTTCTTTCTTACTAATCTATCTATCTTTCTTTCTTTCTAACTAATCTATCTTTCTTTCTCTCTAACTAATCCATCTTTCTTTCTAACTAATCCATCTTTCTTTCTTTCTAACTAATCCTTTATTTTTCTTTCTTGCATTTCAGTTAAGCATTTCAAGCATTCACACGCATTTTCCGCAGGAAATGCAATTTTTCTAGTTAGTGTGAATGCTTCAAGCATTCACACTATTGAAATCCAAATCTGTATTATTATTCCGTATTCTTCCGTGGTCGCTTTCAACTCCTCTCTACTTTGTGCTACAAAAACCATTCAAGTATCAAAATGTTCAGCTTTTCATGGACTTGTGTGCTATTATTTTTCTTTTTTATACCTTTTATAATTTTTAAACTTAAGCTTTTTGTGCATTTTTTTTAACATTTAAGTGCGGATGAGAGAGACTGTTCAGAGCTAGAGCACGTGATGTCATCCGCTAGAGTGAGCCAGCTTGAAAATTAATCGTAAAAAATAATTTTTAAATCGCTGGCCTGGCCACAGCTTTAACTCTTCGGGCATGTAATTATACTTGAAACGTAGGTATTTTTGTCATGGTTCCTCACGTGTGTTTAGTAAATCCCTCGGACTTACAGTTTTTCCTCTGTGTTCTTCCAAAGGACAAGAGTGACAGACAATCCTCCATTGGCAGCAATTATAAATTCACGTCAAACTTTAGTGATCAGAGCATTACGGACCAGTTTTTCAACTTGCCAAAGTGGTCCCTTTTTTCAACTCTATCCACACAAAAAATACATCACTTCGTTCACAAAAGCCTTGTCTCGCTCACGGTCAGGTCATTTTGCCGATAAAACCCATAGTTTTGTCTCTAGGGAGGTTTGTTTGAGGCCAAGTATCAGATTTTGGCCTCTGTCTAAATAGGAAAGCTGATT
This sequence comes from Gila orcuttii, assembly GCA_026230005.1. NCBI lineage: Eukaryota > Metazoa > Chordata > Actinopteri > Cypriniformes > Leuciscidae > Gila > Gila orcuttii. The sequence continues at coordinate 39,569,887 of JAPDVR010000002.1, forward strand.
GCACAGGTGATGTTGATTAGACAAGATCAAAGGGAGACACACATAATTGCTCCTGTGTTCTGATTGGTGGACAGTCACTGAGCTCTTTTCTGAAGGAACTTTAATTACTACAGGTTTTTGTTGCATTTATGCTTCTGCTTCTCCTGTTCTCCCTCCCTCTTCCCTCCTCTTCTCCTCCTTCCATCCTCTACTCCTCCTGTCCTCCTCTTCTCCCCTCCTTTCCTAATCTCTTCTTCTCCTTTCTACTCCTCCTTTTATCCTCTTCTATCTATCTGCCTGTCTAACTATTTGACTTTCTGTGTCCAAATTATCTATCTGTCTGTCTGTCTGTCTGTCTGTCTGTCTCTCTATGTCTTTCTTTTTTTGTTCTCCTTTACTTCTCTACCTCTGTCTCTTTCTCTACCCCTTTATTTATTTACCTCTGTCTACTTCTCTACCTCTCTAATTAAACTCTTTAGTTTTCTACAATTTTTTTTTTTATCTTTTTTTGCATTTCAGCTTATTAATGCATTTGAATTAAGCTTTTTTTTGCATTTTTGCTCTGTTTTGCAGTTGTTTGTGCATCTCAGCTTGTTTAGCAATATTTTGCAGTTGTTTGTGCATTTCATTTAAGCATTTCAAGCATTCACACGCATGTTCCGCAGGAAATGCAATTTTTCTAGTTAGTGTGAATGCTTCAAGCATTCACACTATTGAAATCCAAATCTTTATTATTATTCCGTATTCTTCCGTGGTCGCTTTCAACTCCTCTCTACTTTGTGCTACAAAAACCATTCAAGTATCAAAATGTTCAGCTTTTCAATGACTTGTGTGCTATTATTTTTCTTTTTTATACCTTTTATAATTTTTAAACTATTAATCTTTTTGTGCATTTTTTTTAACATTTAAGTGCGGATGAGAGAGACTGTTCAGAGCTAGAGCACGTGATGTCATCTGCTAGAGTGAGCCAGCTTGAAAATTGATCGTAAAAAATATTTTTTAAATCGCTGGCCTGGCCACAATTTTAACTCTTCGGGCATATTTTTGTTGTGGTTCCTCACGTGTGTTTAGTAAATCCCTCGGACTTATAATTTTTCCTCTGTGTCCTTCCAAAGGACATGAGTGACAGACAATCCTCCATTGGCAGCAATTATAAATTCAGGTCAAACTTTAGTGATCAGAGCATTACGGACCAGTTTTTCAACTCGCCAAAGTGGTCCCTTTTTTCAACTCTATCCACACAAAAAATACATCACATCGTTCACAAAGGCCTTGTCTCGCTCCTGGTCAGGTCATTTCGCCGATACAACCTATAGTTTTGTCTCTAGGGAGGTTTGTTTGAGGCCAAGTATCAGCGATTTTGGCCTCTGTCTAAATAGGAAAGCTGATTGCACAGGTGATGTTGATTAGACAAGATCAAAGGGAGACACACATAATTGCTCCTGTGTTCTGATTGGTGGACAGTCACTGAGCTCTTTTCTGAAGGAACTTTAATTACAACAGGTTTTTGTTGCATTTATGCTTCTGCTTCTCCTGTTCTCCCTCCCTCTTCTCCTCCTTCCATCCTCTACTCCTCCTGTCCTCCTCTTCTCCCCTCCTTTCCTAATCTCTTCTTCTCCTTTCTACTCCTCCTTTTATCCTCTTCTATCTATCTGCCTGTCTAACTATTTGACTTTCTGTGTCCAAACTATCTATCTATCTATCTATCTATCTATCTATCTATCTATCTATCTATCTATCTATCTATCTATCTATCTATCTATCTATCTATCTATCTATCTATCTATCTATCTATCTATCTATCTATCTATCTATCTATCTAAACCAGAATAATACTTTTACCGCTTCCGCGGCAGTAAAATTCTGATCTGCATTTGCTGCCTTTTACGCTAAGAGGCGCTACAATAACAGACTTTGAAAGGTGTCCGTTTATTCTCTCTATTGCGTAATCTAACGCCGCGGCTCATTCAGAGCGATTGAAAGCTGGTAACAGATGAATTCAAGTGAAACATAAACGAATTCATAATCACAATACTGAAATTACATTGAATAAATAGTGAAAACATTAGCTTCAACAGAAATATATTAGGCTATCAATGAGGCTCTGAAAGGGCATAAGAGGAAATTTAATAGCGTTCAGATGGTAGCTCAGTGGTTAACGCAACAACATGAATGTCACAGCGTTTCAAGCGATCCGAGATCGAATCTCAAAGTAGCCATCATTCTGTTGGCCGACTTCATTTATGTTTTACCGTTCTTGATGCTTAAATAGGTAGGCTAACTGTTTATTAGCGAGTTCATTAACTGTTTATTTATTTAATGTCAAGCGTTTGTTTAATTATCAATGCCACATTAACGTAAATTTGCTACATTCCACGTAAAGCCGCTGCACGACAAAACTGATGAGGGAAATGAAAATAAATTAAAAAAAGAAAGCTGATCGCGTCAGAAAATGAAAATAATGATGCTTGTCTTTAATCTGCTAAATTATTGTTTTGTGAATCATTCACGAAATTGAGTTGACTGACAGTGATACCTGGCCATAGCAACGGGAGAAATTTTTCAAAACAGATCCATATTGAACAAATCAGAAAAGACTGATTAAGTTGACTTGACAGACTAACTAAATAGTATTAGGCCTACTTTCAATATAAAAACAAATGAAAATGTAAAAGAACACTAAAATTAATTAAGTTTGAAACCCATCGCAAATTTTTAAGGTTTAAATAAAGTATCGGGAGAGTTTATTTGTTTAAAACAGGGTTGCATTAAGTTTAGAGTTTATTTCCTTTGCGATGCAAAATAAGAAACACAGAATCTTATTCTTGCAACATTTTAAATTTGTATTGCCAAAGAAATTTCAGCCAAATTAAACAATTAAAACAGTACAAAACGAAAATAGTCCAAAGCCACATAAATTAAGAACATGCGTTTTTCTTTGCCTCTCTCTCGCGCTTGATCTCTTTTTAGCAAGTTTATTTTGTCTCCCTCCCTCCAAAAAAAAAACTGTAACAAATTATTTAGCCTTTGTTGCTTCAAAGACAAAGCATGCCTTGTTGAATTCACTTTACAATAAAACGAGGTTGATCGCGAATTAAAGAGCTCTGTATCTGCTGTGGCATGAACGCGTTTCGTCGACAGTTAATGTTTAGATAATGCCAGATTGTTAACAAACATACACACTGCTCAAACATTCTAAAACTCTAAAAAAAAACAGTTGAAACAACTGGATTGAACATTTTAATTGAAATTTTGTGTGAACAAATATACAATATTTATAATTTAATAAGATATAGGCTAGGGCCTACATTTGGACACACCGAGAGATTTATCCTTAAAAGAATTTAGCCTTTGTCTGCTCATCAGGCTGGCTATCTGACATCTCCATATGAAAGACGAACATTAACACCTATTGTGCACACACGATAAAGCCACTGTCCCTCCAACCCCCCCACAGGCTCTCTGAGTCTGACTTACACACACACACACACACACACACACACACACATACACCCCACAGGCTCTCTGAGTCTGAGACTGACTTACACACACACACACACACACACACACCCCACAGGCTCTCTGAGTCTGAGACTGACTAGGCCTAAATAACATTTATAGAATAATTATGAACTTAAATGAAACAATATTGCAACATTTCGACAAATAAATTATTGATAAATAAATCATAAATACAGCTTTAGAAATTACGATTGGTATTATTATACAGATGTAAAGTCATTCTGTTGGATACTATTTGTTCCAGTGTAAAATGGAAATGCTTGGCAATTTTATTTGATAAATATAAGCAAAAACTATATGGTGTAACAGAGTTTTAGAACTAGACAAATCTCTCTGCATTAATAATAGGATATAAAATGCATTAATAGGCTAATATAACATTTACAAAAGCCCCAAATTTGTTCGGGGTTTGAACTGGTGTCATCTAAATGATCGAACCTAAGTTCTACCACTCGGCCATGAATTTAACTCTTTGTGATATGACCAAACGTTTGTTTCTCCAGTGTGTTCGTTCACATGAGCGAGAAAACGTTTTAATCGTTAGCATATTGTAGACCTTTTACAGTTTTAAAAGATTATATATTATCTGTATGACCAAAAATTACGGAGTAGGCTATCCTTTCAAGTTCTTTTAGCTGTTATGAGAAAAAATAAATTCAAGTGAAAGCGCCGCCGCGTTTATCGAACTCTAGTTCAACATGCCAGAATAAAACCCAATTTTAGAACACTGCGTAGCGCCACTCGGTGTGCCAAAACACTTAATTATTAACATCAATATTTCGTTCAAAAACATCTCAAAACGCTTTGTGACATTTTGAAAAGCCGTGAATGTATTAAGGCCACTGGAACCAGGATCGTAGGCTAACAGAAACGCGCTGCATGTTATCTCTCAATACAGGAGCAGAAGCGCCGGTTCATATTGTAGGCTATAGTTTGTTGTTTAAACGTGCATGTTGCATATTTTTAAAAATATACAATATATTTGATATGGTGTAGCAGAAGCATTTATGCTTCTGCTTCTCCTGTTCTCCCTCCCTCTTCTCCTCCTTCCATCCTCTACTCCTCCTGTCCTCCTCTTCTCCCCTCCTTTCCTAATCTCTTCTTCTCCTTTCTACTCCTCCTTTTATCATCTTCTATCTATCTGCCTAACTATTTGACTTTCTGTGTCCAAATTATTTATTTATCTATCTATCTATCCCTCTATCTATCTATCCCTCTGTCTTTCTCTACCTTTCTTTTTTTGTTCTCCTTTACTTCTCTACCTCTGTCTCTTTCTCTACCCCTTTATTTATTAACCTCTGTCTACTTCTCTACCTCTGTAATTAAACTCTTTAGTTTTCTACAATTAATTTTTTTAAACATTTTTTGCATTTCAGCTTATTAATGCATTTGAATTAATCTTTTTTTGCATTTTTGCTCTGTTTTGCAGTTGTTTGTGCATCTCAGCTTGTTTAGCAATATTTTGCAGTTGTTTGTGCATTTCATTTAAGCATTTCAAGCATTCACACGCATGTTCAGCAGGAAATGCAATTTTTCTAGTTAGTATTATTCTTCCGGACAAAAGTGTGGCGCGTAACTCGTCCCGCAAATTTTGTCACAGACCCCTGAGTGAGGCGTCAAATCGTGCGGCTCATTGAGGAGAGGTGTGCTATGACTTTTCTAAGCGATCGGGTGTACGATGTTCGCACAGCGGACGAAAATCCCATTGACTTAACATTGCGGAATGTTCAGAAATTCAAATCCCAACTGTCACTTTCACACACACCCACAGAAAAGGGCCTGACAGCCCTGCTCTCTCTCCCTCAGAGGATTTATTTTATCAAGCAGCCAATAAGTAATGGCCTAAAATCTTCATAGCCACACCATAGCAACCAGTTACAGCACCCTAGCAACCGTGGGCGATAGGCACGAGGCCGCAGGCCATACTAAATAACTCTATAAAAACTCCTTTTAAAAACACCATAGTAATCATCTGTTAAAAAATACACGCCGACATCACAGACCCCTGATTGAGGCGTCAAATTGTGCGGATTATTGAGGAGAGGTGTGCTGTGACTTTTCTTACCGATCGGGTAACTCCAATAGTAACCATCTGTGACAACTACCAACCACCTAGTAACACCCTAGCAACCACCCAGAATACCTTAGCAACCACCTAGCAACGTCCTAGCAACCACCCAGAATACCCTAGCAACCGCCTAGCAACACCATAGGAACCACCCAGAATACCCTAGCAACCGCCTAGCAACCACCCAGGACACCCTAGCAACCACCCAGAATACCCTAGCAACCACCTAGCAACACCATAGCAACCACCCAGAACACCCTAGCAACCGCCTAGCAACGCCCTAGCAACCACCAAGAATACCCTAGCAACTGCCTAGCAACGCCCTAGCAACCACCCAGAATACCCTAGCAACCGCCTAGCAACACCATAGCAACCACCAAGAACACCCTAGCAACCGCCTAGCAACCACCCAGAATACCCTAGCAACCGCCTAGCAACGCCATAGCAACCACCCAGAATACAATAGCAACACCATAGCAACCACCCAGAACACCCTAGCAACCACCAAGAATAGCCTAGCAACTGCCTAGCAACCACCCAGAATACCCTAGCAACCACCTAGCAACACCATAGCAACCACCCAGAATACCCTAGCAACCGCCTAGCAACCACCCAGAACACCCTAGCAACCGCCTAGCAACGCCCTAGCAACCACCCAGAATACCCTAGCAACCACCCAGAACACCCTAGCAACGCCCTAGCAACCACCCAGAATACCCTAGAAACCGCCTAGCAACGCCCTAGCAACCACCCAGAATACCCTAGAAACCGCCTAGCAACGCCCTAGCAACCACCCAGAATACCCTAGAAACCACCCAAAACACCCTAGCAACCACCTGAACAACATGAATAAGCCATATCTCAGCACCAGAACATCGTACAGACATGTTTGTTGGCTCGTATGCAATCATGTACCACACCCTAGCAACCGAGTGGTGAGTTTTGCCACTGCAAGAACCACTTCACATTTTCTTCTGGAAATGTACATTCTAGTTAGTGTGAATGCTTCAAGCATTCACACTATTGAAATCCAAATCTTTATTATTATTCCGTATTCTTCCGTGGTCGCTTTCTTCTCCTTTCTACTTTGTGCTACAAAAACCATTCAACTATCAAAATGTTCAGCTTTTAAATGACTTGTGTGCAATTACTTTTCTTTTTGATGTGACTTTCAGATTTCTTAAAAATTAATATTAAAAACCATAAAAATCCCATTGACTTTCATTGCAACATGTTCAAATTGAGCCAAGACTACGGTGGCCCAGTAGTGTACAACACAAAAACTCAAATCTAAACTCGCTGAAGCCATAGACTCAATTAAACTACCATTCTATATGTACTAATGAACCTATCCATCCATCCATCCATCCATCCATCCATCCTTCCTTCCTTCCTTCCTTCCTTCCTTCCTACCTACCTAATCTATCTTTCTCTCTCTCTTTCTCTCTACCTAATCTTTCTTTATTTTTCTTTCTTTCTTTCTTTCTTTCTTTCTTTCTTTCTTTCTTTCTTTCTTTCTTTCTTTCTTTCTCTTTCTACCTAATCTTTCTTTCTTTCGAACTAATCTTTCTTTCTACCTAATCTATATTTCTTTCTTTTTCTTTCTATCTAATCTATCTTTCTTTCTAACTAATCTATCTTTCTTTCTTTCTAACTAATCTATCTTTCTTTCTTTCTAACTAATCTTTCTTTCTTTCTTTCTTTCTTTTTTCTAACTAATCTTTCTTTCTTTCTTTCTTTCTTTTTTCTAACTAATCTTTCTTTCTTTCTTTCTTTCTTTTTTCTAACTAATCTTTCTTTCTTTCTTTCTTTCTAATCTTTCTTTCTTTCTAACTAATCTATCTTTCTTTCTTTCTTTCTAACTAATCTATCTTTCTTTCTTTTGAACTAATCTTTCTTTCTTTCTTTCTTTCTTTCTTTCTTTCTTTCTTTTTTCTACCTAATCTTTCTTTCGAACTAATCTTTCTTTCTTTCTTTCTTTCTTTCTAACTTATCTATCTTTCTAACTAATCTATCTTTCTTTCTTTCTTTCTTTCTTTCTTTCTTCCTAATCTTTCTTTCTACCTAATCTATCTTTCTTTCTTTCTTTCTCTCTCTCTTTCTCTCTACCTAATCTTTCTTTCTTTCTTTCTTTCTTTCTTTCTAATCTTTCTTTCTTTCTAATCTTTCTGTCTTTCTTTCTAACTAATCTATCTTTCTTTCTTTCTAACGAATCTATCTTTTTTCTTTCTCTCTAACTAATCCATCTTTCTTTCTTTCTAACTAATCCATCTTTCTTTCTTTCTAACTAATCCTTCTTTATTTTTCTTTCTTTCTTTCTTTTTTTCTACCTAATCTTTCTTTCTTTCTCTTTCTACCTAATCTTTCTTTCTTTCTACCTAATCTTTCTTTCTTTCTTTCTTTCTCTTTCTACCTAATCTTTCTTTCTACTTAATCTTTCTTTCTTTCTTTCTTTCTAATCTATCTTTCTTTCTAACTAATCTATCTTTCTTTCTTTCTTTCTAATCTTTCTTTCTTTCTTTCTTTCTTTCTAATCTTTCTTTCTTTCGAACTAATCTATCTATCTTTCTTTCTTTCTAACTAATCTATCTTTCTAACTAATCTATCTTTCTAACTAATCTTTCTTTCTAACTAATCTATCTTTCTAACTAATCTATCTTTCTTTCTTTCTAACTAATCTTTCTTTCTTTCTTTCTTTCTTTCTTTCTTTCTTTTTTCTACCTAATCTTTCTTTCTTTCTTTCTTTCTTTCTTTTTTCTACCTTTTCTTTCTTTCTTTCTTTCTTTCTTTCTTTCTTTCTAACTAATCTATCTTTCTTTCTTTCGAACTAATCTATCTATCTTTCTTTCTTTCTAACGAATCTATCTTTCTTTCTAACTAATCTATCTTTCTAACTAATCTATCTTTCTTTCTTTCGAACTAATCTATCTATCTTTCTTTCTTTCTAACGAATCTATCTTTCTTTCTAACTAATCTATCTTTCTAACTAATCTATCTTTCTAACTAATCTATCTTTCTTTCTTTATTTCTTTCTTTCTTTCTTTTTTCTACCTAATCTTTCTTTCTTTCTTTCTTTCTAACTAATCTATCTTTCTTTCTTTCTAACTAATCTATCTATCTTTCTTTCTTTCTAACGAATCTATCTATCTTTCTTTCTTTCTAACGAATCTATCTTTTTTCTTTCTCTCTAACTAATCCATCTTTCTTTCTTTCTAACTAATCAATCTTTCTTTCTTACTAATCCATCTTTCTTTCTTTCTTTCTAACTAATCCTTTATTTTTCTTTCTTTCTTTCTTTCTTTCTTTCTTTCTTTCTTTTTCTAACTAATCTTTCTTTCTTTCTTTCTTTCTTTCTTTTTTCTAACTAATCTTTCTTTCTTTCTTTCTAATCTTTCTTTCTTTCTTTCTTTCTTTCTTTTTCCTACCTAATCTTTCTTTCGAACTAATCTTTCTTTCTTTCTTTTTTCTACCTAATCTTTCTTTCTTTCTTTCTTTCTAATCTATCTTTCTTTCTAACTAATCAATTTTTCTTTCTTTCTTCCTAATCTTTCTTTCTACCTAATCTATCTTTCTTTCTTTCTCTCTCTCTCTCTTTCTCTCTACCTAATCTTTCATTCTTTCTTTCTTTCTTTCTTTCTAATCTATCTTTCTTTCTTTCTAACTAATCTATCTATCTTTCTTTCTAACGAATCTATCTTTTTTCTTTCTCTCTAACTAATCCATCTTTCTTTCTTTCTAACTAATCAATCTTTCTTTCTTACTAATCCATCTTTCTTTCTTTCTTTCTAACTAATCCTTTATTTTTCTTTCTTTCTTTCTTTCTTTCTTTCTTTCTTTTTTTCTTTCTTTTTCTAACTAATCTTTCTTTCTTTCTTTCTTTCTTTCTTTTTTCTAACTAATCTTTCTTTCTTTCTTTCTAATCTTTCTTTCTTTCTTTCTTTCTTTCTTTTTCCTACCTAATCTTTCTTTCTTTCTTTCTAATCTTTCTTTCTTTCTTTCTTTCTTTCTTTTTTCTAACTAATCTTTCTTTCTTTCTTTCTAATCTTTCTTTCTTTCTTTCTTTCTTTCTTTTTTCTACCTAATCTTTCTTTCTTTCTTTCTTTCTAATCTATCTTTCTTTCTAACTAATCAATTTTTCTTTCTTTCTTCCTAATCTTTCTTTCTACCTAATCTATCTTTCTTTCTTTCTCTCTCTCTCTCTTTCTCTCTACCTAATCTTTCTTTCTTTCTTTCTTTCTAATCTTCCTTTCTTTCTTTCTAATCTTTCTGTCTTTCTTTCTAACTAATCTTTCTTTCTTTCTAACGAATTTATCTTTTTTCTTTCTCTCTAACTAATCCATCTTTCTTTCTTTCTAACTAATCCATCTTTCTTTCTTTCTAACTAATCCTTCTTTATTTTTCTTTCTTTCTTTCTTTCTTTTTTTCTACCTAATCTTTCTTTCTTTCTCTTTCTACCTAATCTTTCTTTCTTTCTACCTAATCTTTCTATCTTTCTTTCTTTCGAACTAATCTATCTATCTTTCTTTCTTTCGAACTAATCTATCTTTCTTTCTAACTAATCTATCTTTCTAACTAATCTATCTTTCTAACTAATCTATCTTTCTAACTAATCTATCTTTCTAACTAATCTATCTTTCTAACTAATCTATCTTTCTTTCTTTCTAACTAATCTTTCTTTCTTTCTTTCTTTTTTCTACCTAATCTTTCTTTCTTTCTAACTAATCTATCTTTCTTTCTTTCGAACTAATCTATCTATCTTTCTTTCTTCCTAACGAATCTATCTTTTTTCTTTCTCTCTAACTAATCCATCTTTCTTTCTTTCTAACTAATCAATCTTTCTTTCTTACTAATCCATCTTTCTTTCTTTCTAACTAATCCTTTATTTTTCTTTCTTTCTTTCTTTTTCTAACTAATCTTTCTTTCTTTCTTTCTTTCTTTCTTTCTTTCTTTTTTCTAACTAATCTTTCTTTCTTTCTTTCTTTCTTTCTTTCTTTCTTTCTTTTTCCTACCTAATCTTTCTTTCGAACTAATCTTTCTTTCTTTCTTTTTTCTACCTAATCTTTCTTTCTTTCTTTCTCTTTAATCTATCTTTCTTTCTAACTAATCTATTTTTCTTTCTTTCTTCCTAATCTTTCTTTCTACCTAATCTATCTTTCTTTCTTTCTCTCTCTCTCTCTTTCTCTCTACCTAATCTTTCATTCTTTCTTTCTAATCTTTCTTTCTTTCTTTCTAATCGTTCTGTCTTTCTTTCTAACTAATCTATCTTTCTTTCTTTCAAACTAATATATCTATCTTTCTTTCTTTCTAACGAATCTATCTTTTTTCTTTCTAACTAATCCTTCTTCTTTATTTTTCTTTCTTTCTTTCTTTTTTTCTACCTAATCTTTCTTTCTTTCTCTTTCTACCTAATCTTTCTTTCTTTCTACCTAATCTTTCTTTCTTTCTTTCTACCTAATCTTTCTTTCTACCTAATCTATCTTTCTGTCTAACTAATCTATCTTTCTAACTAATCTATCTTTCTTTCTTTCTAACTAATCTTTCTTTCTTTCTTTCTTTCTTTTTTCTACCTAATCTTTCTTTCTTTCTTTCTTTCTCTTTCTACCTAATCTTTCTTTCTTTCTTTCTTTCTTTCTCTTTCTACCTAATCTATCTTTCTTTCTACCTAATCTATCTTTCTTTCTACCTAATCTTTCTTTCTACCTAATCTTTCTTTCTACCTAATCTTTCTTTCTTTCTTTCTTTCTTTCTTTCTCTTTCTACCTAATCGTTCTTTCTACCTAATCTATCTTTCTTTCTTTCTTTCTCTCTCTCTTTCTCTCTACCTAATCTTTCTTTCTTTCTTTCTTTCTTTCTTTCTTTCTTTCTTTCTTTCTTTCTTTCTCTTTCTACCTAATCTTTCTTTCTTTCTTTCTCTTTCTACCTAATCTTTCTTTCTACCTTATCTATCTATCTATCTATCTATCTATCTATCTTTCTCTCTTTCTCTCTTTCTCTCTTTCTCTCTACCTCTCTACCTAATCTTTCTTTCTACCTAATCTATCTTTCTTTCTTTCTCTCTCTCTTTCTCTCTACCTAATCTTTCTTTCTAATCTTTCTTTCTTTCTTTCTAATCTTTCTGTCTTTCTTTCTAACTAATCTATCTTTCTTTCTTTCAAACTAATATATCTATATTTCTTTCTGTCTTTCTCTCTCTCTCTTTCTCTCTACCTTATCTTTCTTTCTTTCTGACTACCATTAAAAGAGATCAAAGGGATATCTCAGGATATAAGTGTCATAGAAACATGAGGGTGGGCTCGTTTGACTCTGGCTAGCAAACAGCCAATCCTGAATCACCTCAACACTTACTGGCCACGCCCTAGCAAACATTGTCGAGCACCTTAGCAACCAAAATCCAAAGAGGGATATCTTCCATTCTGAATGTCACAGAGGCATGGGAGTTGGTTTATATCATTTATACTTACAAGCAGCCTTTGGAGTTTCATGATTGGCAGCTGCCAAGCCACTCCCTAGCAACCAAACAGAGTACCCTAGCAACCATTTTGCAAGACCTATATCTCTGCATCAAAACATCGTATAGAGATGGGGGTTGGTTTATACATTCACATTGATTTTGGAGCTTCATGATTGGCAGCTGCCAAGCCACTCCCTAGCAACCAAACAGAATACCCTAGCAACCGTTTTGCAAGACCTATATCTCTGCATCAAAACATCGTATAGAGATGGGGGTTGGTTTATATCATTTTCACTGACAATCAGCCTTTGGAGTTTTATGATTGGCAGCTGCCAAGCCACTCCCTAGCAACCAAAAAGAGTACCCTAGCAACGATTTTGCAAGACCTATATCTCTGCATCAGAACATCGTATAGAGATGGAGGTTGGCTCTTTTGACTCATGCTAGCAAACAGGACTTCCAACATGCTACAGATGCTAGCTGTGAATAGCTACATGCTAATGGCGATTAGGTGAGTGCTAAATCATGCCAAGAAATGTTAAGAATACCCTAGCTACGCCCTAGCAACCACCCAGATTTCCATAGCAACCATCCAAAACACCCCAGCAACCACCCAGAACACCCTAGCAACCACCAAGCAACACCCTGGCAACCATCCATAATACCTTAGCAACCGCCTAGCAACCACCCAGAACACCCTAGCAACCACCTGGCAACACCCTAGCAACCATCCAGAATACCTTAGCAACCTCCCAGAACACCCTAGCAACCGCCTAGAAACTACCCAGAGCACCTTATCAACCGCCTAGCAACCACCCAGAACACCCTAGCAACCACCTAGCAACACCCTAGCAATCATCCAGAATACCTTAGCAACCAGTTAGCAACACCCTAGCAACCACCCAGAATACCCTAGCAACCACCTAGCAACACCCTTGCAACCATCCAGAATACCTTAGCAACCACCTAGCAACACCCTAGAAACCATCCAGAATACCTTAGCAACCAGCTAGCAACACCCTAGCAACCACCCAGAATACCCTAGCTACCACCTAGCAACCGCCTATCAACCACCCAGAACACCCTAGCAACCACCTAGCAACCACCCAGAACACCCTAGCAACCGCCTATCAACAACCTAGCAACCATCCAGAATACCTTAGCAACCACCTAGCAACACCATAGCAACCACCCAGAACAGCCTAGTAACCGCCTATCAACAACCTAGCAACCATCCAGAATACCTTAGCAACCACCTAGCAACACCATAGCAACCACCCAGAATACCCTAGCAACCGCCTAGCAACGCCCTAGCAAACAATCTTTCTTTCTTTCTTTCTCTTTCTACCTAATCTTTCTTTCTTTCTACCTAATCTTTCTTTCTACCTAATCTATCTTTCTTTCTTTCTACCTAATCTTTCTTTCTACCTAATCTATCTTTCTTTCTTTCTATCTAATCTATCTTTCTTTCTAACTAATCTATCTTTCTAACTAATCTATCTTTCTTTCTTTCGAACTAATCTATCTATCTTTCTTTCTTTCGAACTAATCTTTCTTTCTTTCTTTCTTTTTTCTACCTAATCTATCTTTCTTTCTTTCTAACGAATCTATCTTTTTTCTTTCTCTCTAACTAATCCATTTTTCTTTCTTTCTTTCTTTCTTTCTTTCTTTCTTTCTTTCTTTTTTCTACCTAATCTTTCTTTCTTTCTACATAATCTTTCTTTCTACCTAATCTATCTATCTTTCTTTCTTTCTTTCTCTTTCTTTCTTTCTTTCTTTCTTTCTAACTAATCTATCTATCTATCTTTCTTTCTTTCTTACTAATCTTTCTTTCTCTTTCTTTCTTTCTACCTAATCTATTTTTCTTTCTTTTTTTCTTTCTCTCTCTTTCTCTCTACCCAATCTTTCTTTCTTTCTTTCTTTCTTTCTTTCTTTCTTTCTTTGTTCTACCTAATCTTTCTTACTTTCTTTCTTTCTTTCTTTCTTTCTTTCTTTCTTTCTTTCTTTCTTTCTTTACCTAATCTTTCTTTCTTTACCTAATCTTTCTTTCTTTACCTAATCTTTCTTTCTTTACCTAAACTTTCTTTCTTTCTACCTAATCTTTCTTTCTACCTAATCTTTCTTTCTTTCTTTCTTTCTTTACCTAATCTTTCTTTCTTTCTACCTAATCTTTCTTTCTACCTAATCTATCTTTCTTTCTTTCTTTCTTTCTATCGAATCTATCTTTCTTTCTAACTAATCTATCTTTCTTTCTTTCTTTCTTTCTATCGAATCTATCTTTCTTTCTAACTAATCTATCTTTCTAACTAATCTATCTTTCTTTCTTTCTATCTAATCTATCTGTCTTTCTAACTAATCTATCTTTCTTTTTTTCTAACTAATCTTTCTTTCTCTTTCTTTCTTTCTAACTAATCTATCTATCTTTCTAACTAATCTTTCTTTCTACCTAATCTATCTTTCTTTATTTCTCTCTCTCTTTCTCTCTACCCAATCTTTCTTTCTTTTTCTTTCTTTCATTCTTTCTTTCTTTCTTTCTTTCTTTCTTTCTTTCTTTCTTTCTTTCTTTCTTTCTACCTAATCTATCTTTCTTTCTACCTAATCTATCTTTCTTTCTACCTAATCTAGCTTTCTTTCTACCTAATCTAGCTTTCTTTCTACCTAATCTTTCTTTCTTTCTTTCTTTCTTTCTTTCTCTTTCTACCTAATCTTTCTTTCTACCTAATCTATCTTTCTTTCTTTCTTTCTTTCTTTCTTTCTTTCTTTCTTTCTTTCTTTCTACCTAATCTTTCTTTCTACCTAATCTTTCTTTTTTTCTCTTTCTACCTAATCTTTCTTTCTTTCTACCTAATCTATCTTTCTTTCTTTCTTTCTCTCTCTTTCTCTCTACCTAATCTTTCTTTCTTTCTAATCTTTCTTTCTTTTTTTTCTAACTAATCTATCTTTCTTTTTTTTCTAACTAATCTATCTTTCTTTCTTTCTTTCTAACTAATCTATCTATCTTTCTTTCTAACGAATCTATCTTTTTTCTTTCTAACTAATCTATCTATCTTTCTTTCTTTCTAACTAATCTATCTTTCTTTCTTTCTCTCTAACTAATCCATCTTTCTTTCTTTCTAACTAATCCTTCTTTATTTTTCTTTCTTTCTTTCTTGCATTTCAGTTAAGCATTTCAAGCATTCACACGCATTTTCCGCAGGAAATGCAATTTTTCTAGTTATTATTATTATTATTCCACACACATTTTGACGCGCTACTCCTCCCGCAGCTTTTGTCACAGACCCACGAATGAGGCGTCAAATCGTGCGGATTATTCGGGAATGGTGTGCTATGACTTTTATAAGGGATCGGGGTACGATGTTCGCCCCAGGGGTGAAAAACCGGCCGAAAATTCCCATAGACTTAACATTGCGTCAAACTTTGACGAGTCGTAGCTCGGAACGAGGATGTCGCAGAAACGTGTAATTTACCACATTTGAAGAGGCTGACAGGCTCTGTAAGAACATACCACACAATGGGGTAAAAGTCGCAGGAGCGGCCCAAAGTTTCCCCTTTGACTTACTATGGTGTAGGACGGCCCATTTCTACACCATAGAAACCGCTTTTATATTGAACATAACTCTGGATCACAGTGTCGTAGAGACAAAGGGGCGGGCTCATTTTACTCATACGACCAATCAGTCTCTCATGATCATTGTGAAGCTATTAAGCCACGCCCTAGCAACCATTTAGAGCACCCTTAGCAACAACTCCCATAGACTTCCATTGAAAGAGATCGAAGGGATATCTCTGGACTGAATTGTCATAGAAACATGAGGGTGGTCTCGTTTGACTCGGGGCAGCAAAGAGCCAATCATGAATCACCTCAACACTTCCTGGCCACGCCCTAGCAACCATTGTCGAGCAACTTAGCAACCAAAATCCAAAGAGGAATATCGTCCATTCTGAATGTCACAGAGGCATAGGAGTTGGTTTATATCATTCATACTGACAAGCAGTCTTTGGAGTTTCATGATTGGCAGCTGCCAAGCCACTCCCTAGCAACCAAACAGAGTACCCTAGCAACCATTTTGCAAGACCTACATCTCTGCATCAGAACATCGTATAGAGATGGGGGTTGGTTTATATCATTCATACTGACAAGCAGCCTTTGGAGATTCATGATTGGCAGCTGCCAAGCCACTCCCTAGCAACCAAACAGAGTACCCTAGCAATCTCAGCATCAGAACATTGAATCACGATGGGGGTTGGGTCTTTTGACTCATGCTAGCACACAGGACTTTCAACATCCTAAACATGCTAGCTGTGAATAGCTACATGCTAATATTGATTAGCTAAGTGCTAAATCATGCCATGAACATTATAAAAACTCTATAGTAACCAAAAGTGAACACTACCAACCACCTAGTAACACCATAGCAACCATCCAGAGCACCATAGCAACCATCCATAGCAACCACTCAGAACACCCTAGTAACCGCCTAGCAACACCCTAGCAACCACACAGAACACCCTAGCAACCACCTAGCAACACCCTAGCAACCACCCAGAACACCCTAGCAATCACCTGGCATCACCCTAGCAACCACCCAGAACACCCTAGCAACTGCCTAGCAACACCCTAGCAACCACCCAGAATACCCTAGCAACTGCCTAGCAACACCCTAGCAACCACCCAGAACACCCTAGCAACCACCTAGCAACCGCTTAGCAACCACCCATAATACCCTAGCAACCGCTTAGCAACACCATAGCAACCACTCAAAACACCCTAGCAACCATCTAGCAACCACCCAGAACACCATAGCAACGCCCTAGCAACCACCCACAACACCCAAGCAACCGCCTAGCAACACCCTAGCAACCACCCAGAACACCCTAGCAACCACCTAGCAACCGCTTAGCAACCACCCAGAATACCCTAGCAACCGCTTAGCAACACCATAGCAACCACTCAAAACACCCTAGCAACCACCTAGCAACCACCCAGAACACCATAGCAACGCCCTAGCAACCACCCACAACACCCTAGCAACCACTCAGAACACCCTAGCAACCACCTAGCAACCACCTGAACACATGAATAAGCCATATCTCAGCACCAAAACATCATACAGACATGTTTGTAGGTTCGTATGCAATCATGTACCTCACTCTAGCAACCGTGTGGCGAGTTTTGCCACTGCAAGCACCACTTCACATTTTCTTCTGGAAATGTACATTCTAGTTCTTCTTATTACTATTCCGGACAAAAGTTTGGCGCGTAACTCCTTCTGCACCGTTTGTCACAGACCCCTGAGTGAGGCGTCAAATCGACCGACTCATTGAGGAGAGGTGTGCTATGACTTTTCTAAGCGATCGGGTGTACGATGTTTGCACAGCGGACGAAAAAGCGGCCAAAAAAGTCCCATTGACTTAACATTGCGGAATGTTCAGAAATTCAAATCCCAACCGACTTTTTCACACACACACACAGACACCAAAGGGCCTGACACCCCTGCGTCTCTCCCTTTCTCTCTCTCCCTCAGAGGATTTATATTATCTACTGAAGAGCTACAGACCTACTGAAGAGGAACGTCTCGGTTACATATGGTAACCCTCGTTCCCTGAAGGAGGGAATGGAGACACCTCGTCCCGTCGCCACATCTGCTGCCACCCGCCGGGGTGGCCAGCTTCTCAGGCATGGCTCCTCAGCAAAAAAACTAAAGTGCAATCGCACCTTCTGCTCATTATATACCTGCTCTGCACGGCTGTGCAGCTGATGCAAATGATTGCATGCCAATGTGCATTGGATTGTTTAGTTTCACTCGAAGTAGACTGGCCTCTCTAGCGAGATTTCTATTTGTCGGTCTTGACGAGGCGTCTCCATTCCCTCCTTCAGGGAACGAGGGTTACCATATGTAAACGAGACGTTAGTTTTACCTACAGTTACAAAACTCGGTATGTATATTGTTCTAATCAAGCCAAACAACTTTCTTATTTACAGTCATTAGCTCCGACCAACAGAAAGTCAGATATTTTGGTTTTAATGTGGATGTGTGTGTGTGTGTGTGTGTGTGTGTGTGTGTGTGTGTGTGTGTGTGTGTGTGTGTGTGTGTGTGTGTGTGTGTGTGTGTGTGTGTGTGTGTGTGTGTGTGTGTGTGTGTGTGTGTGTGTGTGTGTGTGTGTGTGTGTGTGTGTGTGTGTGTGTGTGTGTGTGTGAGGAGGGGGGATTTGTCTGTTGAGTGAGAATGCTTTTAATTATTGTTGTTCAAGGTTTCGGGGGCTTTTGGGGCCCTTAACAAGCTCAAAAACTCTTGAAACTTTGCACACAGGTCAGAACCCGCGGCCATTAGGGTCGAGCTGAAGCTGGTACCCGGGCGTGGCAGGAGGGCTCGACAACGCCCCCTGGAATGTGGTCCGAACACTTGTCCATATATCAAACATGCTTGCCTGTAATAATATGAAAGTCAGTACACACATAGATCTCATCGGGCCGAACAACTTTCGTGCTCTAAGTATTAAGCCAGCCCAACAGGCTATTTTGGTCTGAATGTGGATTTTTTTATATTGCAGACTATATCTCAAACGGTTTTGCTATGGCGAGGGATTATGTCAAAAAGAAAACAGGAAAAGCCTCATATCTTCTAAAAATTAAATTTTTTCTTTTTTCTCAAGGTGAGCCAAATATATAATCGTATATAGGTAGAACACAAATCACTTACTGAGAGAGGAGCCACCCTCAGGTTAGGACAGGAGTTATAGACAACGCTGAATATATTGGAAGCTGTCCGTCTGGGTATTCCTGTGGTTTTCTTCGTTTGGGGAAGATTTAGGTTTGGGGTGTTCAATGTTTTTTTTTTTTTTTTTTTTTTTTTTTTTTTTTTTTAACTTAAGGTTCATGAAATCTGGGGAACATTTTATTTACATGGCAACACCTTATCTTTTAAGGATGCACACAGCTATGTTAAACTATATTTTTAGTTCATTATTATTACTAGTTTATTTTATTTCTACACAACTGCACACAGTGTTTGTTGACATCACTTTTGGTCACATTATGCACTTCCATAATGTGGTTCAGGATAATCATACACATTTTTGATGTCTCCTATGATAAATAATGCAGATGGTATAAGCCCAGTAGGGGGAGCTGCAGTTAGGTTTCTGTCCTGGAATGTTAAGGGGTTGAACAGTCCTGTGAAACGTTCTAGGATTTTTTCCCATCTTAAACAATTGAAAACTAATGTTTTGTTTTTGCAGGAGACACATTTACGGTTAGTAGATCACAACAGACTCCGTAAAGCATGGGTTAATCATATCTTCCATTCCAAATTTAATAACATATCACGATGGGTGGTAATTTTAATTAATAAACTAATTCAATTCTCACTAAATACAATAATTGCAGACCCCAATGGTCGTTATGTCATTGTCTCTGGCCTCTTATTTCAAACACCCATTCTTTTGGTAAATGTGTATGCCCCTAACTGGGACGATACTGAATTTGCCAATTATCTTCTGTCATCCCTCCCTAATTTAGATACACATAGATTGATCCTTGCAGGAGATCTTAATTGTACAATTGACCCATTGCTCGATAAGTCTAGCCCTAAATCTGCCTCACCTTCTGTAATGTCAAGGGTCTTCTCAGACTTTATGAGACGAAATGGCTGTGTAGACCCATGGAGGTTTCAAAATCCGACCACCAAACAATTCTCTTTCTTTTCTCATGTCCACATGTTCCCATATTCTTTCTCAAGGATAGATTACTTTTTTTATAGATAGCTCTTTCATTCCCTGCAGTGAAATCGGTTGAATACTTGGCGATCATCATTTCAGATCATGCACCACTCATTTTAGACCTTTCTTTCACTTTGAACGTTAGAGAGCAATCCTTCTGGAGACTTAATTCCCTGCTGCTTTCAAATGAGAAATTTTGCGAACATGTGGCTACTAATATAGATACTTTTCTGGAAGTAAACAAGAAAGAAGGTATATCATATTCCCTACTTTGGGAAACCTTAAAAGCGTACTTAAGAGGACAAATGAATACTTATTAATTCGGACACGGAGCACTTACTATGAGTACGGAGACAAAGCTAGTCGATTGCTGGCTCACCAGCTAAAACGTCAAGCTGCTTCGCGGCTCATACCCCAAGAGATCAGGCTCAAAATATAGTCACCAACCCAGAGGAAATCAATAATACTTTTGCAACACTTTACTCTACATTTTACATGTCTGAATTCCCATCAGATGTTACGATTATGAACAGTTTCTTAGATAATTTAGAATTACCTACCATTGAGCCTGGAGACAGGGAAGGGTTAGACCGTCCTCTTACACAGTCAGAGATCACTGCAGTCATCGGAGACGTGCGAACTGGTAAATCTCCAGGACCTGACGGTTACCCCCCCAAATTTTTAAAGAAATTTAAAGATAAACTTGCACCTATTATGCTAGAAGTATTTAACGAATCATTGGGAAATGGTTCCTTGCCCCCAACCCTCACACAAGCTAAGATTATACTACTCCACAAAAAGGACAAGGACCCTACTAACTGTGGCTCTTACTGTCCTATCTCCCTCCTAAATGTTTATATAAAAATTTTAGCCAACGTGATGACACATCGTTTAGAATCCGTTCTCCCTAATCTCTGAGGACCAGACTGGTTTTATAAAGGGTTTCACTCTTTTTCAAATATTCGCAGACTTGCTAACGTGATCTACTCCCTGTCCCTCTTCGACTGCAAAAGCTGTAATCTCTCTGGACGCGGAGGAGGCCTTTGACCGGGTGGAGTGGAAATACTTGTTGGCCGTATTGGAAAGGTTTGGTTTCGGCGACACGTTTCTGGCATGGATTCATCTGCTCTATTCGTTCCCACAAGCATGTATTCAAACGAATTAATCTCATTCCAAATTTTTCCCCGTCACGTGGGACACGTCAAGGATGTCCTTTGTTCTCGCTCCTGTTTGCAGTGGCAATTGAGCCTCTTTCGCTTGTATTGAAGTCGTCGTTGTTGTTACGGGGGGTTGGGCGTGGGACTGAGGAACATTGTGTCTTTCTGTATGCAGACGATCTCTTGATCAATCCATAAGCAATCCAGAAACTAGCGCCCCCGTAATTGTATCACTATTGAACAATTTTGGATCTTTTTCTGGCTACAAACTTAATTATCAGAAAAGTAAATGCTTCCCCATTAATGATTTGGCAATGCAAATTAAACAGGAAGCAGTCCCCGTCCACTTAACACATTCTGGTTTAAAATATCTTGGAATAAACATTACACGTTCCTTCACCTCTCTTCTTGGGGCTAATTTTACACCTCTAGTTAACCAACTGAAAGCTGACTTTCAAAGGTGGAGCAGTCTACCTCTGACTATTGTAGGGATGGTACAATCGGTGAAGATGAACGTACTCCATAAGTATTTGTTTCAATGTCTACTTCTTTTCCTGAATAAATAATTTTTTCAATCATTTTAAATCAACAAAACAGAGGACTCTACTCACTCCTGTTACTTTAACTCAGTCCTGTTATTTTTCATATAAGTAACAGGACTGAAAGTAACAGGATTGAGTTTTTAAGCAAAAAGTTATCAAATACATGGCATATGAGCACATAGCATACATGCTAATAGCATGAGGACACTGAGCAATTTCTAGTGACTTAGCAAAAGTTAATATTTTTAAAATAAACAAATGAAATCTAAGAAATAATTTAGGTAACAGGACAGTATGTCGAGATTTACCTTCTCAGTCATAGTTACAATTTCATCAAATATACAGAAATTAAAATCAGAGGACTTGGTCTCTATGGTCTTCCCATAGAGTGCCGAAGTTATGACGTCACTTTGTACTGTAGGCCAAAACGCGGAAGTGAGTTCCCTCCGGTTCCCTCGCCCTAAAGTCAATGGGTTTTTTGAATGGGTTTTTGCTAAATCGCCTGAAATAAGGTCTGTGGTTAACAAAGCCTCTAAATATTTTCACGTTTTGATCTATGACATAAAACACACCAGTTATAACCTGCTTGTGGTTTTTTAAACTTTATTGTGTCTGCTTGTGGTTTTTTAAACTTTATATAGGCTTCAAAATGTATACATTTTGGATTAACTTGTAAAGATTATCTTGATAGACAAAACGTGTAAGGGTCACAACTCTTTGTTGAACACAGATCTTATTTTTTGCGATTTTCCAAAAGTCTATGGGGAAAATGCATAGCTTTTCGATCGAGGGAACCCATGCGCCGCTAACTTCCGAGTTGTCCTACAAAGTGACGTCATTACTTCGGCACTCTATTGCCTTCAGAAGATCCAGATGATGCAACTCCCTGTTGAAAATGTGTCTTGTGGAATATTCCAAATTTTTCCGAAGGGGGTGGGGGGGTGGGAGGGTGGTGGTGGTGGTGTTAGGGTAACAGGACTGAGTGAAAACCCATGGACACGACTAAAATGTGTATTTTATCTAAAATATTAGATAAAATATTTTTTTCTCATGAAAAAAAAACATTTTACAGCATAGATTGGATATAAAGTCACACAACAATGCAAAAAATTAAGAGTTCTGAAGGATTTTAATAATCATATTTCATAGTAAAGTTTAGAGATAGAGAGTGGGGACATGAAGAAAATGCTATTTTTTAGTGTTCTGTGTAGTTTTAATTAATGTTTTTAATTATACATTTTAAATTTGTAGTTAGCTTAATGTGCAGTACATTTTGCTTAATAATAAAATGTATTTTAGAGTTCATTTTCATGCAATTTTATACATATAATGTCCTGGGGACAGAAATGTCATCCTTTCGGTGGAATGGCTCTTTTACCGTTCTTGGTGCTTAAATAGGTAACCGTTTATTAGCGAGTTTATTAACAGTTTATTTATTTAAAGTCAGGCGTTTTGTTTCATTATCAATGGCACATTACAACATAAATTTGCTACATTCCAGTAGAGCCGCTGCACAGAGGACAAAACTGTTGAAGGAAGATTGTCAGCCGATCGCGTCAGAAAATTAAAATGAAGCTTGTCTTTAATTTGCTAAATTATTGTTTTGTGAATCATTTACGAAATTGAGATGAACGACAGTGATACCCGGCCATAGCAATGGAAGACATTTTTCAAAACAGATCCATACATTGAACAAATCAGAAAAAGACAGATTTTGTCATGGCTACACAAAATAACAGACTAACTAAATAGTATTGCTTTCAATATAAAAACCAATGAAAATGTAAAAGAACACTAAAATTAATTAAGTTTGAAACCACATCGCACATTTCAAGGTTTAAATAAAGTGTCGGACAGTTTATTTATTTAATAAACTTAAATAAATTGCATCGAGTTTATTTCCTTTATGATGCAAAATAAGAAACATAATCTTATTCTTGCGACATTTTAAATTTGTATTGCAAAAGAAATTGCAGCTTAATTAAACAATTAAAACAGTACAAAACGAAAATAGTCCAAAGCAACATAAATTAAGAACATGCGTTTTCCTTTGTCTCTCTCGCGCGCTGGATCACTTTTAAGCAAGTTTATTTAGTCTCCCTCACTGTGCGCGCCTGGTCTCTCTTGAAATTAAACATTTCAGGGTAAAAACACATCATACAGCTGATAATACTGTATATGTCGCTGAGTGTCATCCATACAAATCACGAAAAAAACGGTAACGAATTATTTAGCCTTTGTTGCTTCAAAGATACAGCATGCCTTGTTGAATTCATCTTACAATAAAACGAAGATGATTGCGAATTAAAGAGCACCGTATCTGCACTCCCATTCGTTTCTGGGCATGAACGCGTTTCGTCAACAGTTCATGTTTAGATAATGCCAGATTGTTGACAATCATACACTGCTCAAACATTCTAAAACTCTACAAAACCAGTTGAAACAACTGGATTGAACACTTCAATAGAAATTTTGTGTGAAAAAACTTTAAATACAATAAATAAACTACAATATTTATAATTTAATAAGATATAGGGCCTACATTTGGACACGTTGAGAGATTTATCCTTAAAAGAATGTTGCCTTTGCCTGCTCATCAGGCTCCATATGAAAGACGGAACATTAACACCTATTGTCCTGCACGCACGATAAAGCAATGAACTGTGCCTCCAAACCCCCAACCCCCCCACCCCCCCACCCCACAGGCTATCTGAGTTTGAGACTGAATTAAAACAAAGAGAAGTTGCAATTCACACTTAAATCGCTATTCTAGACATTAGCATTAGGCTTTTAAAGTGTTGATAATGAAGGAATTACATAATTTAAGCTACATGTAGTGCTATTTCTGTCATAGAGGGCTTATTAGTAAATATTTAATTATTTCAATAATTGAAGAAATAAAACGCTACTTCGGTTTGGGCCAGCTTTTTCCAAGCAAAACTAAATACAATCTTCAAACACATGTTCATTTGTTGTCATGAACAAAATGTTCAACTCAATATTAAATTCCACATGGATCTTTGGATCCTTACAACCAGGGTGCATGCGATTTGTGAATTAAGTTTTTTTATTTTTTTTATTCAAATAAATCTCGAACCACAGTGCTTCGTGGTGCTGCTGTTAAACTAAATAACATTTATAGAATAATTATGAACTTAAATTAAACAATTTCGGAACATTTCGACAAATAGATTATTTGATCTGTTTTTACATTTTAATTTAGGGTTAGGGTTAGAGCGAGATTTTCACCCTTGCCTTGTCCTTTCCTCACTGGGAATCGCTCACATGATAGCTAAACATGTTTGAGTAGATCCTCTGTACCTCTCTTTAAAGGCTTTAGACATAGCCGATTTCTTATCGTGACTGAGCTGAGGCAAGTGCATTTTCGGTTCATCTTTGTGACGCGCAGTTCCCGGAGACAGAGACAGATAAACTTTTGTCGTTAGCCTAAAATGAATAAAAGTTTACAGTTTTGAACGATGTAGGCTACTCTACTCTAATCTGTATGACCAAAAAATTACGGAGTAGCCTATTAAGTTATTTTAGCTGTTATGAGAAAAATAAATCCAAAAGAACGCGCCGCCACATTTGTCGAACACTAATTCAACATGCCAAAATAAAACCCGACTTTAGAACAATGCTTAGTGTGGTGTGCCAAAACACTTAATTATACACTTCAATATTTCATTCAAAATAATCTCAAAATGCTTTGTGACATTTTGAAAAGCCATGCAAGCATTAAGGCCACTGGAACCATGAACGTAACTGAAACGCTGGTTTGGATTTTATTGTTTGTCGTTTAAACCTGCGTGCCTGTTGCATATCTTTATTTTATATGGTCTATTGGTGAAGTAGCCTAAGTAACCTTGCTTAAAACCATATTTTTTTAAAACTCTATGTAGGCTATGGGGAATCCAAAATATACATATATAAAAAAAATAATAATAGGCTATAAAATGCATTAATAGGCTAATATAAAATTTACAGTTGTCCATGTTTGTTCGGGATTTGAACCATGACATCTAAATTTACAATTGATGGCAAAATTTTGGAAGATACTGTACAGCAGAGGTCTTCAATCCTGCTCCTGGAGGGCCGGTGTCCTGCAGAGTTTAGTTCCAACCCTAATCAAACACACCTGAATCAGCTCATCAAGCTCTTTAGGATCGTTTGAATATACAAAGGCAGGTGTGCTGAGGCAGGTTGGAACTAAACTCTGCAGGACAGTGGCCCTCCAGGAGCAGGATTGAAGACCTCTGCTGTACAGTGTACAGCACCTTAAAACATCAACCTGCGCCCTTGACACACTTCCCACATCTTTCTTCAAAAGTGTGTTTAACTGTTTAGAAGCAGATCTCCTAGAAGTGGTAAATGCCTCACTTCTCTCTGGGAGTTTTCCAAACTCCCTAAAAACTGCAGTTGTCAAGCCCCTCCTGAAAAAGAGCAATCTGGATAAGACAATATTAAACAACTATAGACCTCAAATCTTCATTTCATAGGCAAGATCATTGAAAAAGTTGTCTTCAATCAGGTGAACAAATTCTTAATTTCAAATGGATACTTTGACAATTTTCAATCTGGTTTCCGATCGCATCACAGCACAGAAACAGCACTCATAAAGATAATAAACGATATTCGCTTAAATACTGATACAGGCAAATCAGTGCTGGTACTACTCGACCTCAGTGCTGCATTTGACACTGTCGATCAGAACATACTTCTTGACAGGCTGGAAAACTCGGTCTGACTTTCCGGGATAGCCCTAAAATGGTTCAGGTCATACTTAGGAGGGAGAGGTTATTATGTGAGTATTGGAGAGCATAAGTCAGAATGGACATCCATGACATGCGGAGTCCCTCAAGGCTCAATTCTTGTGCCACTCCTATTCAACCTGTACATGCTCCCAATGAGCCAAATAATGAGAAAGAACCAAATCGCTTAACATAGCTATGCAGACGACACACAGCTCTACTTAGCCCTATCACCTAACGATTACAGCCCCATTGACTCCCTGTTCCAATGCATTGATGAAGTAAACAGTTGGATGTGCCAAAACTTTCTTCAGTTAAACAGAGACAAAACTGAAGTCATTGCATTTGAAAACAAAGATGAAGTTCTCAAGGTGAACGCATACCTTCACTCTAGGGGTTAAACAACTAAAAATCAAGTCAGGAATCTGGGTGTCTCTCTAGAGTCAGACCTTAGTTTCAGTAGTCATGTCAAAGCAATAACTAAATCAGCATACTATCACCTGAAAAATATTGCAAGAATTATATGCTTTGTTTCCAGTCAAGACTTAGAGAAACTTGTGCATGCTTTCATCACTAGCAGGGTGGATTATTGTAATGGACTTCTCACTGGCCTTCCCAAAAAGACCATAAGACAGTTGCAGCTCATACAGAACAATGCTGCCAGGATTCTATGCAGAACCAGAAAATATGAACATATCACACCAGTCCTCAGGTCTTTACACTGGCTGACAGTTACATATAGGATGGATTTTAAAGTATTATTACTGGTATATAAATCACTAAATGGCCTAGGACCTCAATACATTGCAGACATGCTCACTGAATATAAACCTAACAGATCACCAGATCATTAGGATCACATCAGCTTGAAATACCAAGGGTTCACTCTAAGCATGGCGAGACCGCCTTTAGCTACTATGCCAGTCGCAGCTGGAACCAGCTTCCAGAAGAGATCAAATGTGCTCCTACAGTAGTCACATTCAAATCCAAACTCAAAACACATCTGTTTAGCTGTGCATTTACTGAATGAGCACTGTGCCACTGTTCGTCCGACTGTTTGTACTGTATTTAAAAAAAAATATATATATTTTATTTTTTATTCAAAACTGTTTTAATTACTCTGATTTCTTTTGATTATTTTAATTTCTTCTATGTAAAGCACTTTGAATTACCACCGTGTATGAAATGTGCTATATAAATAAACTTGCCTTGCCTTGCCTAAATGATCGAAACGTAAGTTCTACCACTCGGCCATGAATTCACTCACTGAGAATTGCCCAAACGTTCGTTTCTCCACTGTGTGTTCGCTCACATGAGCGAGAAGCGCTCTTCATTCGTCTCAGTCATTCCTCAATATAATAGTAAAAATAATCAGCTTCATTGCACCTAATTTATTTTTGTTTGTTATTTCTGTTATTAATTTGTTTTTGTTTTTTTGTTATCGCACTGCTCCCCCGGGGAATAGGCTTATGTCGCCCCCATGGGCCTACAATATGAAATATAGGCTATTGTTGTCGTCTCTATTCTTAACTTTACATTCTATTTTTCTGTCCTAAAAAATGTTCTATTCTTTTTACCATATTTGTAGTATTTCATCCTTCCCACTGCGCAATGTGACGTCGGAGTGACGTCTTTTCCATGTCATTTTTGGACGTCCAATTTCGGTCCACTGATGGGGTTGTTTTGTAAAGCCAGGCGACGTCTTTTTTCGACGTCTACCGCACGTCTAATGTTGACGTCGATGGGACCTCCGTGTAAGGGCTATTTATAGTCCAAAAGTGGTCGTTTGTGGACGTCTTTTCAACATCAAATTTAAACTTACTTTACATGTAATTTCTATACAACTTCTATAACTGTAGCCCTATGTTTCAAGAGGGTGGAGGACATGTTCCCTTTCGTCCTGGGAACTCCGACGTGTCGTCGGGGGAGTTCCCCTGACGAATTGGGATCACGCTAGGGAGACCAATTGCCTTCGAGTGAATTAAAACGAGCCAATGAAAATTGGCATGCAAGATTTGCATTCCGCGACCCGCCTACCAGCGCGGGTATAAAAGGCGGAAGTAAACATTGCGCAATGCTTTTAGCTTCGGAGCCAACCGATTGTGTCCTCTTTGAGTGAGTGAGCTTTAAGATTGTATTTTTCTTACGCTCTACGAGTCTGCTGTTTCGGGAGGGGATCTCTCTGTGTTGGTGAGATGGCATTTCAGCGACCGCGCGGTTTCCTGTCTGCCGGCTGCGTCTATATGCTGTTCATTCAAAAGCTGTTTTCACAGCTGGTAAACGGTTGAGTGCGCACAGCAGGCTTGCAGTTTCCCCGCTGTGTTGCCGCGTTGGGTCCCTGTGTGCTTCAGCACGATAGAGAGAGTACTTTCTCCCTGAAAGAGCAACACGAGTGAAGATCGCGTCCTTTTCAGGATGACGTTTCACTCGTGTGTTTCTGGATGCGATCGTTTCCTGTCCTTATTTGACGGCCACGTTCATTGTTTCACATGCCTAATCAGTGTGTGAGACTACGTTCGTGGGTGGTTCATGTTCTCCCAGGAGTGCATGACCACGTCGGCACGTTGTTCGTCTCCCCTTTCTCGTAAAGGCTTGAGCCGCTCAGCGTGCCGTGTGTCGTCGAGCGGCGGCTGACAGCGCGGGTTGTCACGGCAACCCAGCGCGCGTCATTCGGCGCTCAAGATGCGCGGTCAAGATCAAGACTCATGTGCCTCTATGAGGTGAGTCCCTTTGCTTATTTCCCGATCTAGTTTCTCTTCTGGTGCACCAGAAGAGGGCTACTTTGGCGAATAACATTGGTGATCTGAGGGTTTCAGTGAGCACGAACCACTCACTCCTCTAGCGCATCGCAAACATGCTGAGACTGTGTTGGTGGGTGGTTTATGCTTTCTTATGAGAGCATGACCACGTCGGCACGTTGTTCGCCTTGCCTGAAGGCTTGAGCGCCCAGATGCTGAGTTCCTACTATAATGGTGTTTCTCATGCTGAAGATTCAGACTTAACAGCCACACTTTCCTGGGCTGTTCTAAAGTGCCTGGATGTGTGTGAAGAATTTTGGCTGTATGGAAGCATTTTGGTGCCAATATGGCAAGCCAAACATGCTTAAATCTGCAGAAGTTTTTCCTCTCTCGCTACCACTGCACGTGCGTAGTTCTAACTCGGGGTTGAGCTGTGATTAGTGACTGACCGTGATTAGTCACAGCGCTGGCCCTCGGTTAGACGATGTCCACACTGGTGGTCCAGAAGCACCTCAAAACCAGCCCGCTCGGAGTTTGTTTCCCCCCCAGCAAAGGGAAGGGAAACAACCCTGAGAGGAGCGACCCAGAGTATGTGACGATCTGCTCTTTGGGAGTGCGTGCCATCACCACTCCTTCCCCCGGGGGAAGGCCGGGTGGAGAATTTCGCTTCTGTTCCGCCGCTGGTTATCCAGTAATCAGCGGTACCCAAAGTTTGAGCAGTCCATTTCCTCTGAGTCGTTCACGGGCCCCAGCGCTCAGATGGCAGTGAGGGCTACGGCCTTGTCACTCTCGTCTCTCGCTGGGTGAGGGGAAACCAGGACTCGATGCCCCCGGGCCTCGTTCCTCGTTTCCCCTCACGGTCGAGACTGGCAGTATAATAAGACCAGTTTCCTCCGTCCGAGAGGGTCAGAATGGCAGTGCGTGCCGCCCCCGACCTGCACCACTCCCGTTCCCCTCTCCCCAGCTTGCAGATAGCAGTGACGCAGCCTCGGCTGCGTCGCTCCGGTCTGCAGCTGGGCCCGGAGGCGCAGAGAGCAGGACACGAGAAGTCAGGGCCTCGTTCTTCGTCTCTCCCCCTCCCTTTGCCACCGGGAAGCCCGCAGCAGAATGCCCACGGGCCTTCTCTGTCGTCTGCCCTCAGGTGGAAGCAGGTTGGTGTCAAGTTAAAACGCCCAGACCCCGCTCTTGGTCGCTACAGTGCCACCAGGGCCAGGTCCCTGCCTTCCACCTCGCTGCCCCTCCGCGGGTACGCCGGTGGTTCGGGTGGGTTTGTTGAGACCGTATCTGGAAGCCTGGCTAAAAAACACTTCCGGGTCCGTCCCGATGGCTCATCCGCACCGTCCGGTTCGGCTATTCAATTCAGTGTGCACGCCGGCCTCCCAAGTTCAGGGGCGTCCACTTCACCCGTGTGCGGTCGGTGGACGCCCCTGTCTTGAGGAAAGAGATCGATGTCCTGCTGGCGAAGGACGTGATCGAGCCGGTCCCTCCTGCCGAGATGAGGTCTGGGTTTTACAGCCCCTACTTCATTGTACCCAAGAAAGGCGGTGGGTTACGGCCAATCCTGGACCTGCGTGTTTTGAATCGGGCCCTGCACAAACTCCCGTTCAAAATGCTTACGCAGAAGCACATTTTCGAGTGCATCCGTCCCCAGGATTGGTTTGCAGCGATCGACATGAAGGACGCGTACTTTCACGTCTCGATTCTCCCTCGACACAGACCGTTTCTTCGGTTTGCTTTCGAGGGTTGAGCGTATCAGTACAAGGTCTTACCCTTCGGGCTGGCCCTGTCGCCTCGTGTCTTCACGGAAGTCGCGGAGGCGGCCATTGTTCCCATGAGAGAACAAGGCGTTCGCATTCTCAACTATCTCGACGACTGACTCATTCTAGCTCACTCGCGAGATGTGTTGTGCGATCATAGGGACATGGTGCTTCGGCACCTCAGCCAGTTGGGGCTTCAGGTCAACTGGGACAAGAGCAAACTCTGCCCCATGCAGAGGATCTCTTATCTCGGTATGGAGCTGGACTCGGTCGCCCAGACTGCGTGCCTCACGGAGGAACGCGTCCAGTCAGTGTTCACCTGCCTCAGGTCTTTTCGAGGCAGGACAGCGGTTCCACTGAAACAATTTCAGAGGCTCCTGGGGCATATGGCAACCGCAGTAACGCCGCTTGGCCTGTTACATATGAGACCGCTTCAGCGCTGGCTCCACGATCGAGTCCCTAGGTGGGCGTGGCACAGCGGCACGTTCCGGGTCAAAGTGACCCCGCACTGTCGCCAAACCTTCTCCCCGTGGTCAGATCCTGTGTTTCTACGGGCCGGAGTGCCCCTAGTCCAGGTTTCCAGGCATACTGTGGTTTTCACAGATGCCTCTGCCACCGGGTGGGGGGCCACGTACAACGGGCATGCAGTTCCGGTCTGTGGACGGGGCCTCAACTGCATTGGCACATCAACTGCCTAGAGTTGCAAGCAGTACGTCTAGCCCTGCGTCGCCTCAAGGGGTTTCTCAGACACAGGCACGTACTGATCCGTACGGACAGCACTGCGACCGTTGCGTACATCAACCATCAAGGTGGTCTACGCTCCCGTCGCATGTCGCGACTCGCCTCCCACCTCCTCCTATGGAGTCAGAAGCATCTGAGGTCGCTTCGTGCAGTTCACATTCCAGGGGAGCTCAACCGTGTGGCAGACGAGCTCTCACGATTGCCTCCCCTGCCAGGAGAATGGCGACTCCATCCCCAGGCGGTCCAGCTGATTTGGAGTGTCTTTGGAGCCACACAGGTAGATCTGTTTGCGTCTCCAGACACAACCCATTGCCAGTGTTTTTTTTCCCTGACCGAGGGAACCCTCGGCACGGACGCCCTGGCTCACAGCTGGCCCCGGGACCTACGCAAGTATGCGTTTCCCCCAGTGAGCCTTCTTGCACAGACACTGTGCAAGGTCAGGGAGGACGTGGAGCAGGTCCTTCTGGTGGCGCCGTATTGGCCCACCAGGACTTGGTTCACGGAACTCATGCTCCTCGCGACAGCCCCTCCTTGGCCGATTCCTCTGAGGAAGGACCTTCTTTCTCAGAGATGGGGCACTCTATGGCACCCGCGTCCAGACCTCTGGAAACTCCATGTCTGGTCCCTGGACGGGACGCGGAGGTTCCAGGTGGTCTACCACAGGCAGTGGTAGACACCATCACTTCCGCTAGAGCCCCCTCTACGAGGCGCCTCTATGCGTTGAAGTGGAACCTGTTCGTCGATTGGTGTTTCTCCCGTCAGGAGGACCCCAGAACTTGCCCGATCGGAGTCGTGCTTTCCTTCCTGCAAGATGGGTTGGAGCGGAGGCTGTCCCCCTCCACCCGCAATAGCCGCACATCACGATGCAATAGAAGGTAAGTCCTTGGGGAAGCACGACCTGGTCATCAGATTCCTTGAGGGTGCTAGGAGGTTAAATCCACCTCGTGTTTTGCACTCTGTACCCTCTTGGGACCTAGCTCTGGTACTTAGAGCTCTTCAGGGTCCTCCCTTTGAGCCTTTGCTGACTGTAGAGCTTAATTTCCTGTCCATCAAGACAGCGCTCTTGTTAGCTTTGGCCTCTTTCAAGAGGGTCGGGGATCTGCAGGCTTTTTCGGTCGACGAATCGTGCCTAGAGTTCGGGCCGGGCCTTTCTCACGTTGTATTGAGACCCCGGCTTGGATATGTGCCCAAGGTTCCTACCACTCCCTTCGTGGACCAGGTAGTGAACCTGCAAGCACTGCCCCAGGAGGAGGCAGACCCAGCCCTAGCTTTTCTCTGTCCCGTCCGCGCTCTGCGGGTTTATATTGGCAGAATGCAAAGCTTCAGAACCTCAGATCAGCTCTTTGTCTGTTACGGAGGCCAGCAGAAGGGGAAGGCCGTCTCCAAGCAGAGGTTAGCCCACTGGCTAGTGGATGCTATCACCCGAGCGTATGAATCTCTGGGTGAGCCTTGTCCTCCCAGGTTGCATGCTCACTCTACTAGAGGTGTTGCCGCTTCCTGGGCTTTGGCTCAAGGGGCCTCGCTGACAGACATCTGTAGAGCTGCGGGCTGGGCGACACCGAACACGTTCGCTAGGTTCTATAGCCTTCATGTGGAACCTGTTTCCTCCCGAGTTCTGGCTACGGCCAGTGGGTCGAGGGAATAGGTTGTGTCGGCTTGCTACGCCACTCCGCCTCGCAGCGGATACGTGCGTTCTTGCTCCGTATGGCGCCCTACGTCGGTGAGCCTCATGAGTTTCCTCCTTCACCCTTCCGGTGCTGGGCGTGGCGGACCGCCCGGCACCAGGTCTGCTACCTCTAGTAAGGAGTTGCTAGTAGACTGGGTGCTCCAGTGGTTTCTATTGTGACCCATGATGCCACGTGCAGTTCAGCCGTGTCTTCCCCTTGACGGACTCGTTCGTCGTCCCTGTTGAGTACGCTCCCACTTCCCTTGGATTGGGACTACCTCAGGGACTGCCATATGTTTCACTATTCCTTCGGGCTAGTATATATGTGTATTCCTGGCCTTCCTCAGTCAGGCTGGGGCTTCCGCATTGTTCCCCCTCTCTTGGGCTACGCTTTCCCAGTGTTATCCAATATCCACTGTGCGGGTCTTGCGGAACAGCAGTGTGATTCCTTAGCTAGCTCCTGCAAAATTTCTGGAAACTGCTGCAGGGTAGCTTAGCTTGGCGCTGGAAGGGGCCAGCACCATGGCGTGTTATTAGGGATCCCAATTCGTCAGGGGAACTCCCCCGACGACACGTCGGAGTTCCCAGGACGAAAGGGAACGTCTCTGTTACGTATGTAACCCTCGTTCCCTGAGTACAGGGAACGGAGATGTGTCGTCCCTTCGCCATGTTGCTGTACCTTCGCGGAGGACTGGACAACGTTCGGCTCCTCAGCGAAAAGCATTGCGCAATTTTTACTTCCGCCTTTTATACCCGCGCTGGTAGGCGGGTCGCGGAATGCAAATCTTGCATGCCAATTTTCATTGGCTCGTTTTAATTCACTCGAAGGCAATTGGTCTCCCTAGCGTGATCCCAATTCGTCAGGGGAACTCCCCCGACGACACGTCTCCGTTCCCTGTACTCAGGGAACGAGGGTTACATACGTAACCGAGATGTTTTCTGTACCATGTATTAATTTTTCTGTAGCTTTGTTTAGCTCAGCAGGTAATTTGAACTGGAAATGCATTACACCTTTGTACGCGCCTCCAGTTATCACCTGCTGCTGAGACAATCAAATGGAGTTTTTGGAAAAAGATCTGGAACAGTATGCCACCTTCTGAAAGGGGATTAGATAATTTTCCAAAAACTCCATTTGATTTTTGAAATGTGAAAAATCCTGGAATGTTTTCCTCAAAAACCCTTAATTTCTTTTCGACTGAAGAAAGAAAGACATGGACATCTTGGATGACA
The DNA here is from genome assembly GCA_026230005.1 of Gila orcuttii. NCBI lineage: Eukaryota > Metazoa > Chordata > Actinopteri > Cypriniformes > Leuciscidae > Gila > Gila orcuttii. Next base: position 39,604,208 of record JAPDVR010000002.1, read on the forward strand.
TAGCGGTGCGTGAGTAAATTATCAGAATTTTTATTTGAAAGTGAACTAACGCTAATCCTTTAAGAGTTGCAATGTTACAAACTAAGATATCTAGAGCATACAAGCACATTACTCGCTTTGTATGACCCTGATACATATTTTTACATGTTTTTATATGTCCCCGTATACAGACGCTAGCTAGTTAGCAACGAGCTAGTCAGTCAGAACTCCATGCCATGCTGCTAGTTTGCAACATGACATTGCTATACGTGCAGTTTAGAGTCCCAAATTATTCAAATTGGGATGTTCTCTCGTGGACAGCAAAAATAACATAGAAACTGAACATAAACCAAGAGCAGCAAGCAAAACGAAGAAATACTGCCGTTAAGGCTAACGCCCTTGACCATTCGCGGCTGTAACCACAGCAGGTTTGTGAAGTTTAACACAATAACGCTAACATTAAAATATCTAACACGTACACATGGACATAGAATTCACTAGGCTGATCGAACTTACCTTCAATTTAGAGGAAACGATGGGTTCACCAGCGATGCGGGATGAAAAGCTGTGCCGTAATTTTGAAATGCTTGAACCAGACTGTAAAAAAGGCTTGAACACGTCGAATGATCGCGCCAAATGCCTGGCATATCCCCTCTGCCAATCAGATTTGCGTTTACTGGTTGGGTTAAGATGATGTGCTGCCTCGGCCAATCAGAGTGACGTTGACTGGTTTTTGACTCTTCGGCATAGACTGTAAAAAAAATGGACAAAGCGTCTGTGACGTCACCCATAGACTTTCTGAATAATGGTTTTGAGGCCGTTTATGGGGGGTATGGGCGGCGCCATCTTTGAAAATCTTGGGAAATCCTAACCCTGCCCACCTTCTGGCCAATCCATATATGGGTAAAAGGGCGGGCTTTGTGTGAGACTGAGCCTGGCTGGTGGACGCGCCTCTTCAGCCAAGCAGCCTCAGCTATCTGTAACGTTATAAGATCGACTGGCAGACTAGGCTACTTTTTACAGTCTATGGCTACTACATTTACTGCAAAGCTGCTGAAGAGTACAACCCATCTGAATTTGCTGGTAAGTTGTGGTTGTAACGTGAAGTTCATGTATGTCTCTTAACTCTTCGGAGTCTTGGGCTATTTTGGCAGTTTTTGAGTACTTTTTTTATTTTTTTTTATTTTGCGACATAAACAAATGTTTACCATACCAATGTTTGGTATCATTTTTTTCAGCACAACATCACCTATATGACCAGACAATTAGTTTTTCACTTTGATGTACTGTATCAACATACTGGACCCAAAATCACACAAAAAACACAAAATCCGAATAGAAAAATTATAGCTTTTCTACTACAAAAAACACAAACATGCTCAATGAAGCATTTTAAAAGGTTTAAAATGTAAACACAAGTTGTAAATGTCAACATATACAGGTACAATTCAGATATAATCAAGCTATATACAAAAAAAATATGATTTACAAAAAGAAGCGGGTGTAGCCATAGGCTTTTTTTCTTTCTTTTTAGCTTAGCCACTTTTTAAAAAATGTTGTGCACACAATTATACAGAGAGCTATATTTAAGGCCTCGCATTCCCAGAGTATGAGAGTTCACAAATAGTGCAAATACAACATAAAAAATGTAACATTGAGATAAAATTAAACTATATACAGCAAAAAGCAGGTGTGGCAATAGGCGTTTTTTTTCTTTTCTTTTTTGCTTAGAAACTCTACAAAACACTTCATGTACAATTACACAGATAGCTACATTACAGGGCTTTCATTCCTTGAGTAAGAGGGGTCCCTCAATAGTGCAAATATACCATACAAAAGGTAAAATGAACACAAAATCAAACTATACATACAACTATTTACAACAAATATCAGGTGTTTTTTTATTTTATTTTTTATCTGTGCCACTCCTCAAAACAGTTTATCTAAATCTACTCCTAAACTACCTAAACTATCTACAGTACTCCTAAACTACTCTCAAAATCTACTCAAACTCTTCCAAAAACTAGCAATAATATCTCTCTCTATATATATAACGTATGTCTCTCTTTGTCAACTCCGTAAATCCTCTGCCTTTCAATTTCGCTTCTTTGCTCAGTTGGCTCCTCCTCCATTCCCTAAAACGTGCAGCCTGAAGAGAAGAGTCAGCAGATTCACACATTTTTCTCCGTTTTGTTTTGTGACAAAAACCGACGAAGTTATTAGAATAAATGCAACGCCTGTCGCATCCCATCTGGCGTTCTTTTACGAACGCGTCAGTTTTTTTATATAAAGTTTAAATGATCATATCTCCGTTTTTATTTGGTCTATCAACACAAAACAAAAAGTAAAATAGAATTTCAAGCCAGCACTTTCGACAGAAGTGGGCGGCAGCGCTCAATGTGACTTTGTTTTTATGCTTCCACGTCTTAAACTGGTCATGTAACTTGATCACGCCTGCGTGATCGGCGACCCCGAAGAGTTAAAGGCATGTTCAGACACCTTATAGTTATGTATCATGCAAGGTACTATTCGGGTAAACTCATGTGAACAGTTAACAAGTTAGTACTACAACAAATGAACGGAGTTGTGTTTGCAACTTCTAGGTAAAATAAGCTAACGTTAGCAGCTAACTGTTAACGTTAACGTTACGTTACCCCATTTACGGTAAACTATAGTGTAGCGTATGCGTCTGGATGAATCATGATTCGTGTAATCTGAATCATCGTTGTTAATGAACACATTTTTGCTAAGTTTCCTTAAACTCGCAAACCGTGACTGTCTAATAATTAACCAGCTCAGCGCCAAAAAGTCTGGGATGACATTGTGTTCTAACCCTTTTCGACACGTTTTATGGGCCATCAGAGCAATACCAGAACAGTCCACACATTCCCCCCAGCCCTAGGTCCGAGCTTCAAAGAGATCTTAACCCTTTCACACGTAAGTTTAAAATATTCTAACTGACCCCCCAGCATGAGTTTTTCAGGGCGACCGTTATTTAGAACTTGTCACTTTAATGTTTCCATGGTGACGCGTCATTGCTTGTCACGTGACACTGCGCAAACCACAACACAGCGCTGAATGAATGATGATCTGCTTTTATGTAATTTTTCCTTTTTTATTAAAAAAATTCACAAATATATTAGCTATAGCATGAAACACTGATATTCCGATTGTCAAATATGTGCAAGTGGATGTGTTTTGTTGTTTAAACACCTTTATAACGATCGCTTTAGTTGAGCTGTATGCGCGATGGGCGGCGCCATGTTAGTTTGTTTCACAGTTCAGAGAATCGGATCTGTTGGATTTACAACACGTCAATTCCTCCACTTCTCACGAAATACATGAAAGTAAGTGGCCGGTGAACTGGGAGAAGAATAGGGTCAGATGTAAAGCTACTTACACAATGTGTATCTGATATGAATAAAACGTGTCGTCTTATTATAATGGAAAGGATTATTATTGCCGCTTCCATAGACATCAGTGTGTATTTTAGAAACTCAAAATCATTGTTTTGCTAGTAGTACTTATGTGTATTTAAATGTCTGCAACCTAAAATAAACATTATGTGGTTGAAAACACTCAATAGTTGTGATATATGACAGCACTGAGTGCGTCTGTCTCTGACTCAGCCAGCCAACGCGCGAAAGCACGTTTGAATTTAGCAGTTGATCACGTGATGCACTGACCATTCTAATCACACTGGTGTGATCGTACGCTCCAGGGACCAGCCAAGACTGATCACACCGGTGTGATCGTACGTGCGAAAGGGTTAATCGGCTCGTGAGAGATCTCGTCACACACACACACAAACACACACGGACCTCTTTATTTAACGCACACACATACAGACATTCCTCACATTTGAAGTCAGAAATAAGTAGTTCTGACAAGGGTAAAATATATTCATGTATACCAATGTGTTCTGCTTTCATTGTAGTATAGTTATGACCTCTCTAGATGTGTTAGATAAAAGAAATTATCTATATATACATATTTTACAATTAGAAATTGTAACCAATTACAAATAGGTTACAATTACAATAACAATTACAATTTTAACAATATTGCAAGTGTATTCTTTCTTTGTAAAAAGTATACATTTTATCATATGTATTAAAAAAAAGTAAGAATTCATTAGTTTGAATATTGGAACAAACACTATAATAACATCTCAGTTGATAATTCAATATACCTACTTTATTTTTGACAAAACATCATACTATAGTATATTTAACATGAGCAGAAATTGGTGAACAAAAGCTTACCTATTTAATGTGACAGTAGTCTTTTTTTACAGTCAAAACTTTATAATCTATCCAAAAATAATCACAAAATCTTGTCTAATCATTCATATTTAGTCTGTAACATATTGTGTATGATATATTAGCATATACATGTTAATTTGCAGTTTGTTGCTTATACAGACATTTTATTTCAACATATTTCAGTCTATTTTTACTCATTTTAGTAGGCTATAGCAATATAGTTTGGATGTGTTCATGTAAAAATAACATGTTTACTAATGTAGATGCGAGAGTGAATGAACGGCACAGACACGCGCTGTATAACTGTAGTAAACAAAGCGCACGCGCCTGTGCCGTTCATAATCATTCATCATTTAGCCTACACACAGACACGCAATTCATATTTAAACAGTCTTTTTGCGGTTTATAGACACTATTCAATATCGCGATTAGGGTTAGGGTTATTAGATAGTATTATTCCTATCCCGTAGGGATACGCTGTGTTCACAGCGGTAGTAAGAAACTTAATAAACATGATGTGTTTTATAATCCAGCTGGTGGGCGTTGGCATGTTTGCATGGCTTGCCTTAGATCATTTGCGTTTGAATACCGCGCGCTCTCCGTGGGCGTGGCACATTAACGCGTAATGAGGTATAATGAGCTGGAAAGAAAAATACTGACATCTCTCTCTTTTCATACAGATTACATAAACTGAGAATATTTGTTTTTTATATAAATTAATTCATTTAAAAGAAGAGAGTTCAAGCTTCATTATGGAAAAAAACTCATGCCTGTATGACAAGTATTCGCGGAATTACAGTTAATTTTCGGACGCGTTTCAGAATGGACTTCACTGACAGAGAGAAGGCAAAACTAGCATCATGTTTATTTTTCTTTATTTGACTAAAAGCACAATACTTTGTTTATATTGTGAGTATACAGAAAAAAAAAATGGACACTTAACAGGATCGAATGATGTATAACACAAATATGTAAAATCAAAATCAACAGAGTATTTTGAGTCTCTTTTGCACTGATAAGAAAAAAAGCGAGACTATCGCGCCGGCGCGATAGCCGACCTCAGAGGGTTAAAGCAACACTATGTCGTTTTTCAACCTTCATTATATATTTCCAAGACCCTTGAGATGGTACATCGACTTACAATAGGTTGAATGACACGTCTGCCGTAGCCTGACAGTGTCTGTATCGCTTTTACTGGCACTATGTAACTTCGGGTTTCGGGTAGGGACCCGAGCACAAAAAAACCTACAAAATTCGACTGCTTTACGGCATACGTCACTTCCCCCACCACCCCAACTTCCTCAAATTCTGACGTGAGAGCCCAACTAGCGTTTGATACCCGTCTGTATGTTGTTGTCATGACCGAAGCAACAACTAAAAGGAAGAAGGCAAAGGTTTTGTCAGAGGAGACTAAAATAATAAAAATGGAGAGTGACAAATTAAAAGACCGGACAAGGATCACTATTGGAGGGAGAGCAAGACAGTTTGAAGACGGTGAGAGTGTGCGCACGCGCGACCGACTCTCTCTTACTCTATGCTCGTTCTTTCAGTAACATGCACCCTGTCACAAGCGCAGCAGTCAGTCATCTATAAAGTGTTTATAAATTTATAAATAAATCAGGGAGACAGGGAGCTGACTACCGCGCGAAATGTAAAAGGCTGAATAACATGGCCTGGCCATGTTACGGAATTTATCTGGTCCTACATTTATCTTCATGAATCAGGTAATGCTAGTAGAGTAGCAAATTATCAATCTGGTTGCTACACTAACATGCTAGTTTACTATGGTTATAATAAATAATCTTTCAGGATAACTATCCTAATGTCTGCAGGCTGATAATCATGTTTGTTTATTTATTTTTCTGGTGAAAGTGTCTTGCCTCAGGCTATAATGCAAATCGATTTTCAAATGTGCAGATTCATCTATGGTAGCTTGATATTATAATATTGACGATATATGGCTATTACCTACCACACAAACATTGAATTGAATTAGCATATCCGTTATGTAAAACAGTAGACAATAGGCTATATAATGACGCTGGCTTGTAAACGTGAGCTACGCGATCTTTTGATGTTTGAAAAAAATAAAACCCATGAAATTATATTCATATGACATGCTGAAATATATGCCAATGTACCTGGGATGAAGACATTTCACACGCAACGCTGGCAGTCTGCCCGCGAGAACTCAAGACAGTATCGGCTTGTCAACAAATGCACACGTGTATCCCCTGGTGTAACCATGACAGATTTTACGACAGTAGTAGAAGACAATACTGTTTCCCAACTGTAGGGGGACCCCGAGAGCAAAAACCGCAAAAACGACATAGTGTTGCTTTAATTGACATTAACCCACTTACATTTCAAAATGCGGCAATTGCTGCTGTTTTGCACAATATCCCTTTGCGCCACCTGGCGGTCATTTCGCGAATGACTTTGAAATGCGACTGGTTTATTTTTGCCGTGGTGGTTTTGCTGCGGCGGCTGGTGCGGCGGTAATAGGCATTCTGGTTGGCTACCTACTGTATGTTTATTAAGTAAATAAAAGGCAAAACCAAAACTACACCGTGGGGGAAAACAAGAGAGGTCTCAGGCGGGAACAGGAAACACGAGGGAAACATGGACAACGAACCAGCACAGGGCTGCAAACACAGGGAGATTAAATAGGGGAACAAACATAAGAGGGTAACGAGGCAGGCAGGTGGGGAAAATTAAACAATAACGAGATAACAAGATGGGCGGGGTTTGACAATTGACAGGAGAGCACATGGCACAAGGAAATAACATGACAGCCATGTGCTCACAACAGACCAGACTAAACACATATGACAAACCGGGAGTGTCACAGCTCTGTCACTAAACCAAGAGAAACCTTTTTATTTTATATTCTACTTTTTCTTCTCTCTGTTTCCTTTTTTTATTTTTTCTATATATGTTTATCCAAATCAATGGTCAACTACCTTGATGTGGTGGGAACTGAGTAGCCTGACTGACAATTGTGATACTGTGAGTTTAAAGCCTTGTTAACCAACTGGGGTCGAAATGTGGGCATGCAGTTGTGTGCTTGTTTTCAGTGTGTAGATCCTTAAACCTGTTTGAATAACTGTGTAATAAACAAAAAGAGAAAATCTTTTACTAAGCAATGTTTCCTTTTTGGGGGGGTTGAGGGGCTTGTATAAGATTTTCGTTGTTTAAGATAAAAATTAAAATGGAGAACTGTTTCACTTCCTGTAAAATGTAACATCCTTGATCCTCCAATAAAAAGATGTATATAAAAAAAATCTAGATAAAAACGACACACATTGAATTTTTATAGGCTAAATGTTGTTAACTGTTTTTCTTTTGAACGTGCTGCGCTCATTTGTATAGATTTCGCCTCAAGAGGCTGTGATCCTCAACAGCAGAACATTGTTACTATCAGTAATGTATTTATTATCCACTATCAATCACAGCATACAATAAATGTCATAAAATCATAATCATTCTCTCGTTTTAGTGATACCCTAGGTTTTTTTTTTTTTAGGTTTTTTTTTTATTTCTTGTCATTGACGTTCTAATCAGGTCGGGCAAGTAAAATTTTCTCTGTTTTTTCCCTTCAGAAAAATCTAATATATACATACACACACATACGGTGTGTTTTTTCTTCTTCTTTTGACATTATCAAAAACAACTTTTTGTAACAAATTAGATTTTTTTGTGTTTAAATTTTTTAATCTTCTGGCTCAACTACCTAAACAGGCTAAGCATTTGATCTCTCTCTCTCTCACTCTATCACTCTCTCTCTCTCTCTCTCTCTCTCTCTTTCTCTCTCTCTTTCTCTCTCTCTATTTCTGTAGTGAACTGACAACATAGTTTTATATAATTAGTTTAATAATAACATTAATACAAATATTTAAAAAACTTTAAATAAATACTGTACTTATGGGCAAAATAATTTTTGAGCTGCAAAAGATAACTTTTTATTTTAAATTTTATTTTAAATTTTAAAGAGACCTATGACATTCCATTCCATCTAAATTTAAATTATCTCATGGATCACAGCATGATGCAGTAGATGTGGCATATTCAGACAACTTTGATATGGTTCTTTTACTGGGTTTAACTTCATATTGCCCGTCATGCACAGTTACCCTAAAGGCACCGGGGTGGCGGTGCCACCGGCTTGGGCCCGTCATCGCTGCTCGCAGCTATATTTTGTTATAATTATTATTTATTATCGGGTGGTGATGGCGCAGTGGATAAGACACATGCCTTTGATGTGAGAGACCTGGGTTCGAATCCACTGTGAGACACCAATGTGTCCCTGAGCAAGACACTTAACCCCTAGTTGCTCCAGAGGCGTGCGACCTCTGACATATAGCAATTGTAAGTTGCTTTGGATAAAAGCGTCAGCTAAATGAATAAATGTAAATGTAATTTATTAGGGCCCAAGCCCTGAAAGGGCAAACTGTTTCACTACCTGTAAAATGTAACATCCTTGATCCTCGAATAAAAAGATATATATAAAAAAATCTATATAAAAACGACACACATTGAATTTTTATAGGCAGAATGTTGTTAACTGTTTTTCTTTTGAATGTGCTCATTTGTATAGATTTCTCCTCGAGAGGCTGCGATCCTCAACAGCAGAACATTGTTACTATCAGTAATGTATTTATTATCCACTATCAATCGCAGCATACAATAGATGTCATAATTATTAGGGCCCAAGTCCTGAAAGGGCGAAGGCCCTATTGTTTTCCTAAGGATTATTAGGGCCTAAGCCCTGAAAGATTTTTGATAACTCGAACGGTTTGGCCGTGGCGAGGAAACTAATTTATGGTGAAAAAGGGAAACAGGAAGTGTGTTATAACTTATGCATACATTAAATGATCTTGATGAAACTTCAGCAGTGTGCTCGTTGTAAGAGGCCGATCACATAGATCTGACTATTGTGAGTCAAAGTTATAGCGTCACCAATTGGCAGCAGGAAGTGTGTCACTTTAAAAATGCTTTGAAATCACCCTCTTTTTTTTACCCGAATTGCTCAAAACGTTATCTGTATAATGTAAACACACGGCAGATGTAGACCTGTGAAAGGATTATTGCTATCTTAAATACTGTTGCAATGGCAACACATCAAACTTTAATATTCTTTTTGGATGCTTTTGAGAGTCTTAGCAATTTGAGAGAAATTGCATGAAACTTGACAGACAGATCACATTTATTAGCCAGTAGACATGTGCAAAGTTTCAGAAACGGCATGGTGGAGGGGCTCAGTAGCGCCACCTTTTGACAAAAGTGGGGGGTAAGTTTTATCTACAGTCACAATACTCGGCACATATATTGTTCTCATCGAGCCGGACAACTTTCTAATTTACAGTCATTAGCTCCGACCAACAGGAAGTCAAAAATTTTGGTCTGAATGTGGATTTTTTGCTAAATCAGCCTCAGAATTTTGATTATTTTTTTTTTTAATGATATATTTAAATCTGCATATTGTAACAGCTGCAGGGCACCCCCTAGTCTAGTCTTATTAAGTTTATGCTTCATTTTTAATTTCTAAATTTGATCAATAAATTCAATTATTTAGAATAATAAGACACTATAGGGCTATTACCCTAGGTCAGGGCCGTCCATAAGGGGGGATAAAGGGGAACGTTTTCTGGGGCCCAGCCGCTAGGGGGGGCCCATGCAGTCCAGCAATAATTATGTTCATTCTAAATATAAACAGGTTACCATATTTTATTTTGAATCAAAAAAGCACCATTCATTTTTGAAAAAGTGAGAATAAAATGCATTTTATTTAATGCTGCTTGAGTAAAATGTAGCCTGTGTCATAATGAAACACCCCTCTCCTGAAAATGGTCTGAGCAGGCTATTTTTTTTTACGTAACATAACGTCAAAAACGCCAGTGCTTCGCGCCAGTTTGCGGTCAGCAGCAAAGTGACATGAACAAAATAATTATTAGCTATTGTAGTAGCCTACATTTAGTTGGTATGCCAGGTATGTAGTACTCGAGTACATTTCTAATAAAAAAAAAAAAAAAACTTTTACTTCGTTACGTTGGGCGACATTCCTCTCGTTACTTTATTTTAACGCAATACGTGTTAAATGCGTAGTTTTATTCCAAGCGCGCTGTATCTTTTTTTCTGGGCATGAGCGATCCTCAATTCACAAATGAATCACTCTTTTGAGTCGATTCTGTTCAAAGACTTCATCAAACAAGTTGGCAGATCTGTCTAAATCGGTTCGCGAATGATCTGTTCAGTTCCTCACGCACTGAATCGTCTGAAGCGCTTTCAATTCACACTTGACTCGAAGTTGTCTAACAGGAAGATTTAAGAACATCACAAGCGTTGGATGAATCGGCCGTGGACTACAGTAAAGTCAAGTGAGAGCAAATCTTCAAATGCATCATATTGTTTGCCAGCGTCAGCGATGAAGATCTTTATTAGTTGAACATCTTATGCTGTCTGTGAATTAATGATTCCACAGGACGATACAATCGATTTCATTTCATTCAGGTAATACATTTTACAACCAAACAGATTATTACGCCACGATAGCACTACTACAAAGTATGACATCACCTGTTTTTTGGACATATTAAATGTATGAATTAGTGTACTCATAAATCTTAATTGTTCTTACCTTGAAATGTTTAAGTACAAAATACAATTTGCCAGTTCTGCTTACTTAAACTTTGAATTTCATAACTTGAGGCAATCGATTGGTAAAACACCTTTTTTCGAAGGCTTGATTGTGTTTGTGGGGTGCACTAACGTGTTCATGCTTCATTTGTAACTTTACAGATGTTGTTTATGCTCAAACAGCAACATTACACAGTTAGAAAAGTGAAATCATATTCATCCACCCCTTTAAATGTTTTGAGTTTTACCAACTTATTCGGGTTTACAGTGCAGATCGTTTGTTAACCTTGGTGTGTGTGTGTGTGTGTACCAATGTAGCCCCCATCACTGAGTAAGTCTCTCTCAGTTAAATGTATGTTAATGAGAGAGAGAGAGAGAGAGAGAGAGAGAGAGAGAGAGAGAGAGAGAGAGAGAGAGAGAGAGAGAGAGCACAGGCATGATATGAGTAGCCTAGGAGATTTGGGGAGGGCCCATTCACTGGACCTTTTCAGGGGCCCAGTCATTTCTGTGGGCGGGCCTGCCCTAGGTAGCGCTGATCAAATTAAATATTTTACATTGAAAAATAACAATGCATTAAATAATGTTATGAGATTGTTTCTAATACAAGTTAATTAATAATCGTTGGAAATAATGATACTTTTAAACATAACACTAAACCGCCAGGCGACCGTCTTATTGAGCGAGTCATTGATTCATTTGTTCAAACGACTGAGTCATTCATGAATGAGACAGATGTTTATGGATTGATTGAATCTTTGAGTCAACCGATTCGTTCAAAATGCTGAATCATTCAGTAATGAGAAAACGTCTCGGTTACGTATGTAACCCTCGTTCCCTGAGTAGGGAACGGAGACGTTACGTCGGATGACGACGAAATGGGGTTTCGCTTAGAAAGCCTATCAACTTCGAGTATTACAAAACGAGCCAATGGCAAAGAAATGCCATGGGTCTGCGGAATTTGCATGACGTAACTCCACCCCACCTCGTGGGTATAAAAGGAGGAAGTCCGCAACAGCAGTTTATGTTTCTTCGCTGAGGAGCCAAGACTGAGCTCAGGCGATCCCCGCGGTACAGCGGAAAGTGGCAGGCAGACGTAACGTCTCCGTTCCCTACTCAGGGAACGAGGGTTACATACGTAACCGAGACGTTCCCTTTCGTTGTCACTCCGAGTTACGTCGGATGACGACGAAATGGGGTTACTAGTCTAATCACGCCACCTTCTCAGCTGTCTTCCAGTGCCCTGCGTAAATCAAGATCCCTGTCATAGACTGGACGAAGGACTCCATTTAACACAGGAATACCAAGGTACACTGGAAAGCATATCCCAAGCTAGGGGAAGTATGCAATTAATGCCAACCCGGAGGGGGGGGGACTTAGAGAATACACATATGACCCGAAGGAAACATATGGAGAACACTGGGGTGTCCAGCCGCAGGTGGAATATTTCAACCCCAGGGGTGGCAAGGTGGCTTGCCAAGGGAAAGACACATGCTCAGAGAGGCTTACAGTGGAAATACACATGTGGGGGTCGCTCAGGGGAGGGACCATGCACACGGGAGGCACCTAGCCGACGCGCAGGCAATAGACACTGGCGCCGACGTCAGGAGTGCTGGAGGAACTCAGGGCTTTCGGGGAAGCTCACCTGAGGAGAATATCGCACGTATCCAGTCCGTGGAGTGGAATGGCGAGCAAGCGAAGACACCTGAGCGGGTCCGGTACTAGCTAGTTGAAGCGAGTACATGAGAGGACACTGGCTCCACTCGGAGATTATAGAATCTGGCGAATGTGTTAGGTGTCGCCCAGCCTGCAGCTCTGCAGATGTCTGTTAGCGAGGCGCCATGCGCTAGAGCCCAAGAGGATGCCACACTCCGGGTGGAGTGAGCCGTCACACCAAGGGGGCACGGTCGACCTTGCTGCTGGTAAGCCAAGGCAATGGCGTCCACTATCCAGTGAGACAACCTTTGCTTGGAGAGAGCCTTTCCCTTCAGCTTCCCACCATAACAGACAAAGAGCTGGTCTGAGGTCCTGAAACACCGCGTCCTGTCTACATAGGCGCGAAGAGCGCGTACTGGACAGAGCAGTGCCAAGGCTGGGTCTGCCTCCTCCGGGGGCAGCGCTTGCAGGTTCACCACCTGGTCCCGAAAGGGAGTGGTAGGAACCTTGGGCACATATCCGGGCCGGGGTCTCAGGATCACGTGAGAGAAAGCCGGACCGAATTCCAGGCACGCTTCGTCGACGGAGAATGCGTGCAGGTCCCCTACCCTCTTGATGGAGGCCAGTGCAACCAGGAGCGCTGTCTTCATTGACAGGAACTTAAGCTCAACTGATTGCAGGGGCTCAAAGGGAGCACTCTTCAGGGCAGTTAGAACCACTGAGAGGTCCCAAGAGGGAACGAGAGGAGGGCGAGGAGGATTTAGTCTCCTCGCTCCTCTCAGGAACCTGATGACCAGGTCGTGCTTCCCTACCGACTTACCTTCGACAAGGTCATGGTGTGCGGCAATGGCGGCAACATAGACCTTAAGGGTGGAGGGAGACAGCCTTCGCTCCAACCCTTGCTGAAGGAAGGAAAGCACAACGCTGATCGAGCATCTCCGGGGGTCTTCTCGGTGAGAAGAGCACCAGTCGACGAAGAGGTTCCACTTCAACGCGTAGACGTGTCTCGTGGACGACGCTCTAGCGGAAGTGATGGTAGCCGCCACCGTAGGTGGAAGGGTACTCAAACCTACCTCGAGCCGTCCAGGAGCCACACGTGGAGGCTCCAGAGATCGGGGCGAGGGTGCCACAGGGTGCCCCGTCCCTGAGAAAGAAGGTCCTTCCTCAGAGGAATGGGCCAGGGAGGTGCTGTCGCGAGGAGTGCAAGTTCGGGGAACCAGGTCCGGCCGGGCCAATACGGCGCGACCAAAATGACCTGCTCCTCGTCCTCCCTGACCTTGCGCAAGGTCTGCGCAAGAAGGCTCACTGGGGGAAACGCATATTTGCGGCCCGGCGGCCAGCTGTGCGCCAGTGCATCCGTGCCGAGCGTGCCCTCGGTCAGGGAAAAATACAGGGCGCAATGGGTCGAGTCGTGAGAGGCAAACAGATCTATCTGTGCGTCCCCGAACTGGTCCCAAATCAGCTGAACCGACTGGGGATGGAGTCGCCATTCTCCAGGGAGGGGCTGAAGCCGTGAGAGCTCGTCGGCTGCACAGTTCAGGGCTCCGGGAATGAAGATGGCTCGAAGCGACCTCAGATGCTTCTGACTCCATAGAAGGAGGTGGCGGGCGAGTTGTGACATACGGCGGGAGCGTAGACCACCTTGATGGTTGATGTACGCTACAGTAGCGGTATTGTCTGAGCGGACTAGTACGTGTTGACCCCTGAGCAACGCCCGGAAGCGGTGCAGGGCAAGGCGTACTGCCAACAACTCGAGGCAATTGACATGCCATAGCCGCTGGGGTCCTGTCCAGGAGCCCGCAGCAGCATGTCCATTGCACATGGCGCCCCAGCCCGTGGTGGAGGCATCCGTGGAGACCACAACATGCCGGGAAGCTCGTTCCAGGGGGACACCCGCCCTGAGAAAACTGAGGTTCGACCACGGGGTGAGGAACTGACGGCAGGTCGGAGTAACTGGTACCCGGAGCGTGCCTTGATGCCATGCCCACCTCGGGACTCGGTCGCGAAGCCAAAGCTGAAGCGGTCTCATATGAAGCAATCCGAGCGGCGTGACCGCGGCTGCAGATGCCATATGCCCCAGGAGCCTCTGAAAATGTTTCAGTGGAACCGCATTCTTGCTCCTGAGATGTCTCAGGCAAGTCAGCAGTGACTGCGCGTGCGCGCTCGCTCGTAAGCTGCGCGGACATGGCGACCGAGTCGATGTCCATACCGAGAAAAGAGATCCTCTGCACGGGGAAAAGTTTGCTCTTCTCCCAGTTCACCCGAAGGCCCAGACGAGCTAGGTGCCGGAGCACTAGGTCCCTGTGTTCGCAAACCTGATCTCGAGAGTGGGCTAGGATCAGCCAGTCGTCGATATAACTCAGGATGCGAACCCCGTGTTCCCGAAGGGGAACAAGGGCAGCCTCGACGACCTTCGTGAAGGTGCGAGGAGACAGGGCTAGCCCGAAAGGGAGAACCGCGTACTGGTATGCCTGCCCCTCGAAAGCAAACCGTAGGAACGGTCTGTGTCGAGGAAGAATGGAGACATGAAAGTAGGCGTCCTTCAGGTCGATCGCTGCAAACCAATCCTGGGGCCGCACGCATTCGAGAACGCGTTTGGCGGAGAGCATCTTGAACGGCAGCCTGTGAAGGGAGCGGTTCAGCACGCGCAAGTCCAGGATTGGCCGTAACCCACCGGTTTTCTTGGGGACAATGAAGTAGGGGCTGTAGAACCCGGACCTCATCTCGGCTGGAGGGACAGTCTCGATTGCACCCTTCGCCAGCAGGGTGGCAATCTCTGCTCTCATGATAGGGGCACTGCCACCGACCAAAGTGGAGCGGACTCCCCTGAAGCGGGGAGGAGACCGTGCGAACTGAATCGCAAGCCGAGCCTGATGGTGCGCGCGATCCAGCGGGACAGACGGGGAAGC
Organism: Gila orcuttii; assembly: GCA_026230005.1. Classification (NCBI taxonomy): domain Eukaryota; kingdom Metazoa; phylum Chordata; class Actinopteri; order Cypriniformes; family Leuciscidae; genus Gila; species Gila orcuttii. The sequence goes on from JAPDVR010000002.1 coordinate 39,619,650, forward strand.
TCTAACCAGGCTCCCAAGAACTGAACCAGCGGGATCAAGCGGACGACAGGCGTCCCCCCGGAGGGGCAGCGAAGCGGAGTAACTGGCCCAGACGTGGACGGCATAGCGGCCCGGTGTGGGGGCACAGTTAGCAACCGCGCCCTGACAGAGGGGGCCAGGGGAGGACCATGCTGGTCGTCCCGCGGGGGCCTGCTCTGGCAGGGGTCTGGCGACAGAGGGGGACAGGGGCGAAGCGGTCCGTGGACGGCACGCCGTGTCAAGCACCTCTGGGACAGAGGGGGACGAGGAGAGCACGGCTTGTGGGCGGCGCTCTGTGTCGTCCGAGAACTCTGTCTTCCCAGAGACGGGAGAGTCAGTTCTTAGGAGAATAAGGATTTTTCCCCGGCCCTCCACCGGGGAAAGGAGTGGTCCTGCTACCAACTCCTGGAAGAACTGAGTCCCATCTCTGTGGAGCCCGTCTCAGGAGCGCCGCTTAACCCGGCACGTAGCGGGGGGCGGGGCTGGAGAGGGCTGAGGCGTCCGCCCGCGGCTTCCAGAGCCGGCTCGTCTCTTTAAACGGGCGGGGTGGGAGCCGCGGGGGGGGCGCCTTCGGCAGTGGGCAGACCGAGGGATCTGAGCGGACGGCGGGCCATCGGGACAGAATCACGTCAGTCTGCACATGGGCGGTTGAGAGCTGTTGGGCGAAGTTCTCAACCGCACCGCCGAAGAGGCCGACCTGGGATATGGGAACGTCGGACAGACGGGGCCGCGCGACATTCAGCACATCAGACAGGTTCAGCCACAGAATGGTAGGCATCACCTGACCCAGGGAGCGTACGGCCACTTTCGTCGCTCGGAGAGCAAGGTCAGTGGCGGCGCGCGACTCAGTGAAGAGCCCTGGGTCAGTCCCGCCCTCGTGCAAGTCCATGAGCATCTGGGTCGAGGACCAGCAGAATGGCCATGGCCTGCAGAGAGGCGGCTGCCAGTCCCGTGGTGCTATAGGATCTCGCCACAAATGTAGACGAAAACCATAGACCACGGGCGGGTGCTTAGGATTGCGCCGAGAAGAAGCACTCTGAGGACACATAGCATCGCAACAGAGTGTTCAGCCGGGGGAACCCCAGTGTACCCGTGACAGCGGCCCCATCGAGGGGGGAAAGGCGGATGAGATCAGCGAGCGGTCCCGAGAAAACCAGGGGGTCTTCTGGGACTTCGAGATCTCATCATGCACGTCCGGGAGGGAAGGTATTGGGGTTTGCCGTGGACGAGGGTCGGCGGCCTTACCCAAAAACCAATCGTCCCAGGAAAGCATGGCCGTCATCTCTGGATCAGACTCAGGCACAGCCGTATGCACACCAGAGGGTGGCAGCTGTGACGAGTCGTCACTTCGCAGAGAATCAAACCCACCTTGTGAAGCTGCTACAAACATAGTATCATCCTCTGTAGCTTTAAATGAAACACACGGGCCACCAGAGGGTAGACTCGTGGGAATCACCTATTCACTAGCGGGCACCGCCGTTGAGGGGAGGCTGGGGTCACGGACACGGAGTCGGCGCCTTGTTCCAGACCAACACCCTCAGGTCACCCTGGCCACCAGCCGAAGATCGGGGGGTGGATGAGGGGACTCTCACTCTTGCGAGTTCACAGAGTCTCGACCTATATGACGCGATGATCATGTTCCCACAGAGAGAACATGAGTCATCCACGAGCGCTGCTCTAGTATGATCAAGCCCAAACATACCAGACAACGCTCGTGCCCATCAGAGTCCGATACCAAGCTGCCGCAACCATTCGTTTTTTTTTTTTTTTTTTTTAAATGCACGGGCGAGCCGTCTTTAAAAAGACGTGCCGCGTGCGCTCTTTTAGAGAGAGAACTCACGTGTTGAAGCGCCCGGGGAAGCACGCGCTCTCTGATGAACCACTGCAGAGATAAGCAGGAAGCACGCACTCGCCGGAGATCGCCGTCACACCAACACTCGAGGCACTCGTTCGTGAAGCTGATAATTCAGAGTTGGCTTGTGGAGAGAAGAATACACTTGGCTCCGAAGCGAAAACATAAACTGCTGTTGCGGACTTCCTCCTTTTATACCCACGAGGTGGGGTGGAGTTACGTCATGCAAATTCCGCAGACCCATGGCATTTCTTTGCCATTGGCTCGTTTTGTAATACTCGAAGTTGATAGGCTTTCTAAGCGAAACCCCATTTCGTCGTCATCCGACGTAACTCGGAGTGACAACGAAAGGGAACACGTTGCTGTGAGATGCGCGATGGTTCTGCTGTGATCTTTGTTTAACTATTTTTCCTGCTGAAACAGAACAAAAACAGTCAATATTGCATCTAAAATGTAAGTGACTTAATTGTAACTGTTTATTGAACTGTTGAACTATCAAATCAATGTCACAGTTTCAATCATGATGGTATTCAGGAAAGAGCACTCGTCATGTGAGGTTGCTTAACTGTATCATGTTACAAATATATAAACTCCATATTTAAAATTTTTATAGGCAGTATTTGTTAAAATGGTTTCTTTTTTGTGTGCTGCACTCATTTGTTTACATTTCTCCTGGAGAGGCTGCACAAGACTCATCAGCACAACCTTGTTACCATCAGTAATAAATGTATTATCCACTATCCATCGCAACGTACATGAAATGTAATAAAATCTGAATAATCTCTTGTTTTAGTGATTCCCAAGTTATTTTTTTGTCATTGACGTTCTAATCAGGCTACTTGTCTGGTCGGGCAAGTATACCCATACGGAAATGTAATATATGTACACATATTAAATATACATATATATTTTTATTATATATATATATATATATATATATATATATATATATATATATATATATATATATATATTTATTATAAATATGCATATATATATATATATATATATATATTAATTAACCAATCATACCATTGATCAGCTCTGATACAATCTGTATTGTGAAAAGCGCTATATAAATATATTTGACTTGACTTGACTTGACATATATTAAATATATCCACATAGAAAGTGAAAACATATATGTACATATATATCTGCCCATATATAAAACCTATTAGAAAATGGAACAATTTTATGGAGCTAGAAATGTGTCTTTATTACATGCGAGAAAATAAATGATCTGAGAGAAAAAAAAACGTTTGAGAGAAAAAGTTATCACACTGATAGCAAAAAAGCATTTCATTAGAGAAAATAGAATATTTGAGAGAAAAAGTTTTCATACCAATAGCAAAAAATAATATTTGAGACAAAAAAATGTTTTGAGAGAAAGTATTTTCTCATAGAACATAAAAAAATATAAATTTGAAATTTTTTTAATTATTTCTGAGAAAAAAAATCTCTCTCAAAATACTTGGAAAAAAAATCTCAAATATATATTTTTTGCTATCAGTGTGAAAACATTTTCTCTCAAAACGCTTTTCTTTGGTCTCGATGCAATTTTTTGCTCGCGTGTCAGGATTTTGCTTTAGCTGTGAAAATTGTGTCATGGGCAGGGCGACGTTCTTTTTTTCCTATTGGAACGTTCCTATTGGCCAGTCGGGTGAGCATCGTCTTGTCTTGGGAGTCGAACTGAATCATTACACCATTGTTCGCGTTCGGTTCACCTAGATAGATGCCGTCTCTGCCTTAGTTGAGCACGTCACTCCAATGTTTGGGTAAGATGATGACACACACACAACTCGATGGGTAGCTGGCTGAGCAAGTTCAGCATCACTGAAGATTAAACATTAAAAAATAGCACTCATGCAAGTTTACCTAGCATGATGGCTAATTAATAATTAGCTTTACTAGCGATTAGCAAGCTAATAATATAATGCACATTCATTCATGAATATGAGTGCTATTTTTAATGTTTAATCTTCAGTGATGCTGAACTAGCTCAGCCAGCTAATATCCAGTTGTGTGTCATCATCTTACCCAAACATTGGAGTGTTTGGCTCAACTCCCAGCAAGCAATAGCCGGCATTTCAACGTCTCGGTTAAATATAGACCCGATATAGTCCGGCTATGTGTAACCCACTTCTAGCCTAAATAACATTGAATGTGTTTTCCAAAATAACTTGCGAGATGTAAGATATTCCATCATGTTAACAAAGTCAACTGTAATTACAAAGTGTTTGGCTTCATTTATTTGCCATGTTCTATGTGTAGGCTGTGCGTAGCCACGATTTAGCTCGTAGTAAGACGGGCTATTTCCCCGCAAGCAATAGCCGTCATTTCACCGTCTCGGTTTTACCCGGTATAGTCCGTAACCCACGAGCCAAAATAACCTTGAATTTGGATACATGTCGTTTTGGCCAAAATAACTTACGAGATATATGATGTTCCATCATGTAAGCAAAGTCAACAGTGATTACAAGGTGTTTGGTTTAATTTCTTTCACGTTCGATTCATAGGATGTGCATAGTCACGATTTAGCTCCTAGTCAGACCGACTATTTGTAGGCCACTTTGAGTCAAAAGTTAAAAATTATTCATTTTAGTTTTAGGTCAGGTAGCACATAAGATGGTTGTTATCTCATCATGTTCGCAACAAGATCCCATTTCATGACATGGTCTTTTTTAGCCACGATTTAGCTCTGAATTGGACGGGCTATGTGTTGTCTGCTTTTAGCCCACACAGTTTTGTAAACATTTTAATTAGCATTATCTTCGCTGTCACATAACATTCATAGTCATACACATTCGACTATATTATTGGACTATCTTTCATTTTAAGTTCAATAAAAATTCAATTTAAATTCCCAACCGCTAGATGTCACAAGTGAAGCCCTACCGAGACATGACTACAGGGACTACTGGCAACGTGCGACTAGATCACTGTTGCCAGATCTCGCGATAAACATTGCCGCCATTTTCAATTTTATTTTTCACGAGTCAAGTCAAGTCAAGTCATCCTCATTTATATAGCGCCTTTAACAACGCAGATTGTTTCAAAGCAGCTGTACAGAGATAAACATATAATTTAAGGTAACAGAGATTGGTTTAGTTTAATAGTGGTTCTTGAATAATGTTTTTACCAGCTAAAGTTAGTTTTGAATGATTCACTTCTGTCTAAATGATCATTTGTTATTAAATTAAGGGCCGCTAAGACGACACCGTTCTCTCTAAACAGACTTTAAACGTGAACCTGTGATAGACGCTGATGGCGTTCACATGCGCATTAAGAATTGATTCTATAGTTATGTACGTTTGAATATATGTGCGCAGGTTTGTAATTCCTTACAAACCATGCCTACACAAACTACTTGTCTATAAATTTTTATGCAGAATTTTATTTTATCTTGTCACTTCGGGTAGGTACGCGAACCGAAAAATTCCACTAGGCTTTATCTGTAGAGTGGTATAGGGATCCTCCATAGGGAGAGGCTAGTTGGTACTTCAGCACTGCATTGTTCTTGGGATCCAGGCGAAGGTCCTTCGTCAGATCTGGAAACGGCCTGGATCCGGCAGGCTGCGGCAAAACCTCGGGATAAACAAAGACACTAATATTAGCGTAGATGCCATTCTTCTTATGATGTAACGAGTACATCAGGATTTAAGGGAAGTGTTCCCAGTTCCGGCTGACCTAATCTAAGCAGCCTAATATTGAATTATAAAAGTCTATAGAGTGTTATGTGAATGCTAGGTCAAAGAGATGTGTTTTTAGTCTAGCTTTGAACTGACAGACTGTGTCTGCTTCCCGGACAATGTTAGGAAGATTGTTCCAAAGTTTTGGTGCTAAATAGGAAAAGGATCTACCGCCAGCAGTCGATTTAGATATTCTAGGTATTATCAACTGGCCAGAATTTTGAGATCGCAATAGACGTGAAGGAGTATAATGCGTTAAGAGCTCGCTCAAGTACGGCGGAGCTAAACCATTTAGTGCTTTGTAAGTAATCAGCAATATTTTAAAATTTATACGATGTTTAATAGGGAGCCAATGCAGTGTTGACAGAACCGGACTAATATGGTCATACTTCCTGGTTCTGGTAAGAACTCTAGCGGCTGCGTTTTGAACTAGCTGTAGTTTGTTTATTAAGGGTGCAGGGCAACCACCTAGCAGAGCATTACAATAATCTAGCCTTGATGTCATGAACGCATGAACTAATTGTTCTGCATTTGTCAATGAGAGCATATGGCGTAATTTAGATATATTTTTAAGATGGAAAAATGCGGTTTTACAGACACTAGACACACTTTCAAATGAAAGATTGGTATCAAAGAGCACACCTAGGTTCCTAACCGACGACGAGGACTTAACAGAGCAGCCATCAAGTGTTAGACGGTATTCTAGGTTATTACGTGTGGAAGCTTTTTGTCCAATAATTAGAATCTCTGTTTTTTCAGAATTTAGTAGTAGGAAATTACTAGTCATCCAATTTTTCATTTCAACTATGCATTCCGATAATTTTGTGAATTGGTGAGTTTCATTAGGTTTGGAAGAAATATAGAGCTGAGTATCATCAGCATAACAGTGAAAGCTAATTCCATGTTTCCTAATGATATCTCCTAAAGGTTGCATATACAGAGTAAAAAGCAGCGGTCCGAGAACTGAGCCTTGTGGTACGCCATACTGAACTTTTGATCGATAAGACATCTCTTCATTTACTGCTACAAACTGATAGCGGTCAGATAAATATGATTTAAACCATGCTAATGCAATTCCACTAATGCCAACATAGTTTTCTAGTCTATCTAAGAGAATGTTGTGGTCAATGGTGTCAAATGCAGCACTAAGATCAAGTAACACTAATAGAGAGGTACAACCACGATCGGATGATAAGAGCAAATCATTTGTGACTCTAATGAGAGCAAAGCATTTACACCAGTCGGAGAGCAAAGTGCGAGCGACACTCAGAAAACCTTAACATTTCTACTTCGATTTTGTAAGTATGCGTGTTCGTTTTGCCATGTTCATTATTTAAATAGGCTACATTATTTGTTATAATGTGTCGGAACCGTGACATTTTAGCATTAAAGGAGAACTCCGGGCAATTTTTAAGTTAATCTTGATCGTTATACCTTTGTGAGTAATGTCTATAGAAAAAAAAACGAACCGGATTGGTGCTTGCAACACGGAGCTGTTCCCGCAAATGCCCAGAGCTCCCACTCAGCTAAAACGGCAGTTATGGGGGCATATACATAAAGAGTGTCTTTGTGCCTCATAACAGACACAAAATGCAATTAAAATGTCTGTCCAACATGAACAGGCCCCTTACATGTGAACAAGATGCGTTTAGCAACTTAGCCATTGTTCAAATTCACCTAAATATTGTTTTAGATGGCTAGCTGTAGTCTCGCGCTGAAGTCCCGTGGGAACTCAGTTTTAGCCGGAAAAAGGTAAATACCAGTGTGCAGGTGGGAGTATATTATATATATAAATATAATTGAAGACATAGAAGCTAATGAAATAATTAAAGTTTTGCAAATAAGACTACTAAAACATATTACTGCACATCTCAAGCCGTGTGTGCCCAAATGGAAGGATAAATAAAGTTTACATTACCTCCACGGTGGTTGCACCCGTCTTCGTCCACGGAATGGCTTTTTTCTTCAACCGGCCCCGCTGTGTTGTGTCTGTGTAGTCACATGTAGTCTGTGTAGATATGTAATCGTTCAATAGCCGTCTAATTGATGACGTCTATTTTTGGGCTGTGGTTAGACGTCTATTAGACGTATATATGTAGTCGTTCAATAGCCGTCTAAGTGATGACATCTATTATTGGGCTATGGTTAGACGTCTATTAGATTTTCACTGACAGCCCAAAATTAGCCTTGTTTTAGCCTAGACATCTGGGCTGTGTTTTAACGCTATTAGACGCAAAATTGCTTGCTGGGCTTAGAGCTTAGATCGGGCCCAAAAGAGCCCGTGCACGTTGTGTCCGAGCCCGGCCTGACACATTAACTATAATTATGAGCCCGAGCCCAATTTAAACCCGACCATTTTAATACGCGGGTCGTTATAACTGACGTTCTCAACTACTTTCTATGTTATTTTCTCCTCCTCCTCCTCTGTTCTGCACCTCCAAATACTTTCAAGTTAGCCTACGTGTGTCACATGTCTGTCCGGTCTTGTGTTGCACATGGGTGTTTGTTATGTTGAGCCATGTGCTCTCGTCATTGTTGACCCCTCCCTCTTGTTATCTGATTATTGGTGGATTTGCTCCACCTGTCTGTCTCGTTACCCTCCTTGTTTGCCTTCCTATTTAGTCTTCCTGTGTTTGCTGTCCTGTGGTCGTTCGTTGTATTTGTTACGTTGTGTTTGCGCCTTGCCTGCCTTGTTCTATGTAGTTTGGTTTGTTTATTTTATGTTTTATCTTCATTAAACACTTCTTTCGCTCTGCACTGGAATCCACGGAATTATTCCCACACGCACCGTGACAGAACGAACGAGCCACATGTGGATTCCGCGGAGCGAACTTTGTCCGGCTGAGAGGGAGAATGGAATTTCTCTCTTTAAATATTTCTCCCTGTGTGCCCAGAGGAATGAGGAGAGGAGGGCAGCTGAGTCTTCCTCACTGGTCTCTCCTGGAATGGGATCATCGTCATCGGATCCGTCCAGCGTTGGGAATCCGTCTATGGTTTTAACCAACTTCGAGTCTGCACAGATCCGCCAAAAGGGACGAAGAAGGAGACATAATCCGTCTGCCCAGCGAGAGACTGTTCACGTTCCGTCTGCCCAGCGAGAGACTGTTCACGTCACGTCTGCCCAGCGAGAGACTGTTCACGTCACGTCTGCCCAGCGAGAGACTGTTCACGTCACGTCTGCCCAGCGAGAGACTGTTCACGTCACGTCTGCCCAGCGAGAGACTGTTCACGTCACGTCTGCCCAGCGAGAGACTGTTCACGTCATGTCTGCCCAGCGAGAGACTGTTCACGTCACGTCTGCCCGCCCAGTGAGAGACTGTTCACGTCCCGTGTGCCCAGTCAGAGACTGTTTACGTTCCGTCTGCCTTCATGGACCTGGACTATCTGGAGCATCTGGCTCGGATCCTGGACATGTCTGTGTCTGCTGTTCCAGAGTCGGAGCCAGTGTCTGCTGTTCCAGAGCCGGAGGCAGAGCCAATGCCTGTTCCAGAGCCGGAGGCAGAGCCAATGCCTGTTCCAGAGCCGGAGGTAGAGCCAGTACCCGTTCCAGAGCCGGAGGCAGAGCCAGTACCCGTTCCAGAGCCGGAGGCAGAGCCAGTGCCGTCTGCCTTTCTGGACCTGGACTATCTGGAGCGTCTGGCTCGGATCCTGGACATACCCGTGTCTCCTGTTCCAGAGCCGGAGCCAGTGTCTGCTGTTCCAGAGCCGGAGGCAGAGCCAGTGCCTGTTCCAGAGCCGGAGGCAGAGCCAGTGCCTGTTCCAGAGTTGGAGCCAATGTCTGTTCCAGACCCAGTGTTTGTTTCTGTGTTTGTGTCTGTCCTTGTGACCATTTCTGTTCTAGTGACTGTTCCTTAGCCGGTGTTTGCAGTTCCTGAGCCGGTGGCTGCTGCTCCAGAGGCAGAGCCAGTGCCTGTTCCAGAGCCGGAGACAGAGCCAGTGCCTGTTCCAGAGCCGGAGGCAGAGCCAGTGTCTGTTCCAGAGCCGGAGGCAGAGCCAATGCCTGTTCCAGAGCCGGAGGCAGAGCCAATGCCTGTTCCAGAGCCGGAGGCAGAGCCAGTGCCTGTTCCAGAGCCGGAGGCAGAGCCAGTGCCTGTTCCAGAGCCGGAGGCAGAGCCAGTGCCTGTTCCAGAGCCGGAGGCAGAGCCAGTGCCTGTTCCAGAGCCGGAGGCAGAGCCAGTGCCTGTTCCAGAGCCGGAGGCAGAGCCAGTGCCTGTTCCAGAGCCGGAGGCAGAGCCAGTGCCTGTTCCAGAGCCGAAGAGGCAGAGCCAGTGCCTTTTCCAGAGCCGGAGGCAGAGCCAGTGCCTGTTCCAGAGCCGGAGGCAGAGCCAGTGCCTGTTCCAGAGCCGGAGGCAGAGCCAGTGCCTGTTCCAGAGCCGGAGGCAGAGCCAGTGCCTGTTCCAGAGCCGGAGGCAGAGCCAGTGCCTGTTCCAGAGCCGGAGGCAGAGCCAATGCCTGTTCCAGAGCCGGAGGCAGAGCCAGTGCCTGTTCCAGAGCCGGAGGCAGAGCCAGTGCCTGTTCCAGAGCTGGAGGCAGAGCCAGTGCCTGTTCCAGAGCCGGAGGCAGAGCCAGTGCCTGTTCCAGAGCCGGAGGCAGAGCCAGTGCCTGTTCCAGAGCCGGAGGCAGAGCCAGTGCCTGTTCCAGAGCCGGAGGCAGAGCCAGTGCCTGTTCCAGAGCCGGAGGCAGAGCCAGTGCCTGTTCCAGAGCCGGAGGCAGAGCCAGTGCCTGTTCCAGAGCTGGAGCCAATGTCTGTTCCAAAGCCAGTGTTTGTTCCTGTGTTTGTGTCTGTTCTTGTGGATGTTACAGTTCTTATGGCTGTTCCTGAGCCGGTGTCTGTTCCTGAGCCGGTGTCTGTTCCTGAGCCGGTGTCTGTTCCTGAGCCGGTGTCTGTTCCTGAGCCGGTGTCTGTTCCTGATCCGGTGTCTGTTCCTGATCCGGTGTCTGGTCCTGAGCCGGTGTCTGGTCCTGAGAGGGTATCACCGCCTTGGCTGCCCGAGGGGTCCGCTCCGCCCTGGCCGCCCGAGGGGTCTTCACCGCCCTGGCCGCCCAAAGGGTCTTCACCGCCCTGGCCGCCCGAGGGGTCTTCACCGCCCTGGCCGCCCGAGGGGTCCTCATCGCCCTGGCCGCCCGAGGAGTCTTCACCGCCCTGGCCGCCCGATGAACTCTGTTTCGCCCTGGCCGTCCGATTAACTCTGTTTCGCCCTGGCCGCCCGATTAACTCTGTTTCGCCCTGGCCGCCTGATGAACTCTGTTTTGCCCTAGTCTGTTCCTTTTTTTTTGGTCTGTCCCTCCCGTCCCGCCCTGATGTTTCCTTCCTGTCCCGCCTCGGCCTGATGGAGCATCTGGTAGCCGCTCCGTAGGGAGGGGGTTATGTCACATGTCTGTCCTGTCTTGTGTTGCACATGGGTGTTTGTTATGTTGAGCCATGTGCTCTCGTCATTGTTGACCCCTCCCTCTTGTTATCTGATTATTGGTTGATTTGCTCCACCTGTCTGTCTCGTTACCCTCCTTGTTTGCCTTCCTATTTAGTCTTCCTGTGTTTGCTGTCCTGTGCTCGTTCGTTGTATTTGTTACGTTGTGTTTGTGTTTGCGCCTTGCCTTGCTTTGCCTTGCCTTGCCTGCCTTGTTCTATGTAGTTTGGTTTGTTTATTTTATGTTTTATCTTCATTAAACACTTCTTTCGCTCTGCACTGGAATCCACGGAATTATTCCCACACGCACCGTGACAACGTGTCACCATCATACACATCAGCATAAATGCTCCCGATAAATTATGTGTTATTAAAGCATTAACACACAAACCACTGTTATAACATAACATCAAGCAGGCTACTGCGTGCATGGTTTGGCATGTCTTAATATATGTCAATGTACTCATTTAATATGAAAAATGTATATATGTTATAAACTTATATCAACATATATCTAGAGATATGTATGTGATAGCAATATATTGTCTTATATTTAGCATATATGATGGCGTCACTTGCGATATAGGGACATATATGTCATATATTACATTTCCGTATGGGTATATGTGTGTGTGTGTGTGTGTGTGTGTGTGTGTGTGTGTGTGTGTGTGTGTGTGTGTGTGTGTGTGTGTGTGTGTGTGTAACTTTTACAACTTTTTGTCACAAATTAGATTTTTTCTGTCTTTAATTTTTTTGAATCTTCTGGCTTAACCACCTAAACAGGCTATGCATTTGATCTCTCTCTCTTAGTGTGTTTTTTTTGTATGCGGGGGGGGGGGGGTTATTTCAACTATAAATTATAGTTTACTATAGTTACTATAGTTAGTAATTAGTTAGTTAGTAATTTAGTTAGTTTATTTAGTTAGCAATAAACTAAACTATAATTAGTTTAATAATTCGATTAAAAAAATATAAAAAGACCTTGAGATAAATACTGTACTGTTTGAGCTGCAACAGATAACTTTGCACTCATTTCAAAGTGACCTATGACATGAAATCCATCTCAATTTAAATGATCTCATTGATGTGGCTGTTGTAGCTGGCTGTACCAGCTGATGCAAAAAATGTGGTGTATTCAGACAACTTTGATATGGTTCTTTTACTTTACCGGGTTTAACTTTTATATTGCCCGTCATGAACAGTTACCCTAACGGCTTGGGCCCGTCAATCGCTGCTCGCAGCAATATTTATGATTTATAATTGTAACAGTTCAGTTCAGTTCTTGTATAATAGTATAATAGTGACAATGCAGGCAGATCAATATTATTGTTGAATATTAAATTAAATGTTAAATTTAATGTCCCCAAGTAAGCAAGCCAAGCAAATGGCAACAAAGGTGGTAAAAGGCAACAGTGGCAAGGAACCAAAACTCCATCAGGTGGCAGAATGGAGAAAAAAAACCTTGGGAGAACCCAGACTCTGTCAGTTTTCCTCTGGCCAATGAACGAACAGTGTATGTGTCATGTGTCAGTGTTTGTTTGGACTTTCTGATTGTATTTTGATTGTTTCCTGTTCTCCTTTGTTCTTTTCCCGCCACTCCTTCGTATCCATGATTACTGTCATTATCAGTTCTACCAGAAAGACTCGGGAGAATAAATACTGCAACAATTATACATGTATTGACAGCCCAGCGAGCAATATAAAGTTCTTTGGTGTAGGCCCCATCCATAGCTCGCAATCCGAGGGTCCGGACTCTGCATTTCCTGCCTTAAGATGAAGGCAGGGGCGAGCCGACCCCCTGAAAGGTATATCCTGGTGGTGGTGGGGAGGATGGAGGGGAAGGAACCGTCTTGGTGGTGGTGGGGAGGATGGAGGTGAATAGAAGCGTCAGCATCTGCGAACTCAGACATGTGTAAGTACCAGTCTTTTATACCATGAGTATTAGAACAAGATTGTATAGATGAGAAGGTAATAAGTGGCGTAGCAATTGAGTCTTCCCGGCAGAACTTATGCTAAAGCTTCCATTTCAGTTGTGTCACCTGTTTAGTCATCATCGTCATCTGTATCACCTGTGTTCTTTTAATCAGTGTCATCTGTGTTTGTATTTAAGTTCCATCTGTTCAGTCAGTGTTTGTCCGATCTCCGTCTTATTTGGTGTGTGTGTTGCTACCTGTTCTGCCGTCCTGTCTTTAATTACTATTAAACCTTCGTTCTGGAAATATATCCTCGTCTCCGTCTGCCTTCCTGCAACCCACCGTGACAGAAGATCAGACCAGCCCAAATGGACGGGCAATTTCCACCAGGCCATCGACCTCCCAAACACCGATGGACTAAGCTGGAGAGAAGCCATCGCCAGCTGTCTGGTGAGCGTCGCGTCCCGATCCAGATCCGTCCCGATCCTCTGCCTCCTGTCAGCCCCATCACTCGCCCTCTACACGCCAGTGGAATGGTGGACTTGCTGAGGGGTTTCCAGTCCTCAGCACCATCTTGGACAGTGGATCCCTGGGATCCAACTCCAGCCACCGCATCCAGGATTCCACATCAGCCCATCAGTCCACTGGCTCACCCTTGGCTCCCACCTCCATCTCCGCCGTGGTCCATCGGGTTATCCGTTCCACCAGGCTCCCTCGACCCCCCGTATCCGCCTTGGTCGCCCGTTGACCTACCCTCACCTTTGGACTGCACTCCTCTGGCTACGCCCCATCCCTTCGTCCCCCCGGCTCCATTGGACTCCTAACTCCCTTCTGCTCCTCCTTGGTCCTTAGTCCCTCTGTCTCCACCGACCCCTTCTGTGTCCCCGTCTACACCTCAGTCGCCCGTGCCAGCGGCTTCCCCGTGTCCTTCTGAACCCTCTGCTCCACCATGGCCCGGCGGACTTCCGTCTCCTCCCTGTCATCCTCCCCAATCGGTTCCGACTCTGGAGAGTTGCATTATTAACTGTGTTTTTTTTTTTGATGAGAGTAAGTGGAAGCGCAGTGAGCATGTCTTCTGTTTGTAGCCTGTTTTGAGTGAATAAACGTATGATCCTCAGTAAAGCCGACCCTGTCCTCTGACTTCCTTTTCCTGAATCTGGTTACAAAGTCTATTTCAGTAGACTCGTATTCATTAATTGTAAACACACAGTGTTTTCAGTGTTTGTAAGGTCTACCAGGGTGATAATTATTTTTAAGATTATCTATCTTATTAATTTACATTTTAGAATTACTCCGTAGTGATAGATGCCTTTTTTTACATTTAAGCCCCAGCCCTTAAGAAACTCTCTGCACATCCCTGCTATGCATACAGAAGATGCCATGAAATACAAATAGAAGCCTAAATGGGGGGAAAAAAAACATGTAGCAATACATATTACTTGGCTATAAGCAGCCATGAATGGAACTGTTAAAAACATCCCTAAAGTTTCAACTGCATGGAACAAATTATAACACTTTACTGTAAGGTTTCATTAGTTATCAACTTTAGTTAACATGAACTAACAACAAACAATATTTCTATAGTATTTATTAATCTTAGTCAATGTTCATTTCAACATTTACTGATACATTATTGAGGTGATTTTAATATACATGTATATAGTGAAAAAGACGCATTGGGATTGACATTTACAGACATTCTGAACTCTATTGGAGTTAGACAACACGTGTCAGGACCCACTCATTGTCATAATCATTCTTTAGATCTAATATTGTCACATGGAATCAATGTTAATGACAGGGTTTAGCCAAGGTTGCAAAGCTGACTCCGTGTTACAAATATGTTAGAACTATCACTTCTGCCACTAAAGATTGCTTTATTTATAATATTTCTGACCAGTTTCATCTCCTCAGCATCCCAGATAGCTTAGAAGAACTCAATATTTCGACAGAAACTTTTGACTCTCTCTTTTCCATCACTTTAGACACAGTTGCTCCTTTGCGCTTAAAGAAGATTAAAGAAAATAGTCCAACGCCGTGGTACAACAAGCACACTTGGGCCCTTAAGAGAACAGCCAGAAAAATGAAAAAATGGAGAAAATATACACATATATGAGACCCAGCCTAGACCCGGTTCTCAAGGATTCAGCGGATAAAGGCCTGTCGCCGGACTCTCCGCCATGGCCAAAGGTGTTGGAGGACTCAACAGGTTTTTCACTGTGGAGTAATAAGGGTGCACAGGAGGCCCGTTTAGCGTGAGAACACGGGAGGAGACCGGCTCTACACGTAGGCTATAATATCTAGCGAACGTGTTAGGTGTTGCCCAGCCCGCAGCTCTACAGATATCTGTTAGCGAGGAGCCACGTGCCAGCGCCCAGGAGGATGCAATGCCTCTCGTGGAGTGAGCATGCAACCTGAGCGGGCAAGGCACGCCTTGTACTTGGTTAGCCAAGGCGATGGCATCCACTATCCAGTGGGCCATCCTTTGCTTGGAGACAGCTTTTCCCTTCTGCTGGCCTCCATAACAGACAAAGAGATGGTCTGAGATCCTGAGACTGAGGTTCTGTCCACGTACAAACACAGAGCGCTAATGGGACAGAGCAAAGCCAGGGCAGGGTCTGCCTCCTCCAGGGGCAGCACTTGCAGGTTCACTACCTGGTCCCTGAAGGGAGTGGTAGGAATCTTGGGCACATAGCCAGTCCGGGGTCTCAGTACAACGTGGTCACCCGGCCCGAATTCTAGGCACGATTCGTCGATCGAAAATGCCTGTAGGTCCCCTACCCTCTTGACAGAGGCCAATGCACCAAAAATGAAAATTCTGTCAGTAATTACTCACCCTCATGTTGTTCCAACCCCGTAAGACCTTCGTTCATCTTCGGAACACAAATTAAGATATTTTTGATTAAATCTGAGAGCTGGATCACTCCATAGGCTTCTAAGGGATTGACTCTTGCCAGCCCCGAAAAGTTATTAAAGATATCGTTAAAATAGTCCAAGTGACTACAGTGGCTCAATCTTAAGTTTATCAAACGATGAGAATACTTTTTGCGGCAAGCAAGTGTCAATCCCTTAGAAGCCTATGGAGGAGTGATCCAGCTCTCAGATTTAGGGGGCTTTCACACTAGCACTTTTGGTGCGCACCCGGGTTCGAATGACGTCAGAGTTCAGTTCGTTTGAATGATGTGAACGCTGTCTTCCGAACTCGGGTGCGCACCCGCAAACTGTACTCGGGTCCGCTTAAAAAGGTGGTCTGGGGTACGGTTCATGTGAACTCCAGTACAGTTTGCTGCTGATATGAACGCAATCGAACCAAACTGCGGAAGTGATGACGTATAATGTGTATAATGTATAATGGACAGTCGTCAGTGCGTGTGTGTGTGTGTGTGTGTGTATACACTTACCTTGACGAAAAGCGGGATTGACCCACTGCAAGCAGAGAGATGATTTATGCTTGCCGCAAAAATTGTCTTCGGCTGACAGCCAGCTGCTTTGGAACGCTTTTAATACTTTTGCGGCAGACAGACACAAGTGTGTTTCTGTATCTTTTCTTTGAAAACAAAACCAAAGGTTAAAAAAAGAAGAACAAATGTGAAGCGAGCAATTCTATCCATGTTGACGCCTTTTCATTCATAGCCGGTTACCAAGCAACACGATTATGCGCCAGCTGCAGCTTAATGATGCAAGCGTACCGCGGTTCGGATACAAATAATATAATGTGAACACCGTCCATCGGGGGCAGGGGGAGGGGGGAGCAATCGAACTCGGGTTCGGAACAGGCAATCGAACCAAGTGTGAAAGCGCCCTTAATCAAAAATATCTTAATTCGTGTTCCAAAGATGAACGAAGGTCTTACGGAGTTGGAACAACATGAGGGTGAGAAATTACTGACAGAATTTTCATGTTTGGGTGAACTATCCCTTTAAGTACCGGTTCAAGAACCGTTTAAGCACCGGAACCGTTTAAAAAATACAGAGTAGGTACTGGTATCGGATAAAACCCAACCGATACCCAACCCTGCTCCTGAGGAGGAGATGGCGGGCAAGTTGCGACATGGGACGGGAGCGTAGACCAGCTTGTTGGTTGATGTACGCAACGGTCGCAGTGAGAACCAGCGTGTACCACTCCGAGATACCAATCATCCAGCCTCGAGGGCTCGGGACACGGTGGAGGGTTCCACACGAGCCCGATCCTGTTGGTGGCCCGGGAAAGCATGGTCATCATCTCCGGGTCCAACTCGGGTACCGCTGGCACACCCGAAAGAGGCAGCGGCGCAGAGTCGTCGTCCGCGGAGAGGTCTGACCCACCCTCCGATGCATCGATCGACATCTGATCGTAGCGGGGAACGATACACTGGAAACGACCGGTACACACCTCGAGTATGGTCCAGCACGTTCCGTTGGTGGCTCAATTGGCTGCTGAGCATGAGAGGGATGAGGGTTCCTAGGGGGTTGGTTCACCGAAGAAAGCGCGTTCACCGTATTCCCTCCTGCGTCACTGTCCGAAGCAACCCTCTGGGGAGGATTGGATCGAAGCAGAGGCACAGGGACTCTGCCCCTTTGCAGGAACGAGAAACTTGGCCGTAGCTCCGAGATGGTCATCTTCCCACAATGGCAGCATGACTCATCCATGAACGCAGCCTCAGCGTGTTCGAGGCCCAGAACCAAAAAGCTGAAGTGCAATCGCACCTGCTACTCATTATATACCCACGCTGCGAGGCTGAACAGCTGATGTAAATGATTGCACGCCAATGTGCATCGGCTCATTCAGTTTCACTCGAAGTAGATTGGCCTCTCTTGCAAGATTCCTATTCGTCGGTCACGAAGTACGCTGAGAGTGACCGACTGATAGGGAAATGTGAAATGGTTTAGCTCCCCAGTACGTCAGGATTTATGGGAAGTCTTCCCGGTTCCGGCTGATCTAAACTATGCAGCCTAACATTGAATTGTAGAAGTCTATAATGTGTTATGTGTATGCTAAGCCAAAGAGATGTGTTTTAGTCTAGATTTGACCTGACAGACTGTGTCTGCTTCCCGGACAATGTTAGGAAGATTGTTCCAAAGTTTTGGTGCTAAATAGGAAAAGCATCTACCGCCAGCAGTCGATTTTGATATTCTAGGTATTATCAACTGGCCAGAATTTTGAGATCGCAATAGACGTGAAAGACTATAATGCGTTAAGAGCTCGCTCAAGTACTGGGGAGCTAAACCATTTAGTGCTTTGTAAGTGTTACGACCCTGTCTTTTATACTCTACCTGATGGGGGCAGTATAACAGCCGACTGTGACGTCATTGTTAATTGTTAATTGTATAATTGATGGGTGGTGACTATAAATATTTGGACTGATTTACTCAACCTTACATTCTCTGGTGGAACGTAGTTCTCCAGAGAAGTCACTTGCTCCAAGTTGTTCCATTTAGTTTGTCTATTATTTACCAACATTTATTACCCCCATTGGATTATTATTTTCTCTTGTTTATTTAAATCCCTTGACCATATGTTATATTTCTGTAACAGATCATTTGTGGTTCCAAATAAATAAGCTTGCAATGCAAACCGTTTGTTTGTATGTGTGAACCTCTTTATGTTACGGTCGGAAACGAGCTGGCCGTGACATAAATTGGGAGGCTCGTCCGGGATCCTTTGGTGTGGTAGTGTTGGTGAGTATGTGATTATTTTTTTGTGAATGGTCACCTTTATGAATGAGAGCTCTGGTTAGTTAGAGTGTATCCAGCTGAGTTGTGTATACAATCCTTCCTACGGAACACTGTTTGTTGTTTTGTTTATTATTTTGCCTTTTTTGTGTTTGAGGGTTATCCTGGGTGGAGATTTATATCTCTGTCGGGGTACACGTTCGGACTTTCAGTTTGACTGATCTTCACTGAGTTAAGCGTTTAATGCCGCCCCGAGCCCGGTACACCTTCAAAGACTAGGTAGGAATTAGTCAGTGTTTTTTTTTTTTTTCCCAGATAGGAGCTGGAGTTCTCAGGATTATAGAGGTGAACCTATTCGACAAAATTTGTGAATAATTGCGCTCGTGCGTTCTTCTCTTTCCTGCATACCTACAGTGTGTTTTGACTTGTGGTAAGTCTTCAGAAGTTTTGTGAATGGGTAGGTTACGTAATGGACTGACGTAATTCCTTTTCAAAGCAGTGGCTTAGGGGAGAAGCCACTGCTGATTAGGCGAAAATCCGTGCTGAGCGTGACGATCGCGCTATGAAAGAGCGAGGGATGGAAAGAGAATTCGCAGCGAGAAAATTAGATCAGCAGTTAGCTGTGCGAAGATTGGAACTTGAGTAAGAGAGGGAACGAGACGATAGAGCGTTTCAGTTAAAGAAGTTGGAGTTGGAGTTGGCAGTAAAAACAGCAGAAGTTTCGCGAGTGGATTTGCCTCCTGTTTTACCACAGTGTTCGGCTGTTTTAGGTGAACCTGTGTTTGATGTTTACAGAAACGTGAGGTTAGTTCCACCATTTTCTGAAAAGGAAATTGAGAAATATTTCTATAACTTTGAATGTGTTGCTTTATCCATGAAATGGCCGGAAAGGTTTTGGATTTTATTGTTACAGTGGAACAGAGTGGTGAGTATGATATTGTTAAATCTGCTGTTTTACATGCGTATCAACTAGTGCCTGAGGCATATCGCCAAAGATTTAGGAATTTTAATAAAACTGATGAAAGTACTCATGTTGAATTTGCAAGAGAAAAGGAAAACTTATTTGATCGTTGGTGCACTTCAATGAAAGTTACAACTAAAGAGCATTGGTGCTTTTGGAGGAGTTTAAGCACTGTGTTCCTCATGCTGTAGCGGCGTATCTCACTGAACACAAGGTGAATAAACTTTCTGAAGCTGCAATCATGGCCGACGAGTTTGTGCTAACCCATCGTGGCTGTTTCAGTTCTGTCAGTCCTAAAACCGACATGAGTAAGTCTAAGTTTTGCTTTCAAGATAAGACCAAGTCCGCTGTGATAGGGCGAAACATTAAGGCAATGATTGTAGATAATTCTAGTAAGCCTGCATTCTCACGAGAGATGGTTTGCTTTTATTGTAAAAAGCCTGGCCATAAAATAGCTGATTGTCTTGTTCTTAAGAGGAAAGAAAGACTTTCAAAACCTGTTACTTTGGTTGCTACATCGACATTCGTAGATGATACTCGTGAAGGAGATAACCCTTTGTTTCATTCTTGTGGTAAAATTGTTGATCAGAGTGTTACTGACTCCGTTGATTATACACCTTTTATCACAGAAGGAACCGTGTCATTATCTGGTTCAAAAGAAGCTGTGCCGGTGCGCATTCTCAGGGATACAGGAGCTGCGCAGTCGTTCCTTTTGGAAGGAATTTTGCCATTGGCCTCTGAAACGGCTACTGGAGCCCATGTACTGGTAAGGGGTTTTGAGCTGGGGTTCGTTGAAGTGCCTTTGCACCAAATCCATCTTTCCTCCACCATAGTATCCGGTGATGTGGTAGTTGGTGTCCGTTCTGCACTCCCAGTTCCTGGGATTAAATTTCTTCTAGGAAATGATTTGGCTGGGGGAAATGTTTGGGGAGTTTGAAAAGTGGCGGTTCCACCCATAGTAATATCTGTACTGGGAAAATCTGAGGTTGAAAAATTTAACAGAATTTCCTGATTTATTTCCAGCTTGTGCAGTCACTCGATCGATGGCTAAGCAACTATCTGTAAACCAAGATGAAGTGGTTCCACTTAATGAAACCTTCTTTTACACTATCAATGCAGGTGAACCAGAAACTGATGTGTCTAAAGGTTCTGAACAGAAAGACTTGGTCTGCTCTTCGCCATCTTCTGATCAGTAAGGATCTATAGTATTACAAAATTAATCTGCCGATACATCTGAGATTGTTAACTTCAGAACATTTTAATACTGATCTTTCTAATGTTGATGGTTGTCTGTTGACTTCTCTTTTACAGATCTCTCGAGAGGAGCTAATTAGAGCACAACAGACTGATGACACACTTAAGTCCTTATTTTCTGCAGTCGGGTCTAACGGAGGTTCTGATGATCTAACTTCATTGTATTTTCTTGAAGATGGTCTACTTTGTCGGAAGGGATTCCTACAAAAAGATGCTTTGGAACCTAAAACACAAATTGTAGTCCCGCTTATATTGAGAGAATCTGTTTTACGATTGGCTCATCAAGGACTTGCTGGTCATACCGGAGTCCGAAAAACATATGATCGTATTATGCGACAGTTTTATTGGCCTAAGGTAAAACGAGATGTAGTAAAATATGTACGATCTTGTCACACATGTCAGATTACCGGTAAGCCTAATCAGAAAGTGCCAGCTGCTCCTTTACAACCCATTTCTGTAATCTCCAACCCTTTTGACCATTTAATCATCGATTGTGTTGGTCCTCTGCCATGGTCTAGGACTGGTCATCAGTATCTTCTCACTATTATGTGCCAGACTACCCGTTATCCTGCAGCTTATCCATTGAGGTCTATCACGACAAAGCCTATTTTGAAGGCCATCACAAATTTTATGTCTACATTTGGAATCCCCAAAATTATTCAAACTGATCAGGGTTCCAACTTTATGTCAAGAGTGTTTTCAAAAGCCCTGAGTCAGCTTCAAATTTCCCACAATATTTCTAGTGCGTACCATCCACAGAGTCAGGGGGCTTTTGAAAGGTTTCATCAAACCTTGACATCTCTTTTGAGATCATATTGTGTGGAACTCGATGCTGATTGGGAAGAGGGTCTGCCGTGGATGTTATTGGCTATACGCGAAATAACCCAAGAAAGCATTGGTTTCAGTCCGAATTAGTGTTTGGACACACAGTACGAGGACCTACTGCTGTTCTAGCTAATGAATGGCGTACGTCTAAGCCCCCCTCTTCTCCAGAGGATATTGATGAGGATGGGAATATTCTTTCTTTGGAGAAAGTAGATGGACGACTTAAAAATTCGGAGATTCTTGCTGATCTGCCCGGTCAACTTTCTTATTTGGCAGAGAAGGAGAGGAATGACATCATTGAGTTAGTGATGTCATTCCCTTCTCTTTTTCTTGACTTCCCTGGTCGTACCTCTGCCATTGAACATGACATTGACATAGGAACTTTGTGTCCTGTTAAGCAAAATGCCTATAGGGTTAATCCCAGGAAACGAGAATCGTTTAAGCAAGAAGTGAACTATTTGCTTACTCACAAACTGCCTGAATCTAGCTTTAGTTCATGGAGTTCTCTCTGTGTTTTAGTGAACAAACCTGATGGCTCTATCGATTTTGCACCGATTATCGAAGACTTAATTCTTTAACGAAACCTGACTGTTTTCCCTTACCTCGCATTGACGACTGCGTCGATCATGTCGGCTCTGCCAAATATGTTAGTAAGTTTGATCTTCTGAAGGGGTATTGTCAGGTGCCTTTAACTGCTTTAGCAAAAGAGTTATCTTAAGTCTGAATTTGGAAAAACGACGGTCACCTACTTGGGTAAAATAGTTGGAGATGGCTGTGTAAAACCCATTGGTGCTAAAGTTGAAGCCATATGTAATTTTCCTATTCCTCAGAATCGACATGAACTACGTAGGTTTCTCGGAATGATGGGTTATTACCGGAGTTTTTGTCAAAATTTTGCCAGCGTGGTTTCACCTCTGACTGATTTACTGAGCCCAAAAGTTATTTTTCAATTGTCCGAGACATGTCAACAAGCTTCTGAAAATTGTAAAGCTTTATTGGCAAGTACCCCTGTTTTGACCGCTCCAAATTTTGAGAAGTCCTTTAGTCTTGCGATTGATGCTAGTGCTTGTGGTGCCGGCTCTGTTCTCTTGCAGGAAGACTTGAATGGAGTTGAGCATCCTGTTAGTTATTTTTCCAAGAAGTTCAATCGTCATCAACAGGTTTACTCCACCATTGTGAAGGAAGCCTTGGCTCTTGAGTTGAAATATTTTGAAATATATTTGGGATCAATTGCTGCTCCAATCGTGGTTTATACAGATCATAACCCTCTGTTTTTTCTAAATCGGATGAGAAATCGAAACCAACGACTTATGCGGTGGAGTCTCATTTTGCAGCCTTTCCATTTGGAAATTAAGCATGTGCGAGGGAAGGATAATGTAATAGCTGACGCTCTTTCTAGAATGTAACTGGATTTCTTTGTTGCATGTTTTTTTCTCTCGTTTTCTTCTTGCATTTCTAGGGCCCAGAGGTGCTGGAAGTTGAAGCAGAGAGGGGGAGATGTTTCATGGATTGACCGATTACTTTTTTTTTTTTCTGGTGGATTGTTCCTTAATTCTTTTTCTCTCTTTGATTCTTGCAGAATCTTTTTTGAGGAGGTAGGTGTTACGATCCTATCTTTTATACTCTACCTGATGGGGGCAGTATAACATCCGACTGTGACGTCATTGTTAATTGTTAATTGTATAATTGATGGGTGGAGAGTATAAATGTTTGGACTGATTTACTCAATCTTACTTCCTCTGGTGGAACGTAGTTCTCCAGAGAAGTCACTTGCTCCAAGTTGTTCCATTTAGTTTGTCTATTATTTACCAACATTTATTACCCCCATTGGATTATTATTTTCTCTTGTTTATTTAAATCCCTAGACCTTATGTTATAATTCTGTAACAGATCATTTTTGGTTCCAAATAAATAAGCTTGCAATGCAAACCGTTTGTTTGTATGTGTGAACATCTTTATGTTACGGTCGGAAACGAGCTGGCCGTGACAGTAAGTAATCAGCAATATTTTAAAATGTATACAATGTTTAATAGGGAGCCAATGCAGTGTTGACAGAACCGGGCTAATATGGTCATACTTCCTGGTTCTGGTAAGAACTCTAGCAGTGGCTAGGTTTCGTCAGGGGGTGAAGAAATATAGAGCTGAGTATCATCAGCATAACAGTGAAAACTAATGCCATGCTTCCTAATGATATCTCCTAAGGGTAGCATGTACAGAATGAACAGCAACGGTCCTAGTACTGAGCCTTGTGGTGCACCATACTGAACTTTTGATCGATAAGACATCTCTTTCCCTTTCGTAATCGGGTTTCGCTTAGAAAGCCTATCCACTTTGAAAATATAAAACGAGCCAATGGCAAGAAAATGCCATGGGTCTGCGGAATTTGCATAGGGTAACTCTGACCCACTTCGTGGGTATATAAGGAAGGACGCTGGCAACATGCAGTTATGTTTTCGCTTCAAAGCCAAGAGTATTCTTTACTCCACAAGCCATTCTGAGATCATCTCTCTTCACTCTTCGAGAAGAGCTTCTCTCCAGGTGTTGGTGTGACGGCAATTCCAGCTTCAGCATCTGCAGAGTTTTCCCTCTCACAAAAGAGCTCTGTGACTGAGACTGTGGCACGTCTTTTTAAAGATTTCTTGCCCGTGGAGTTCTGGTTGCGGTCCGATTGTTTCCCAGTTTGATAGGCACGAACGGTGCCTTGTGTGTTTGGTCTTAGATCACGCTAAGCCAGCGTTTGGGGATGTCTCATGTTCTCACTGTGGGAACATGACCTTCGCAACACTGTGGCCGAGACTCAATGACCTCACTAGAGCGAGAGTCCCCTCATCCACACCCCGATCTACCCCCTCCACAAGAGGTGGTACTTCGGCTGGTGGCTAGGGTGACCTGAGGGTGATGGTGTGGAACAAAGCACCGACGATAATTCCTCGGTCCACACCCCACTCTTGCGTGCCGCAACCCGCGAGCATCCCGATCGAGAGTGCGGGACCGTCTTCGGACGCTCCCCGTGTTTATTTCGGTGCTCCAGACGAGGAAACTATGTCCATCGCTGCATCATCGCTGGCGCCCGAGATCCCGAGATGATAGCCATGCTTTCCCGGGCAGCTGCGAGCATCGGGATAGAGTGGAACCCTCTCCCCTGTCCTGAGCACTCGTGGCTGGATGATTGGTTTTTGGGTGCCCCTGATACCATTCTTCCCGGAAGTGCATGAGGAGGTCACAAGGTCCTGGTCCTGGAAGGGCCTTATCTTCCCGTGATCACTCGGTGACCTCATCTGCCTTTCCTCCCCTTGATGGGGCCACGGCCAAAGGGTACACTGGGGTTCCCCTGGTGGACCATTATGTTGCGATGCAGATTTTTCCTCAGAACGCTTCCTCCCGTGGTGACCCAAAGCACCCCTCCAAAGCCTGTAGGTTTTCATCGACTCTTGTCGTGAAGTCCTATAGAGCTGTGGGGCAGGCAGCCGCCTCTTTGCATGCCATGGCCATCCTGCAGGTTTATCAGGCAGAGATGCTCAGGGACATACACGAGGGCCGGACTGACCCAGGGCTCTTCGATGAGCTGCGTTCTGCCACCGACCTCGCTCTCCGGGCAACGAAGGTGGCCGCATGCTCCCTGGGTCAGGCAATGTTCACTAACCTGGTAGAGGAGAGACATTTGTGGCTCAACCTGGCCGATATGAGAGATGCCCAGTGAACCCGTTTCCTCGACACTCCCATATCCCAGGCTGGCCTCTTGGGCGGAGTGGTCGAGGACTTCGCCCAACAGTTTTCAACCTCCCAGAAGCAGACTGAGGCTATAAGGGCGGAGGTCGCTACCTTACTGGCGAAAGGTGCGATCAAGATCATCCCTCCAGACAAAATGAAGTCCGGCTTCTACACCCCCTACTACATTGTACCCAAGAAGACCGGTGGGTTACGGCCAATCCTGGACCTGCATGTCTTGTACCGTTCCCTTCACGGGCTTCCGTTCAGCTCACTGCCAAATGCATTTTCGAATGTGTGAAGCCACAGGATTGGTTTGCAGCGATCGACCTGAAGGGCACCTACTTTCATGTCTCCATTCTTCCTCGACACAGACAGTTTCCACGGTTAGCTCTCGAGGGGCGGGGCAAACCAGTATGCTGTTCTCCCATTCGCGTTAGCCCTGTCTCCTCGCGTCTTCATGAAGGTCGTCGAGGCAGCCCTTGTGCTGCTATGGCAACACAGGGTTCTCATCCTGAACTAACTAGACGACTGGCTGATCCTAGCTCACTCTCGAGACCAGGTGTGCGAACACACGGATCTGGTGCTTCGCCTGGGCCTTCGAGTCAACTGTGAAAAGAGCAAACTCTCCCCCGTGCAGAGGATCTCTTTTCTCGGTATGGAAATCGACTCGGTCGCCATGTGCGCATAGCTTACGAGCGAGCACGCGCAGTCACTGCTGACTTGCCTGAGACAGTTCGAGGGCAAGAGTGCGGTTCCACTGAAGTTATTTCAAAGGCTCCTGGGGCATATGGCATCCGCAGCCACAGCTACGCCATTGGGATTGCTTCATATGAGACCGCTTCAGCTCTGGCTTCGCGATCGAGTCCCGAGGTGGACATGGCAACTAGGCACGCTCTGAGTATCAGTTACTCCGACCTGCCGTCAAACCTCCACCCCATGGTCGAACCTCAGCTTTCAGGCACGAGTTTCCAGGCACACTGTTGTATCAACAGATGCCTCCGCCACGGGCTGGGGTGCCATGTGCAATGGACATGCTGCCACAGTCTCCTGGACAGGACCCCAGCGCCTTTCTAAGTCGCTCTGTAGAACACCGATTATTAATCTTCCACTAAATGAGCTTTTAAGTCCACTAAAGATACAATGTAGTGGATGACCTTTGTAACGCATAATTATTTTTAATTTTACTTTTGTTCTCTTTTCCACAGTAATTTCAAGTGAATCAGGATTAAGGCCAATAACCTAGCCTGCCTTTCTAATCAATTTATTAATCCTATTTTTATCATCTACAGTGATACTACATCCCCAACAGAGCACTGCATAAAACAAAACACTAGCTACAATTCCCTGATAAAAAACATAAAGAAGCTTCCTAGTTACACCAATAGAACTCAACTTCCTCAGAAAGAATAGTCTTGATTGCACCTTCTTAAACACAGCCTCACTATTCTTCTTCCAGTTCAGTTTACTGTCCAAATGGACACCAAGATATTTATAAGACTAAACAATCTCTACTTTCTGAACGTTAATAATCACTGGTTCTATCACTTCTTTTTTTCTTCTGAAATCAATTATCAACTCCTTAGTCTTCTCCACATTCAATTTTAGGAAATTTTCATCACACCATCTAACAAATAACTCAACCTCTCTTCTATAGTCCACATTGTTGCCTTGATTAATTAAACCCACAAGGGCAGTATCATCTGAAAAATTTTCTGTACAACATGAATTCTGAGTGTTCCTGTAGTCAGCTGTATACAAAGAAAAAAGAAAAGGTGATAAAACTGTGCCTTGAGGGGCTCCTGTTTTAGTTAAAATAATGTCAGTCATTTTATCACCCAGCCTAACAAACTGGGGTCGACGTATAAGATAATTCAATACCCACATAATAGTTTTACTATGTAGGTTACAACGCAGCAATTTATCAGCTAAAACATGAGGCTGAATTGTATTAAAAGCATTAGAAAAATAAAAAAACATAATCCTAACAGAACTAGAAGTTGTTTCCAAATGATTATAAATATTATGCAAAATAAATGTATGGCATCAACTACTCCCACACCTTTTCGATATGCAAACTGTAACGGATCGTGAAAATCTGACAACTGTCTACCCAGATAACCAAGGATAATCCTCTCAAAACAATTAATTATTTGTGACGTCAAAGCAATGGGTCTCAAATTATTTAAACTGCAAAACACATCGATGAAGACAAGGACAAAGAAAAAATTTAGTGAAAAACTGAGCACAACTGATCAGCACAGACTTTCAAAGTACGAGGGTGAATACGATCAGGGCCTGCTGCTTTGTTGGTCTTAAGACACTTTAACTGCTGACGAACATCATTTTCATTAATAACAATTGCTGGACTACAGTCCACATTATCACTCTGTACAAGAGATTCTAAAATCATATCATGAGAGACAGTGTAATCAACATTATCAAACCTTGCAAAAAACATATTTACCTCATTTACATTCAGTCCTGACCAGCAAGCACTGTTATTTTTGGTTCCATAACTAGCAAGAGATTTCAAACCATTCTGAAGGCCCCATGTGCTACAATTAGACATTTGTTCTTCGACTCTTTCCTTATATTTAAACTTACTCTGTTAAATAACTTTTTTTCAATTCCTTTTGTGCAATTTTGATCTGATCCCTATCACCATTAAAAAAAGCTGCTTTTGTCCTATTAATAGCTGCTTTAACCTCCCTAGTAACCCACGGTTTATTATTAGGAAACATTTTAATTTGTTTACGTGGCATGACAGACTCGACACAGTAATTTATATAACAGTTGACTTTGTCAGAAATACTGTCCAAATCATCATCGTCCAAAAACACTGACCAGTCTGTACAATCAAAACATCCTTTTAACCTTTCACAGGCATCGTCTGATCACACACACAGAGTCTTATAGCCAATAGGGTGATTTCGGTTTGCAGGAGAGTATCTGGATGTCAAGGATATTAAATTATGATCAGATTGCCCCAGTGGTGGAAGACTCATTGCGCTATAACTCTCCTTAATGTTTGTATAGAATAGGTCAATAATTTTACCATCCCTGGTAGGACATGTCACCATTTGCTTAAAGGTGGGTAAGGTAGCAGAGAGTGTACTGTGGTTAAAATCCCCATTTACTATAACCAATGCATCCGGTGAAACACGTTGCATATCATAGGTCACTCTCGAAATTGTTTCCATGGCCAACCTTCCATTTCCCGATGGAGGAATGTAGACCACTTGTACAATAACATGGGAAAGTTCTCTGTGCAAGTAATAAGGTCGGCAACTTACCGCAAGCAGTTCAATGTTCTGGTCACAGATTTTCTCTTTCACCGTAACGTGGCTAGGATGACACCACTGATCGTTCACATAGAGGCAAACACCTCCTCCTAGTTTTTTACCAGTCCTCTCTGAGTCTCTGTCCAGTCTATGGAGTGAAAATCCTTCCATTTTAATATGAGACTCTGGCATCTTCTTGGACAACCAAGTCTCCGTAAAGCACAGTAGGTTGCTCTGTCGAAAAAGGCGATCGTAGCGCACACGAGCAGACAATTCATCCACTTTATTTACCAGAGAACGGACGTTCCCCATAATCACGGCGGGTAACACTGGTTTATATCTCCACCGACTGTTCCTAACTCGAATTCTTCCTCTGCGGCCTCTCTTCCTGGTCTTTAAGGTGATTTCCAACAGATCGAAGTCAGGAACAAATCCACCTGAAGCTGAGACCCGCAACCCCAAGAGCTCCAGCCGGCTATAGGTGATGAGGGACAGTCCTGGCCTGGGTTCAGTTCCATCCTGCAGGCCCAGTGTTTGAGTAACTCTCCGAACCACTATTCCCCATAGCCAGAAAAGGCAAAACAACTTGCGAATATTAAATATCGCCATATTAACGTTGTGCGAATTCAATCCAGTATAAAATCATGCATCCAATCATTTAAAAAGTTCTTTAAAAATTATAAAAACACATAAAACACGATGCACAAACACTCTGCACACAGGTGGCCGAGTCGCCAGCAAGGGGCCAGTGCCTCGAAAATCAGGGTCGATTTGTAATTTTTGACATGTTCAATAAAAGCTAAATAGTCAACATTCAGGCCAGTTTTCCTGTAGAGACGTTCAAGCTGTCTACCTGTGGCCTTTAGGATACGAAGCTCAGAAGTGAACCAAGGAGAAGAATGGGCGGAAGGAATCTGTTCTGGTCTTAACAGGAGCATGTTTTTGTAAGATTTCAGAAACATGGTAGTTACGTAGCAGAAACGAGTGATAGTTAGATAATATCAGGGAGGGAGAAGAGATATCAAAGACATCAGAGAGATTAGAAGCAGCAATGGAGGTACAAAATGATGCAGTATCAACAGCTTTGAGATGGCGGTAGAATATAACAGTTGTTGAACATTTCTTATGCATAGGCAAGATTAAGTTAAATCAAGAAGTTTATGATCAGAGATACCGGTGTCAGAAGAAGAGATGGAAGAGATATTAGCCCTCGATGTACATATCAAATCAAGGGTATGACCATGCGTATGAGTAGGAAAATTAACATGCTGAGTCAGATTAAAACATTCAAAAAATAGAAAGTAACTGATTAGTTTTAGAGCAAATAGCATCAACATGAATATTAAAGTCACCGAGCAGTAGAATGGGAAATGACAATGAACAGGCAAGGGTCAACAGACCCTTTTTCATCTGACATGAAAAAAGAGACTGGGACAGAGCCCTTGTATGTAAAGTCATATGTGCTACATTAAACAGATGCCTACCTGTCAATGTGATCCCTGGCCCTGCTTTTCTTTGCTGAGCTCCATAATCTGGGGTTAAAATCACTTTAAGTTGCACACAAGCTTCGGATTGGTCAGTTGTCAAACGACTGCGGGAGGGGCTGAGCACGCTCTTCATATATGAGAATATCTGCTCACAGAGAAATGTTGATCCGAAGACTGTCAGCAAAGCCAATGCAATGTTCCTGAGACAGCAAAACTTATCTGGTACAGATATCCAGCAGGTAAAGATGCAAGTCCCGTGATCATGCCTTGCGGCTGTTTCCAGCTTTTTCCATAGCTCTGCAAACTTTGTCACCCACAGTGTTGAAGTCTTCAGCTCAATCAGCTGCATTTCCACGTCCTGTATATCCAGCCAGTCCATCAAAGCTAAATCCAGTTCATGTCCATCAAAGCTATCGGGTTTAATCAAGAATGAGAACATGGGTCCATACTTCTGAAATTCCCTCAGCCGTGAATAAAACTTTCTTCCTACAAGAGCAACTCGAGAGTATGTCAGGTATATGCTGCACAGCTGAGAAATTGATTCTATGCTCAAAAGTCAACAACAGAATATCAAGCGTGATTGAGGTAGTATCTTATCGTTATTAAAAAATATTGCTGTTTGGATTTAAATAGGCAATTCAATAGTTCACACTTAAAAATAAGTTAGATAGAATAAATGGTATGCATATTTGGCGTGCTGTCCGGGGAGAGGGCTCCGAGCTCGGATATTTGGCCCGAACCCAGAGTACTCCCCCAAAAGTTGCAATAAATGCGGGACAGCCACCAGAAATGATGTTGATGACCCCCCAAAAACTTGTGGAGTGCAAGCTTATGGTGACAATCGTAGGGAGGGAATTTTAGTCACTGGATGGGGAGGGCTTATTGCATCATCAAAAGGGAGTTGATTGTCGTGGCATCAGATGGGTGGCCTCGCAAGTGGTTGGCTGGGGATGGTCGTATGGGGTGAGCTTCTGCGGAAACGGAAGAGGATAGCATAACTGCTGCAGTGGAAGCAAGTTGATGGAGAAACTAGCTCTGGAGGAGATGACACTGCTGCGGCAGTGGACCAAGGTGTTTTTTTTTTTGTTTTTTTTTCAACTTGCTTTCCAACTATCCGATGGCAAATTGGATGGAGAATTGAATAGTCATGGGAACGGAAGAGGAAACACTGCTGCGGCAGTGAAGGGGAGTTGGATGAAGAAATGGAGCTCCTGCGGGAGCGGAGTAGATGACACTGTTGCGGCAGTGGACCAAACTTGTTTCCTGAACTCAACTGTCCAAAAAGTAAGTTGGACTAAGAACTGGGCTCCTGCGGGAGCAGAAAAGATAATGCTGCTGCGGCAGTGGTGCAAGTTTGGACGGAGTAACGGAGCTCCTGCGGGAGCGGAGTAAATGACACTGCTGCGACAGTGGACAACTTGCTTCCGACTTGCTTCCAAGTATCCTATGGTGAGTTGAATGGAGAATTGAGCACCTGCTGGAGCGGAAGAGATAAGGGTTCCACGGGAATGGAGCGAGTTGGAGGAAGAAACGGAACTCCTGCGGGAGTGGAGATGACGATACTGCTGCGGCAGTGGGTCAAACTTGCTTTCTGAACTCAACTGTCCAAAAGGTAAGTTGAACATAGAACTGGGCTCCTGCGGGAGCAGAAAGATATTGCTGCTGCGGCGGAGGATCAAGTTTGGATGGAGAAATGGAGCTTCAGCGGGAGCGGAGTAGGTTATGCTGTAGTGGAAAGACTTGGTCCTGACTTTCTTTCGAATTATCTGATGAGCCATTTGGCTGGAGAACGAGCTCCTGATGGGAAGGAAGAGATGATGCTGCTGCGGTGTTGGAACCAAACTTACTTTCGACTTGCTTTCCAAGCTATCTGAAAGGCGAGTTGGACATAGAGCTGAGCTCCTGCGGGAGCGGAAGAGATGCTGTGGCAGTGGAGCAAGTTGGAATTGGGAAACGTAGCTTCTGGGGGAGCGGAGTAGATGACATTGCAACAGAAGTGGAACCCAAACTTGCTTTCCAGCGGCCTAAGGCCGGATTGGAGGAAAAAACTGAGCTCCTGCGGGAGCGTGAGAGAACATCACTGTTGCGGCAGTGGGGGAAATTTCCAGAGAAACTGAGCTCCTGCGGGAGCGTGAGAGAACATCACTGCTGCAGCAGTGGGAGAAATTTCCAGAGAAAATTGAATAGCCTCTACTTTAGTTTTTTGAATATTTTTGTGATCTTTTCACAGGGCATATAGTGCGGGAGTGGGCGCCGCCGCAGTAGTTGCAGACGTGCAGGTAACGGCAACGTTGTCTTGAGCATGCCCAGGAGTTAAAATTATGGCAGACTTGGTCACGAGATTTGGAGGTGGGTTTAAAATCTTTGGATGGTGAGTCGAAATGTACTGGTCATGGGACGTAACTGGTAGATTTTCCCTGGGATGCAACTGGGCAAGGGGGAGATGAAGGGTTAACCAGAGGACAGCTTATGGTGGAGTGAGCGAGTGATCTGCATACTGCACAAGAAATGTTGCGGCAGCCCAGGAACACTCTGTTGTGGAGGTCTGTGTCCAGTGCACCCCAGTAAGGGCACTGGTTCCATTGAGCAACGCGGACGGCGCATTTAGCTGAGAATAGT
This sequence comes from Gila orcuttii, assembly GCA_026230005.1. Taxonomy (NCBI): domain Eukaryota; kingdom Metazoa; phylum Chordata; class Actinopteri; order Cypriniformes; family Leuciscidae; genus Gila; species Gila orcuttii. Next base: position 39,652,322 of record JAPDVR010000002.1, read on the forward strand.
TTATGGTACGTATAGAAATGAGACCCTCCGTAAGATAACATGAGCTCAGCAATTAACGCGAGATTATTTATTAAATTTATTTATTATTTTTTTGTAACTGAAATATCGCCTACTTCTATTTGGCGATCTGAACCGGATTGAGGAAGTAAAGATAGCAGGGAAGATAAATCAATGTCTGCACCTGAGAGGATCTGTGTTCTGATGTTGTTGGCTACTGGGGTTGGTTCCAAGGCTGTAGCATTTGGAGGGAGAGACGGAAAGAGAGAGACCCCCGGTGGACGACCCAGGGGGATTTAATCAATGAGGGTATGGTGGGCTTTTTTAATGTGGAACCGGTTGGTCCTGATATAGCTTTGGAAAGCATCTGAGGACCATCTCCCAAGAGCTTGGATCTGCTGTTGGGAGAGGCCTTTTTGGGCTGCTGAAGTTGCTACACCAATACGGAAGGAGTGACTTGAGAAATTCTTTGCTGGAATTCCTGACTGTTGTAGAACAGATTTGAGGTGTTTCTGGAACCAAAAGCGTGTCACGGGTTTATTGGATTCGTCTATGAACAGGGGTTCCAGAGGAGATTTAGCCAGATAACTTCTCCGTTGCAGATATGCCAGAATGGACTGTTATGGTTGGATTGGTGATGAGAGGTTAAAAATGTAGATGAAATGACCTTTTTTGGTTTGGTCGGTCTTACTTTGCTTAATCAAATATGAGACTGTTTCACCATCTAATACTGACAAGTCTGAGATGGTGGGGTGGATTTTTGGGTCGAATTTGGAAGTGATGGCGAGTTCCGAGCATCTAAGAAATCCAAAAAAGGCTAGGATAAACATAGCGTCGAGTGTGCGGGCGGTATTGAGGGGCTGGTAGCCTGTGCGGAGGACGTGAATACATTTGGTGAGAATGTCTAGCATTATGGGTTGTCTGGCTTCAGGACGGGTGGGCTGGGATCTTTGAATCCCTTTGATCAGGAGAGAGGTTTGTGAATTGTTTATCTTAGAGGAGGGAGCGCCGTATATCAATTTATGGAAAAACTGAACGCCGCTCAAGTAACATTTGATGGACCCGACTTGTAGGCCCTTAACGCTATTAAGGTAGGAAATAAATGAGGTGATAGAAAGAAGAGAAAAATCGGGGAACGGCATGTTATAAAAGACATGGAATGCTTTAAAACATCTCCAAGCGGTCAGGTAGGATTGGAGGGTCCTGGGAGAAACTGCTTGGAGAATGACGTAGAGTGATGCGTCGAGGAGGGGTTTTAACGGGTGGGTTATTGGAATATCAGTTCTGAATAGCGAGGAACTGGAGTTGGGAATTGGTCCGGCTCTGGAGCCAGCGTCCTGGATTTCTGAGAGGATCTGAGCGCGGATGCTTTGAGACACTGGTGGTGGTTCCATGGCGACGGCGTTGGACGGAACGAGCATCGGTGTTGCTGTGAAGAGAGAATATTGTGGTTTAGTTTGAATGAGAGAGCTGGGAAGGGTATAAGCCATGGCTGCGAATGTCGGCGGCGGCCTCACGCTTAGATTACCATGTGTGGCTTGGAAAGGAAAATTAGTTGGAGGATAGAAAGGAAAGGAAGGATGATAGAATGAAGTGTGGGCTTGTGCTGCGGTAGAGCGCTTGTTTGAGCTACTTTAGCTTCAGGCCACGTGAAGTGGGCGGGGTTATAACCTGTTGGGTAAAACTGTTTAAATTGTTGGGCCTGTGCTGCTAGCGGTGACAGACTCGCGCTAGTGTCTGCAACGGGAGCTGGAAGCCACTGAAAAGATAAAGGGTTATGAACAGCGGGAGTATAAAACTGAGAGGCTGTGGGGAGGCCGCCGGGCCCGGCTGCATGCGGCGCTGTGGCCGCAGAAGCCGTGGTGAAGGGCTGGGCCTTGTCGAGAGGTGGGAGTGAACCTGCAGCGGCAAAATCTGGGGCGCGGCCCAGGCTCGCTGAAGGCCTGTTGCTGCGGCTCGATGGGCGAAGCGAGCTGGATCTTGTGCGCGAGGATGACGGTGGTGTCTGGGGAGGCGGCTTTTGGACCCTGCGGGCTTTGCTCTGCCTGTGAGCCGTCTTGGGAGTTGGTGTGGACTTTGGAGAGAGATTGGCTGACTGTAAGGTAACGTACAGATCACACAGTTCCGCTTTGTTTGTTTTTTCCGCAAAGCCTGTACGTCCGAATCACCCAGCGCTTGCCTCAATCCTGCTACGGTCCGTTTCCCAATAGGTGGGATCGTCGGGACGGCTGAGTGGTAGGCGGAGGCCGGCTGATTGTTGACAGCTGGTTGCAATGATGTGATAATTGGATCAATTGTTTGAACGTGCTCCTCCCGAACTTTGTTAATAAGACATCATATGTTAAAGAGTCTATGATTGGATTATTATTGCAGTGATTATTATGATTTCTGGCCTGTTATATGTTTGGCAACAGTTCTTCTAACCCTAACTGTCGGAGTGTTTAGCTTTTTATTTCTTAAAGGAACACGCTGACTTTTTTGGACTTTAGCTTATTCACCGTATCCCCCAGAGTTAGATAAGTCCACACATACCTTTTTCATCTCCGTGCGTTCTGTAACTCAATTTGACGCACCCACCACTAGCCTAGCTTAGCACAAAGACTGGATGTAAATGGCTACAGCTAGCATACTAATCCCAATAAATGACAAAATAACGCAAACATTTACCTATTTACATGTTGTGATTTGTATAGTCACAGAGAGTACAAATAACAAGGTCATATGAGACACAGCCCTCTTTTAACCGTATAAATATTGGGAACTATATTCTCAGAAGGCGAAGCACTACTGCTTGGTCAGAGTGATAACCGCAGCACCTGAGACGCACCGTGGTGAGGAGCAGAGAGTTCGTTCAGAGTTGGAGTAATAGAGTCAGAATTCAGCACTTACAAGCATAGTTTACAATCATGGGTGTTCGCTGTATTGTAAAGAGCTGCGACAATAAACAGGAGAGACCAGGTAATACCATGATGTTTCATAGAATTCCAACCAAAAACGCATCAATGGCTACTTGCTCTGGATATTGATCCAAACACACCTGAAGAGATCATCAAGGACCATCGTGTTTGCTCAGTACATTTCACTGAAGACGACTATTTTGAAAAAATGGAATTTGCCACACGGACCATCAAAGTAGATCACCTGCGGCTGCGATAAGTGTTCCGTTATGTTTTTAGATGACTCTTGTCTATCAGCTACCAAAGTTTGTAATTCCTCGTCTGTGTATTCTGGCTCAAACCGATATGGTTCTGGATCTTGGTTTGATACCAAGTAAAAATCATCTGACAATTCCTCAAAATCAGCCATGATCACCATTCACGTCCGCAAGCTAGTTAGTCACGTTGGTTTTGTTGACAGAAGAAACAACGGCGCGTCTCAGGTGCTGCGGTTATCACTCCGCCCAAGTAGTAGTGCTTCGCCCTTCTGAGAATATAGTTCCCAGTATTTATACGGTTAAAAGATGGCTGTGTCTCATATAACCTTGTGATTTTTACACTCTGTGACTACACAAATCACACCATGTAAATAGGAAAATGTTTGCGTTATTTTGTCACTTATTGGGATTAGTATGCTAGCTGTAGCCATTTACATCCAGTCTTTGTGCTAAACCAGAGCCGTTATGAGAGTTGCGAACATAGACGGTTGCGACACAGTATCTGTGTCCGAAACCGCTCACTCGTTCACTCATTCACTAATCCCTATATAGTGTATGGCATTTGAGTGCACTATATCTGCAAGGAGTAAACAAAATGAAGTCAGTGAATTTGGACGCTGACGTTTACACTGTGCGTCGGAGAGCTGGAGCTGTCGCAGAAAATTCTTCGTCACACGTACTGATAAAACTCCTTTTATCTTACGTTACATACTTTATAAAATAATATTAACAACAATAATAGTCATAGTGATCTCGCCCCCGCGCGGTCACGTGATTCGTGTAGCTCTCAATAGTTCCAAACAAATCACGTTGCCAATGATTTTAAGCGGGGCAGAGAGCAGCATGTATGTGTGTGTGTGTGTATATATATATATATATATATATATATATATATATATATATATAATGGCGTTGCGCAGGTTTATGTGAATGTATCATAACTTTAGGATGTTAATAATTATGACCATAGACGCTCGAGAAAAATATATACAGTAAATACTGTAAATGCATTACACCTTATGGGAACAGTCCCCTTCCCTCCAAAATTAAATTAAAATTAAAAATGTATTCAATTAAATATATATATATATATATATATATATATATATATATATATATATATATATATATATATATCTGACTAATTAATGTCATTTTGTTAATAGATTGGTGTGCCAAGAGTAACATTAGTCTTCACGTAGACTGAGTTAAGTAAGAGTCTTGTGACAAATTATAATAGGACATTATAGCCATAAAAAAAAAAATCATAGTACTTGGATACTTAAGTACATTTGAAGCCAAATACTTTTGTACTTTTACTCAAGTTAATGTTTAAAGCAGCACTTCTACTTTTACTTGAGTAATATTTTTACCTTGAGTATCTTTACTTTAATTCGAGTACATGGTATGTGTACTTCGTCCACCACTTGTCACGGTAGATGTATTCACAGTCTTGTGTTTATGTTGTTGTATGAGTGCACGTGTGCAAGGGGCGTGTATGTATGTCATTACCTGATTCGCTCCAGCTGTTCATCATTACTTCACCAGCTGCAATGAATCTCACCACTCTATTTATACTCACCGCTGTTCTATCATCCTTGTCAGATCGTTGTTTGATGTCGTCCTCGTTGGTCTTCTGGTTCCGTGTTCCTGCCTTGTGTTCCTGTTCTTCGTCGTCATTGTGTGGATTGTTTTCGTCCCACCATCTTCACGTCACCTCTGCACTTCACTGAATCTGACCGTCGAAGTCCCTGCGTCACCCATCTTCCATCTGCTTGTACTATTGTCTATTGTCTCTAATAAATACTGTTTAACTCGCGATTGCTTCCTGTGATCTCTGAAGAAACATGACAGAACGATCTGACCACGGAATGGAAGCAGCGAGCGGACCTCCCTCATCTCTTGAGGAATTTATCCACCACAGCATCCGCAGAATGGATATGCAGGAAAGAGAGATCGGCGACACGGGTCGCGCTGTACAAGCCCTGGTGACGCAGGTGTCCGAGCTCACCCAGCAGATCCAACGCCTACAAGCTCCCGCTGCGCCGCCCACACCAGCCGTTCCTCCCGCACCACCTGGAAGCCCCTCCCAGTCAGAGCCCCGTCTACCAGTTCCTGAGGCTTATGCAGGTGAACCGTCTCATTGCAGAGCGTTCCTGACCCGTTGTGCTATGCATTTTGCACTACAACCCCGCACATTCAACAACGAACAAACTAAGGTGGCTTTTGTACTGACTTTGCTGACTGGGAAAGCGGCGCTTTGGGGAACGGCGGTGTGGGAAAACCAGAACCCATGTTGTTCCTCGTTCCAGACCCTCTCCGCCGAGATGAAGCAAGTCTTCGATCGGGCTGTTTCTGGGAGAGAGGCAGCCAGAGCCCTGGCTGAACAACGCCAAGGAGAGAGATCAGTTTCCGACTTCTCCATTGAGTTTCGGACTTTGGCGGCGGAGTGTGGTTGGAACGAGGAGGCGCAGTGGGACATGTTCCTGCATGGGTTGGCTGATCACGTCCAGAAGGAGATCTACGCCCTGGATCTTCCCACCACACTAAACGGACTCATCGATTTAGCTCCGTCCACCCGCACGCTCGGGGTAATCAACGGTCCACGATCCAGCGGCAGGGACGTGGTCAGCCCTGTCTACGATCACGAACCCATGCAGGTGGGTCGAGCTCGGCTGTCCCGAGAGGAGAGGGAGAGGCGGAGATCCCAGGGCCTTTGCCTTTATTGTGGAGGGGCCGGACATTACGCATACAACTGCCCAGTAAAAGGCCAAGCCCGATAGTAAACTTGAGGCTACTATCTGGTGGGATCTCCGCCAGAAAGACCTCATCTACGACTACATCTACCTCCACCCTCCTCTCGGTAAGACTAAGATGGTCAGTCCACCAACACGACTGTCAAGCACTTTTGGATTCCGGGGCTGAAGGTAACTTTATGGACCATAAATTCGCACGCAGATTTCTGATTCCCCTCAAACCCCTCACTCACCGGATCGCAGTTCATGCACTGAATGGTCAAGAGCTCCCCACCATTTCCTTATCCACTGAAGACCTCACCCTCACCACCTTGGGCAATCACACTGAAACTATTTCGTTTTATATCCTGGACTCACCCCTGGCACCTGTCGTCCTTGGTCACCCATGGCTCATCCAACACAACCCCCGAGTGGACTGGCTTCATAGATCTGTGCTGGAGTGGAGCAAGGAATGTCATAAGTCTTGTCTTGTGTCTGCTTGTTCGTCTGTACCTGTGTCTGTGTTTCAGGAGGAAGCAGGGGGATTTGTCTAACGTGCCCGCAGAGTATCTGGACCTGAAGGAGGTGTTCAGTAAGTCTCGTGCTGCTTCTCTCCCTCCGCATCGTCCCTATGACTGTGCAATAGATTTACTGCCAGGTAAGTCTCCGCCTAAGGGCAAGTTGTATTCACTTTCGATTCCTGAAAGGGAGGCTATGGAGAAATATATTTCTGATTCTCTAGCAACCAAGTTCATTCGCCCTTCCTCTTCTCCAGCAGGGTTCTTGCTGGTTCTTTTTTGTGGGGAAGAAGGATGGTTCCTTGCGACCTTGTATTGACTACCGAGGGCTGAATAACATCACGGTAAAGAATACTTATCCTTTGCCGTTGATGTTTTCAGCCTTCGAGAGGTTGCAGGGAGCATCCATCTTCACAAAACTGGATTTGCGTAACGCTTATCATTTGGTCCGCATTAGGGAGGGGGATGAGTGGAAAACTGCTTTTAACACCCCCAAGGGACACTTTGAATATTTGGTCATGCCGTTTGGGCTGTCCAACTCTCCAGCAGTTTTCCAGGCACTGGTCAATGACGTGTTGCGAGATATGATCGATCAATTCATATATGTCTACCTGGACGACATATTGATTTTTTCTTCTTCTCTCCAGGAACATGTGCAACACGTCCGACGAGTGCTTCAGAGGTTGCTAGAGAATGGGCTTTTTGTCAAGGCGGAGAAATGCGATTTTCATGCACAGTCTGTTCCTTTCCTAGGGTACATCGTGTCGTCTGAGGGAGTGCGGATGGACCCTGAGAAAATTAAGGCTGTGGTAGATTGGCCTAGTCCAGATTCCCGCAAGGCCCTGCAGAGGTTTCTGGGGTTCGCCAATTTTTACTGGCGTTTTATTCGCAATTTCAGCCAGCTGGTTGCGCCTCTGACTGCCTTGACCTTCCCCAGAACTACGTTCAGGTGGTCTGACACAGCTGAGGCTGTGTTCACTAAACTCAAAGGCCGCTTTGTTTCAGCCCCCATCCTCATCACCCCTGATTCCTCACGTCAGTTCATGGTGGAGGTCGACACGTCAGAGGTGGGAGTAGGAGCAGTGTTGTCTCAGCGTTCTCCTGTAGACGACAAGATGCACCCTTGCACGTTTTTGTCTCATCGCTTATCCCCAGCCGAACGTAATTACGACATTGGTAACAGAGAGTTGTTGGCTGTCAAGTTAGCGTTGGAGGAGTGGCGCCACTGGTTAAAAGGGTCGGGGGTACCTTTTATCGTCTGGACTGATCATAAGAACCTCGAATATATCAGAACTGCTAAAAGATTGAACTCCAGGCAGGCTCGGTGGGCACTTTTTTTCGGTCGCTTTGATTTTTCTCTTTCTTACCGTCCGGGTTCCAAGAACATCAAACCTGACTCCTTATCTCGCATATTTGATTTTCCCGAGCGCCCGTCTACTCCCGAGTGTATTTTACCCGAAACCATATTTGTTTCCGCACTCACATGGGAGATCGAATTGAAGGTCAAAGAAGCCTTAGAAGGGGTAACGCCTCCGCCCGGGTGCCCACCGAATCGTTTATTCGTGCCGGAGGGATTACGGTCTGACGTCATCCAGTGGGGCCACGGGTCCAACGTGGCTTGTCATCCAGAAGTCAATCGCACTAGGTTTTTAGTCAAGCAACAATTCTGGTGGCCACTTATGGCTCGCGACATTCACAGTTTTGTTTCGGCTTGCTCAGTTTGTGCCACTGGTAAGTCTTCCAATCGACCTCCAGACGGGTTACTCCAGCCGCTGCCGGTGCCTTCGAGACCTTGGTCCCATATCGCTCTAGATTTTATTACCGCCCTCCCACCCTCCCAGGGTAACACAGTAGTTTTGACTGTGGTGGACCGATTCTCGAAGGCGGCCCATTTCATTCCCTTACCCAAATTACCCTCAGCTAAGGAGACAGCGGTAACGATCGTAGACCACGTCTTTCGGTTACATGGCCTCCCGATAGACGTGGTTTCCGACAGGGTACCCCAGTTTGTGTCCAAATTTTGGCGAGAATTTTGTAAGTTACTGGGGGCGACGGTTAGTCTGTCCTCTGGGTTTCATCCCCAGAGCAATGGTCAAACTGAGAGAGCCAACCAGGATTTGGAGAGAATGTTGCGATGTTTGGTTTCCAAGAATCCTTCCTCATGGAGCCAACAACTGTCTATGGTGGAGTACGCTCACAACACGTTGCCAGTGTCAGCCACGGGCCTATCTCCGTTTGAGTGTAGTGTAGGTTACCAGCCACCTATTTTTCCCAGTCTGAAATCCGAGGTTGCGGTCCCCTCCGCTCACGCCTTCGTCCAGAGGTGTCACCGCACCTGGACTAGAGGCCGTGAGACTCTACTCCAGGTGGGGGCGCGCACCAAGGCCAAGGCCGATCGCCACAGGTCAAGGCCTCCCGTATACGTCATTGGTCAAAAAGTGTGGCTTTCAACCAAGAACATTCCTCTTCGCACCGTCTCTAATAAGCTTGCACCCAAATTTATTGGCCCGTTTACTGTCACCAAGATCATTAGCCCGGTGGCAGTCCGCCTCAAATTACCTCCCGCGTACAGGAGGGTCCATTCTGTGTTTCATGTATCAAAGATTAAACCCGTATTTCATTCACAAATTAATCCGCCGGTCCCGGTTCCTCCCCCACCGCGACTCATAGATGGGGAGACCACATATTCGGTCAATCGTATTCTGGACTCTAGGCGGAGGGGACGCGGATTTCAGTACTTGGTGGACTGAAAAAGGTTACGGTCCGGAGGAGAGAAGTTGGGTACCTGCTAGAGACATCCTGGATCACTCCCTTATCGATGATTACAATCGACAGGTAGGGGAGCCTGGGAACGCCAGGAGGCGTTCTTAGGAGGAGGGGTACTGTTACGGTAGATGTATTCACTGTTTTCTTCTAGTCTTGTGTTTATGTTGTTGTATGAGTGCACGTGTGCAAGGGGCGTGTATGTATGTTATTACCTGATTCGCTCCAGCTGTTCATCATTACTTCACCAGCTGCAATGAATCTCACCACTCTATTTATACTCACCGCTGTTCTATCATCCTTGTCAGATCGTTGTTTGATGTCGTCCTCGTTGGTCTTCTGGTTCCGTGTTCCTGCCTTGTGTTCCTGTTCTTCGTCGTCATTGTGTGGATTGTGTTCGTCCCACCATCTTCACTTCACCTATGCACTTCACTGGATCTGACCGTCGAAGTCCCTGCGTCACCCATCTTCCATCGGCTTGTACTATTGTCTATTGTCTCTAATAAATACTGTTTAACTCGCGATTGCTTCCTGTGATCTCTGAAGAAACATGACACCACTGCTCTTAGTCCATACCTTAAATTATTTTAAAGTCTTTGGGATGTGCTGGAGTGCTTGACTTTTGCATTGTCAATACAAGATCTTGACCAAAAATTGATGTACCTCTTGATGAAAATAGCATCACAACATTTATTTCCATCAAGAGGTGCATCAATTTTTGGTCAAGATCTTGATTTGACTAGGCAAAAGTCAAGTACTGAAAGCGGGTTGAATAGCTGCGAACTTGAAATTTAACAGTCCTGTCCAATAGATTATTTCAACCTTATTATTCTAGATCTTCACACTAACATCCTTTTCACCATCTCTTGCATGTATTTTTAGGTGGGGAAGAGTGTGGTGTAATTTATCTTCAGAAAGAAGTGCAAATAGATAAATAACTAAGCTATTCCCTCACCTCCCAAGGTGCAGTAACTGTCATTGGTAATATGTGAAAATGAGACATATTCTTTGATGTTTTTGACATAAAAAAGCAAATAACGCAAATAGATCCTTTCAACTTCTCATGAAATTAGGACCCAGCGAAAGGAAGAGATGGAGCTGGCCTCCACAGCCACACTTAATCACTCTGACTATGGTGTCTGCTCCACTGGGAATGTCAGAATTAACAGGAAAACCAAGGGAAAGACTTTAATCTGCCTCAACTACTAATTTCAAGCTATATTTACACAGGAAAATTTCAGCAAACAAACAAAGAACAAAACTAAAAAACTGATGAAATGTGCCTTATTCAAATTAGTGCAGAAAAACTTTGTTTGGTTTTAAGAATTATACAAACAAAAATAGTCACAGTACAGTTTCAAGCATTTAGTTTGCAGTGCAAGATGCTTTATTTATTTCTTTATTAATTTTTTTCAAAAGTCAGATATAGGAATTTAAAACACTTAAAAAAGAAGATTAAAAATATACATATAAAAAGGTCCATTATTCTGCTCTATAATTCTATATTTCAAATAGTTGTATCATCATAAAATAAATTGTAATTTAAATGTAAATTAATGTATTGACTCAATATATTGATCAATTTAGTGAAAAAATGTTCTATGAACATTAACTACTGAAACAAGAATTATGATTGCTCAAAATACTAAATCCTATACTAATAAAAGGCTCTTTTCATTTTCAGTAAAATAAAAGCTAGAAATTAAAAAAATGAATATGCTGGACAAAAGCATCCCTTTCCACAATTGGATCAATATGGTAAGGTGTGGGCATGCTGTTGTCAATGGTTCTGCTGTCTCAGTGGTTTAGGCACTGCCAGACTTTTGTGAAGGTTAGGGATTGTAACTGTCTGTTTATGTCAGTCACTCCACTCAAAGGTCACAGTGAGTCTGTATTTTATATTAATTAGCCACCCAAATGTCTGTTGTGTTTGCACACTGCACCTCTCTCCATCTCAGGGACTATCTAAAGTGAAGAGTTGAGAGGTAATGAAATGGTCTCTTTATCACAACAGAAAATTGTGAGACTTGATCACCTACGCACTATGAAGCCTTTTAATAGATTATTTGGTGTTTGAAATTGCAGGAATATTGGCCTGCTTTTGTCAATGGAGTTGAAAATTCATATGATTTACTAATTCCTAAACATAAATATTTATGTAAATATATATACTGTGATACATAATTAAAACGTATATTTTGTGGATGCTAGGATAATGCAAAACTTTTTCACAAAAAAAAATGTCATCTGGCAAAATAGTTTAATAGCCAGATGAGAGAATAATGAAATCCCTAAAGAAACTTACTAAGTCTTTTTTACAGTGTTTTTATGCTACACCTAACATTTTCACATTATCTGCTATTTTTCACCTTGTAATTTATATTCATTTCGTTTTATTTTATTTTTTACAGTTAGTTCACAGTTAGTTCACAGTGCATTAATTAATGTTTACAAACACAACTTTTGATTTTAATAATGTCAGTCAAGTCACATTTATTCATATAGTGCTTTTTACAATACAGATTGTTTCAAAGCAGCTGTCATAGATCGCACCTCTGTGGCTCTCTCCGATCACCGAAGGACACCATCACCAGAGTATTGAACTTCATTTCCCATCAGCCCCGTACCTAGGTCTAATCACCGGCACAGGTGTATCCACTTCTCCCCTCTATATAAACTGCCTCTGAACTTTTGCACATCTCGAAGTCTTGTTTTGCCCCGGCTAACATTTCCGAGCGTTTATTCTACTTTGATTGCATCCCTGTTATCTGATCCTTTCCTGTTCATGGTTTCTCGTCTATTCGTCTGCCGCCTGCCCCGACCCTTTCCTTGTATTGTTTATGATTCTGGATTTCCTCTGACATTCCTGTTACTGATCTCTGTATTTTGCCTGCCTGACTATTCTCTATTAAATATACTGCAAATGGATCTGCACGACTCTGACTCTGCATCACAGCAGCTTTCCAGAGATAACAGGAAAATAATGCAACAAAGTTTGTTTCCAGAAGAAAATAGCGTCATAGTCCAGCTTAAGTAAGTTCTACCAGAAAGACAGGAGAATAAATACTGTAACAATTATACATTTATTGACAGCCCAGCAAGCAATAAAGTTCTTTGGCGTAGGCCCCGTCCATAGCTTGCAATCTGAGGGTCCGGACTCAGCATTTCCTGCCTGAAGACGAAGGCAGGGGCGCAACCGACCCCCTGGGAGGTATAGGAAGGGACCAACCCTCACGGCCTTAGTAGACCACAGAGACAAGGCTGGCAATCAGCCACAATGGCCTCTAATGCTGCACATAGAACGAGGTAGACTGGACAAGGCCGCAAGGCCACACAAAACCAGGCCACAAGGAATACGAGACCACATGGCCATTTTTTAGCGAGGCAACAATGCCTCAAGGCCGCTTGGCCACACAGACAACGGCCGCTGGCCACATAGAACCGATGCCACTAAGGGCCACGAGACCACTGGCCATAACGCAAAGTGCAGGAAATCTATTATTAATTTTATAATAGAATACGATTTTGTATAGACTGATCATCTAACTCTTGAGGACACGACTAAAGGATAGGCTCTTTAGTTACCGCAAAGTTATCAAAATATTCTAAATGGGAATATGGTATAATTGGGAACGGTATTAATCGTGATAATCCATCGCATGGGGGCTCGTCCGTCTTTATTGACCCGGAGCCGAAATTGAATTTGATCAATCAAAATTGAATGACCCAAAAACTTTGCGAAATAATAAGGGACGCCTTATTATTAAGAAAGTGAAATAAATCAACTCGGCAGGACCAACGAGTATCTGTTTAATGAGTGGCAGAACCAATATGAGTATCTGAAACAAAAGTGTAAAAGATTCCTTTGGCCAAGGAAAGACACTTTCTCAGTCTGCATTTCCAGCTGTAACGACTCAAATGGCTCAAAGACCAACAGAGTTAAATGTATCTTCACGCCCGCAATTAGCATCAAATTACCTGATCCAAATAGTTAAACGTGATGAGTTTCACAGACAGAAAGTTGGAAAGGAAAACGATGCAGGGTGGTACATTGGGGATTGTGAATTAAACAATGGACATGAATTTATCTGCACTGCAGCAGCAGAGCCCAGAACAATCACAAAGAATATTAGTTGAGGAGTTAAGACTCAAAATAGACCAGTAAATCCTGAAAATCGAAGTGTGGATGGTTTCGAGGATGAATGGACTGAAGGAGACGATAAAGAAAGCATAGGGGCCCAGCGAGACAAACCCATTCCTCAGAGGAACAGAGTTAATTGTAAAAAGGCGCAACCATTATCGCAGGAAAGAAGAAGTAGTAGCTATGCAAGGGAACACATAGACCTTGCAGGGAGAAAAACTCTGACTCAACCAGGGCATAACCTGAAGAAAAGCATAAGGAGAACGGAGCCTGAGTATATGCAAAATATGTTCTTAGCGGCAACTGGGCCTACGGCTGAAGATTGTTAATATTGTGTTACTCATTTGTTCCTGTGTAGTTATTCATTAACGAAGGAACCTTATTCTAAAGTGTTACCCGCACGCTGAACACTCGCTCACGGAGTCGGAGATAATGACCAACCGGTGTTCTCAATTACAACGAACGGCTGGATGAGCCCCCGTATTTGTCACGGCCGGCTCTGAGCCATGACAAATGAGGGAGGCAGCGAGAACAAAAGCAAATCAAAAAGTATTTATTAACAAAAATAACGTTTACAACTGATAACTAAATAAGAGAAAAACATCACTTCAGAAAACATTCCGCTCAGAACATCAACGTAAATAAAGAATAAGCTGCGTAATTAACGCAAACACAAACAAATAAACAAATAAAGCATCAACCCATAATGACAGAAAACCATAGGGTAACCGAAGCACGTAATGTCAGAGAACCATTACCTTTTATAATCCTCTGCAGGTGTTTCACATTATAATTAACTCAGTAGTACGGGCCTAGAGGTACGTCACAGCGTGCAGTATTCAGGTCAGGTGACAAGGCTGTCAGTCACTTCGGAAAGACGCTCTAGCTGAGAGGAGTTTCGTCAAAGCTGACTAAAAGTGATTGAGGATGGATAATTTCAATGAACTTGATGAATCCGTGATATCTTCTACAGGGCGTAAAAGGAAAAAAAAAGCTGAAAAAAAAACTTTTTCATGGAAACTTGCTAAAGCAACACATTAGTGGTTGTAAGGGAAAAGCTCCATGTATTGCGTCTAATCAACAAAGTTTGTCAGGCGTCTCTGTCAATTGAGGAGATTACGATACAAAGATTAACCAAGTGTTTTCGCAATTAAGCAATTATTTTCTGTTTAACTCTGAAACATGAAATGTGAAGTTATCTGCTTCTGCCAAAAACAAAGATTGTTGGAGTTTGTTGTATTCGAATTCAAGGTTTCCAAGGGAACCAAGGTTACGGGGGTTCTGTGTGCGCATGCGTTGTGAGAGTGAGTGACACAAAAGAGTAAAGAGGTTATCGTTCAGAGCTCTGGTGTGGAATTGAACTTAATGTTGAGTTGAATAACTAAAACCCTTCAACACAACATTGGCGATGAGGATGGCTGAGTTTAGCTTACCACCACTGACACCTTTTCTTCCCGTTCCTGGTGAACTGCATATTCCGTGGGCGAGTTGGATTGATGGCTTCACGGTGTATCTTGAGGATATGGACTACTGATTTTCTGGATTGGAGGAAAATTGCCCTGCTTCGTCACTGTCTTGGGGCCGAGGGACAGAGGATATATCGCGCTCTTGGGGAAGCGGAGACTTACGAGGAAGCGGAGACTTACGAGGAAGCGGTCGCTCAGCTCGCTCTCCACTTCACGGGCCAGCAACGAGTCATACTACGCCGATACAAGCTACGCAAATGGTTTAAGCGACCGGGTGAGTCCGTGCAGGTCTATGTAACTAATTTGCGAGACATGGCGCACTCGTGCAATTATGGGACACTTCAAGATGAGATTGTTCGTGATCAGCTTATTGAAGGGATACTGTGTGAAAAGACATGGGAAAAACTGTTGTTAGAATCTGACGAACTAACACTAAATCAAGCGGCTGTAATCGCGCTGCAAGTGGAGGCAGCTGTCGAATGCTCTACACTGCTCGCTGATGCGCGACCCCCCGTGGACATCCCTATGCAACAACTCCGACCTGCCAGTCACCTAGGCCACAGTTCCTTACCCATAGGAAAAAGTGAGAGTAAGGATGCAGGTTTTCCAGTGGATTTTGCACAGCTGCAGAGAAACCGATGCATTTCAAGTTGTGGAAACTGCAGGTCTAGTTCGCACAATTCAAGAGGCCAAAATTGCCCTGCACGTGGGCAAACATGTAGGAATTGTATAAAAAAAATCACTTTGCTAAAGTCTGCCGGTCGGCTCCTGCTACGCAAGCATCACAGAGGACACTCTCACCTGCCCGTAATGACTACACTGAAATTAGACATGAATCAGCTGGCCAGGTAGCTTTTAGGATATGTACTGTGCTGCTGGATGAGGTGAGTCTCCCACTCCTCCTGGATATGGGTGCAGCTCCATCGTTGCTCAATGCCAATATGTATCACAAGTTCTTCTCCCATCTGCCATTACAGCAGCCCTGCACATCTCTCTGTGGCTACAACAGCACCAGAATTACTATGCTTGGCGTTCTCCGCGTCTCAGTACGGTATGGCTCCAAACACCTGTCATTGTTCCCATTCTACATTTCTGAACGGGGAGCCAACCTCCTGGGGCTTGATCTTTTTACAAGCTTGGGGTTCACACTGCGAGACGACAAGGGCGCTGATATCCACCATGTCACCTCCACCTGGCAACAGAAATGGCCAGCGCTGTTTGACGGACTGGGCTGCCTTACAGCTTTCACCCACAAGCCTCCGGTGGACCTCTGGTGGATTTCTAACCTGGTCATTGCAAAAAAAAATATCTGGTGGAATACGAGTCTGTGTTGACCTGCGCTCTGTAAATAAGGCTGTTATCCCTGACAAGTACCCATTACCCACAGCTGAGGAGCTGATCACTCACTTCTATGGTTCGACGGTCGTTACGAAGTTGGATTTGCGCCAGGGTTACCTGCAGGTGCCACTCCACCCTTCCAGCAGAGACCTCACAGCTTTTGTCACACACGCTAGGGTATTTCGTTATACTCGTATGCCGTTCGGCCTAAGCTCCGCCCCCAGCTGCTTTCAAAAGGTGATGGCCACCATCTTTGCTGGTATTCCTGGAGTTGCAGTTTTCCTGGATGACATAGTTGTTCATGCATCGGATGTCCAGACCCATAACAACCGTCTCAGTAGGGTGGTCAGTGCTCTCATGGCACATAACCTTACGTTAAATGGAGAGAAATGCACGTTTGCAGCCTCAGCCATAGATTTTGTAGGGTTCCGTCTTACATCTAGGGGCATCGCCCCGCTTCAGTCAAATATCGAGGTGATTAACAAAATCCCAGAGCCCACTTCCGCCTCCCAGGTAGCCTCGTTTCTCGGCATGACGGCCTACTATCTTCGTTTCCTGCCTCAGTACTCCCGAATTACAGCATCACTTCGCCAGTTTCTAAAAAAAGAGGAGCCATGGGACTGGACTGCAGCATGCTCCGAGGCCGTCCAGACACTGAAGTCCCAGCTTACCACACCACCTGTCCTGGCCCACTTTAACCTTGACAGTCAGACCATTGTCACCTGTGATGCATCCACACAGGCCTTGGGAGCGGTGCTGTCACAAGAGCAGGATGGAGTGGAAAGACCAGTAGCATTCGCCTCCAGAGCTCTGACCCCCCACGGAACAACGCTACTCTGACGGTGAACGCGAGGCCCTCGCGTGTATCTGGGCAACTGAAAGATGGCACCTTTTCCTCTATGGTCGTCGTTTCATCCTCCGCACCGACCATCAGGCTCTGATCACGCTCTTGTCAGCCTCCGGCTCAGGTCATAAACCTTTACGTCTGCACAGATGGGGTGAGCGCCTAAGGCAGTATGATTACCATGTAGCGTATCTGGACAGTCTCACATGCCTTAATCATTCTGAGTTTTTGGAAAGCTTTTAACCCTTTGAGTTTTGCCCTGTAAATCAGGCCTGGCACCACAGAGTCTGCATTAAAAGTGCCCAGTGACACCTTTACGGCATGAACGTGTTTACCCAAACCCCAATAAAATAGAACTCGCCCGAGCCTCAAAGAGATCAGTATCTCCTTAACACCTACCGTCTGCGGAGAACGGAATGCCAGCTGGCCGAAGTGCAAGCTCCTTTCTTCACACACACACACACATGGACGCTCATTAACTTGCTCATATAAAGACACTACTTAGATATATTCAATATGTTTTTATGCTTGCCTTTTTCCCACGTCATATTGGGATGACTATGATGTTATCATAGTATTAAATGAACTATAAGTGTTTGTAATTACGCATTATCATGTGTGTATGCTATTCTTGGTATCATTGTAATCCTCTGGGTCCAGCTGAGTTGGTCACGTACAGGAGACTCTGTGCACGGCTTTCTGGAGTATGAAATTACATTTCTTACAATGTCATAAACTATGTAAATGAGCTGCTTCGACAAGACAAAGGAACAAGTTTCCCGCTCACAGAACTCCAAGTCGATTGGTCAGTTTCACCCCAAAGAGGTGTGGACTGAGTTTCCTTAAGAGGACAGAACATCAGTTTCTCTCTCTCTTACTTCTTTCCTTCGTGACTCTCTTCAAGCTTCTCCAGATTCAGTCTTCGTCTTCGTTTTCTTCTGTTTGTTTCTTCTTTAAGTTTTTATTTTCCATTTTCGGATTCGCCTTTGTTCATTTCCACCGACGAGTGAAATGAACTTAGCCTGAATTATCTGGCAAACTTTACCTTCAACGGACTACCTCTCACGTGAAAGCTCGCGTAGCTCCGAAGGACCGAGACTCCGAGAGAACGCGCACAGCTCACAAGGACACACACAAACACGCTCCCTCGACAACACAAGAGAGCTATATTTGCAAGTATTTTGTTTATTGAGTTTTCAAAGCATTAAGATTTGCTTAACCCCCTTTTAGGGCGATTGTGATTCCTTGTTGGTTCACTCTCAAAGGTTTTGTCCAGGTAATTTGCTAATTCTGTGATCCTTACGTGACCTCTCTCACTTTCTCCCTCTTTCTATCACTCTCTCTGATTCTCATTTTCTTTCATTGTTTAATTGTTTTATTGTGTTGTATATACATTTTATTCCATGTAATCTTAGTCACCGATATACGTAGTGTTTCCTTTCATATACTAAATCCATATAAATCCATATATACTCATTTATTGACTCTGTTGTGCTCATATTATAAAGTCCCTTTAATGTCCGATAGAAAGCTACACGCTTTACAATTGCTGATACTTAAATAGTATTTTATTTTATAGAACGAGAGAGAGCTGTTTTTCATGGCCAAGAAGAACAGTCTCTCTTGAAAGTCTATAAAAAAAGGATAGCTCCTCTTGTGATTTGATAAAAGATCATATGGTCAGTTTGCTGGACGAACAAACCATTCGATAACAAATTAATTCCATTAGGGGTTATCCTGAAAATAGAATCGATATAGACAATTGATATATTAATATTTAATTATAAACACGTTGTGATTGATTATTGATATAAAAATTTATCTATTTTTGCCTACCTGTATGGATAATTGGTCACAATTCGTTTTGTTCAGTTGTCCATACAGATACGTGGCAAAATATTCCCCTTAAGGGTATTATTATAAACTGTAGTCGATCCACTGATCATATCCATGATCTTATTTTCCCTTTATTTGAGCTAAGAATCGCTACAACCAACTCAAATTCACACCAGGGAGGGACAACGTGGTAGCTGATCTTCGTTCTCGATCCATTGATGCGCCCACGCCGACGGCCTCGCCAGGCAGTGATGACATGGAGCCAGAACTCATCCAGATGCTCCATGCACCTCTGAAAACATCTGTCTCCCTGGAGGATCTGCAGAGGGAGTCCAAGTGCGACCCCACACTGACAACACTCCGCACATATATATGCTCGGGGTGGCCAGCACTGATGCCTGAGGAGTTAAAACCTTTTGCTAAAGTCCGAAATGAACTGTCCTGCTGGGGTGAGGTTTGTGTCTCCAGGGGCCTCTGTACAGTGGTGCCTGGCAGCCTGCGTGCACGTGTCCTATCGATGGCGCATGAGGGCCACTTGGGCATTGTTAAGCTCAAGCAAAGATGCTGGGACCTGGTCTGGTGGCCAGGCATTGACCATGACATTGAAGGGCTGATCAGGGACTGTGAACCTTGTCTCCTCAGTGGGAAGACTGGACTACCAGCTCCAACCCCTCTTCAACCTGTTCCATGGCCATCTCACCCATGGGATCACCTTCAAATGGACATTTGTGGGGAAATTCATGACCATAGAGTTCCTCATCATCAACGCTTTCTGGTGGTCGTGTACGATCTCCATTCTAAATGGCCTGAGGTAATAACAGCCAGAACGGTCACATCACAGACAATCACACAGATACTGGACAGCCTGTTTGCTCGCTGGGGCATGCCCCGTGCCATCACTACTGACAATGGACCGCAGTTCACCTCTGCAGACTTCTCCACTTTCCTTTGCAATAAGGGAATTAAGCATATCTGTGCTGCACTCTACCAACCCCAAGCGAACGGCGGGGTTGAAAGATTCAATCAGAGCCTTAAGAACGGCATTTGTGCACATCTTGACCAGGACTACACATTCCAAACAGCACTAAACCTAACTTTGATGCATTACAGATCTAGCCAGCACACCACCACCCAGGCCTCTCCTGCTTTGCTCATGCTCGGCCGAGAGATGGAATTGCCATTGGACAGACTCAGAGCACGAGACTTGTCAGCAGCAGCAAATGGCATCTGGGTAGCAGCCAAAGCAGCGGTAACTTTAAACCAGAGGCGAATGAAGGACAGCTTCAACAAGAGGCACAAGGCCAAGGAGAGTAAAATAACGATGATGGACTGGGTTCGAGTCCGCAGACCCCACCGTAGCAGCAAAATGGCATTGTTTTGGTCTAAACCCCTCCAGTGGATCGTCAGTTACAGTCTGCCACATTCTTGTTGAGCGATGGCTCTCGCTGGCATGCTAGCAGACTGCGGAAAGTGCCGGCCCCTTTCAACTCAACCAGATGCCTACGGGCGAGGGAGCCTAGTGGGAGAGCGCCACAGCACATGCCTCTTCCGGCTCCTCCACTGGAACCATTACAGCCACGGCCAGGCCAGGAGTTTCAAGGTTCCCCTGTCAGGGAGGCCCCGCAAACAGCTCTGCCAGCATTGGGGCCTCAACCCCTTCAGCCACTGTTCGACGCTTATCAGGGTGGCCAAGATGTGCCGCAGTCGACGGCATTGGAGAGTCGACCGGTTCGAGCAAGGGCTCGTCCTGCATACTTGAAGGACTTTATCACAGACTTTCACGTATAGGTGTTTAGCCATTTCTCCTCAACTATAGTTTAAGTTGAAACACAATTTTTGTAGTTCTTTATGGGGGGGGGGTTGTATTTGAATTTAAGGTTTCCAAGGGAACCAAGGTTAAGGGGGTTCTGTGTGCGCATGACACAAAAGAGTAAAGAGGTCGTTCAGAGCTCCGGTGTGGAATTGAACTTCTTGTTGAATTGAATAACTAAAACCCTTCAACACAACAGAGTTATCTGCTTTTGCAAAAAATAAATAAATAAATAAATAAATACAATTTTAATCTATAAAAAAAAAAACATACTTTCAAGTCAAGTCAAGTCACATTTATTTATTTTACATCACCATGGACCCTGGGTGATCCCTCAGCGGAAGACACGAGCCAGGACCAGACCAAGAACCTCTCCGCCCCTCCCGGTCTTCGAGATCTCCACCCGGAACCGCTTCTCCCCTCTTCGCGAGTCGGAACGCAACGACGCCGTGGTCATCGGCAGTTCCATCGTCCGTCATGTCCGTGCTACCTCAGGCAAGGGTAAGGTGCGCACTCACCGCTTTCCTGGTGCTCGTGTTCTAGATGTCGCTGCACATGTTCCCGAGATCCTGAACGGTGACGAGCGCATCGGAGCTGTTGTGCTGCACGCGGGAGTGAACGACATCAGGTTGCGGCAGACAGAGGTTCTGAAGAAGGACTACAGGAGCCTGATCGAGACGGTACGCAGCACATCGCCTGAAGCAACGATCATCGTGTCTGGACCGCTTCCCACGTACCGACAAGGACAGGAAAGGTTCAGTAGATTATATGCACTAAATGAATGGTTAATGTCATTGTGTAATGAACAGAAACTGCTCTTTGTAAATAATTGGAATCTGTTCTGGGAGCGACCTAGGCTCTACCGTGCTGATGGCCTGCACCCCAGCAGAATCGGAGCGGCTGTTCTGTCGGACAACATCTCCAAGACGTTACACACCATCTGACTAGTAAGTCAAAGTCCAAATCACAATCTTTGCTGTCCCAACTTAATTGATACAAGTAGTGTAGAACATTATATAGAAACTGTGTCTATTCCTCGTTTAGTGAGGCCAAACAATAAATCTAATGTAGGATCTAGGAAAAATCTTATTGTAATTAAACCAGAAAAACTCAATATCAGTGAACAAAAAGTATTTCTAAAGCTAGGTCTTCTAAACATTAGATCGCTCACACCTAAGGCGGTTATTGTAAATGAAATGGTCACAGATAATAGTTTCGATGTATTTTGCCTAAATGAAACCTGGCTTAAGCCAAATGAGTATTTCGGTCTAAATGAGTCAACTCCACCAGGATACTGTTATAAGCATGAGCCCCGTCTTATCGGTCGTGGCGGCGGTGTTGCAACAATCTATAGAGATATTCTAAATGTTACTCAGAAAACAGGTCACAGGTTTAATTCATTTGAAGTACTTGTGCTAAATGTTACGCTCTTAGATGTAAGAAAGAAATCCCTATTATCTCTAGCCTTGGCTACTGTATATAGACCTCCAGGGCCCTATGCTGATTTCCTAAAAGAGTTTGCAGACTTTCTCTCAGATCTATTGGTCAATGTCGATAAAGCAATAATTGTTGGAGATTTTAACATACACGTAGATAACACAAATGATGCGTTAGGGGCTGCGTTTACAGATTTATTAAACTCCTTTGGGGTCAAGCAAAACGTCAGTGGTCCCACTCATCGTCTAAATCATACACTAGATTTAATTATATGATATGGAACCAATCCAACCGATATAGATATTGTACCGCAAAGTGATGATGTCACTGATCATTACATGGTAACTTGCATAATACGTACTGCTGAAATTTGTCATGTTGCGCCACGTTATCGACCAGGCAGAACAATCCTTCCAACCACTATAGATAGATTCTCAAATAGCTTACCTGATCTATCTCAGCTGCTCAGTGAACCCAAACAAACAGATGAACTAGAGGAAATGACTAGCAGTTTGAGCAGCATTTTCTCTAGTACATTAGAAATTGTTGCACCAATTAGATTAAAAAAGGTTAGAGAGAAAACTAAAGCACCATGGTACAACAGTGCTACGCATGTTATCAAGAGAGAAACTCGTAACTTAAAGCGTAAATGAAAACAAACTAATTTAGAGGTCTTTAGAATCGCGTGGAAAGACAGTTTGTCACGTTATAAAAAAGGCTCTAAAAGCAGCCAGGGCTGAGCATCTCCGCAAACTAATAGAAAATAACCAAAATACTCCAAGGTTTTTATTTAACACCATGGCTAGACTAACAAATAAACAGACATCACCAGAGCAAAATATTCCGTTACAGTATAGTAGTAATGATTTTATGAATTTCTTCACTGAGAAAATAGAAAGCATCAGAAACAAAATTGTAAATGTACAATCTTTTATGGTGTCTTATGATTCAGCCTCAATTATCGCCCCTCAAGAAGAACTACACCGCTTTACAACTATAGGACAGGAACAGCTAAATAAACTTATCATTGCATCTAAACCAACAACATGTTTATTAGATCCAATACCCACTAAACTACTGAAAGAAGTGTTACCTGTAGTGGAAGAGCCTCTTCTCAATATTATTAACTCGTCTTTATCTTTAGGTCATGTTCCAAGAATATTCAAGCTGGCAGTAATAAAACCTCTCATTAAGAAACCGCAATTAGATCCAAATAACCTAGCAAATTACAGACCCATTTCAAATCTTCCATTTATGTCTAAAATACTAGAAAAAGTTGTGTCCGCTCAATTGTGCTCTTTCTTGCAAGAAAATGATATCTATGAAAAATTTCAGTCAGGATTCAGACCGCATCATAGCACAGAAACTGCTCTAGTTAAAATTACAAATGATTTACTTTTAGCTTCTGACCAAGGCTGTATCTCAGTACTAGTTCTACTCGATCTTAGCGCTGCGTTCGGCACTATAGATCATAAAATCCTCTTGGATCGACTACAAAACTACACTGGTGTTCAGGGACAGGCATTAAGCTGGTTTAGATCGTACTTATCAGACTGTTATCATTTTGTCTGTTTAAATGGGGAAAAATCGAAGATAACGTCAGTAGACTATGGAGTGCCGCAAGGATCGGTGTTAGGCCCTCTGCTATTCTCAATATATATGCTGCCACTTGGTAATATTTTAAGAAAACATGGAATTAATTTCCACTGTTATGCTGATGACACTCAAATATATATTTCATCACGACCAGATGAAAACACTAACTTATCTAAATTGACAGCGTGTCTTAAAGATATAAAATGCTGGATGACGTGTAATTTCCTGCTATTAAATTCAGATAAAACGGAGGTATTACTTATTGGTCCAAAAAACTACCCACAACACCTCGTACAATACAACTTTAATTTAGAAGGATGTCCTGTTACTTTATCCACTACAGTAAAAGATCTGGGTGTTATACTAGACCACAACTTGTCTTTCGAAAATCATATTAAATATGTTACAAGAACAGCCTTTTTCCACCTTAGAAACATTGCTAAGCTACGTAACATGCTATCTGTTTCTGATGCAGAAGAGTTAGTTCATGCATTCATGACCTCAAGACTAGATTACTGTAATGCTTTATTAGCTGGTTGTCCTGCATCCTCAATAAACAAGCCACAGTTAGTGCAAAATGCAGCTGCTAGAGTTCTTACTAGGTCAAGAAAATATGATCATATAACACCAATTTTATCATCTCTACACTGGTTACCTATTAAGTTCCGTATCAATTACAAAGTACTACTACTGACCTATAAAGCCCTAAATGGTTTAGCTCCTGTGAATTTAATGGACCTTCTATCGCCCTACAATCCATCGCGTTCTTTAAGATCACTAAATTTTAGGCTTCTGGCCATTCCTAGGATATCTAAGTCCACTAAAGGAGGGAGGGCGTTCTCGCATTTAGCTCCTAAACTCTGGAATAGCCTTCCTGATATTGTTCGAGGCTCAGACTCGATGTCCCAGTTTAAAACTAGATTAAAGACGCATCTCTTTAGCCAAGCATTCACATAATGCTTACCTTTTATACCACTGTTGAATCAGATCGAATGCATTAATTTTATGAACAGCAGCTATGCTAATTATTTCCCATTTGCTTTTCTGCTGTTATCTCGGGACGCTAGTCCCGAGGTAAATAGCGTTCGTCAGCTCCAGTTTGTATCCAGCCTCTCACGGAGACTTCAGATCCCCCAACACCTGCGATGAGATGACTAAACGCCTGTGAAGAGACGACTCGACGCCTGTGAAGAGACGACTCAACGCCGGCGATATGTTATGCCCTAAATTAATACATGATTAACTAACTGTATTTTTTCTATGTACATTTCTGAAATGCACTTTCTCTAAAGCTGCTTTGAAACAATAAGTATTGTGAAAAGCGCTATACAAATAAATTTGAATTGAATTGAATTAAATATAGCGCTTTTTACAATACAGGTTGTTTCAAAGCAGCTTTACAGAGATAACAGGAAAATAATGCAAAAAAAGTTTGTTTCCAGAAGAAAATAGCGTCACAGTCTAGTGATGTTCAGTGATATTTCATTTTTGCTTTAAAAAAAAGTTATTAATGTAGTTAATTTATATATATATAGCCACACTGGAGTAAACCATTATGTCATCGTCCAGCTCAGTTCAGTTCTTGTATAATTGTGTCAATGCAGGCAGATCAATATTATTGTTAAATATTAAAATAAATGTTAAATTTAATGTCCCCAACTAAGCAAGCCAAGCCAATAGCAACAAAGGTGGAAAAATGCGACAGTGGCAAGGAACCAAAACTCCATCAGGTGGCAGAATGGAGAAAAAAAACCTTGGGAGAACCCAGGCTCAGTTCTACTCTGGCCAGTGAACGAACAGTGTATGATTATGATTCAGGCAGCATTATAGGTCAGAAGTCAGATTGGTTTGGAACAATCAGAATATTATCCAGTTCCATCTGGTTGAAGATTGGTGTCACGCTGGGATGGAGACAGGTTTGTTGAGGATCAGTGCTGATGGCTGTCGTGTCAAGGAGGCCTTCACAGGGGAGAGTCTAGTTGACACAATCTCTGCTGACACTTCAGGGATGCGTTGTGGTTGTGTCTAGGTGCAGGTCCTCCATCTGGTCTGGATACGGCCCGGATACGGCCCGGATCCGGCTGACTACATCATGCGTTGTGGTCATATCTGTCACGGTGTTGTGTGCGGGTTGAAGGAGAAGGCTGAGTCAAAGGCTTCAATTCCAACATTTACTAATTTATAGATCCAAAACAACTAACAGGTACAGGCAAGCGAACAGGTTGACGGGAAGAAGGTTATACACACAAAAACGCAGTAACATTAACGAGAACCGACAAAGACAGACTGAACACAAACAAACTAAATACAACAACAAATCAAACATAACAAGGTGAAGACAGGTGACATGGATGAAGATAACGATGAACAGGCTGATAAGTGAGGGAGTGAGTTCAGGTGTGGAGACAAGGAGGATGCTGGGTAGTAGTGAAGACGAAGACAGACTGGTGCAGACGATGACTGTGACAATACCCCCCCCTCCCGGTAGGCGTGACCTCACGCCTTGGAACAACATGGGTGGGGGGGTGGGCGCCCTGAAGGCTGAACCAGGCCTGGCCTCACAGGAGCGGGGAGCCTCCAGGGCGGAGCAGGCTGTGCAGGCGACCAGGGCGGAGCAAGACGAGCAGGCTGCCAGGGCGGAGCAGGACGAGCAGGCTGCCAGGGCGGAGCAGGGCGAGCAGGCTGCCAGGGCGGAGCAGGACGACCAGGCTGCCAGGGCGGAACAGGACGAGCAGGCTGCCAGGGCGGAGCAGGACGAGCAGGCTGCCAGGGTGGAGCAGGACGAACAGGCTGCCAGGGCGGAGCGGACCCTTCGGGCGGCCGTGGCGGTGAGGACCCTTCGGGCGGCCGTGGCGGAGACGACCCTTCGGGTGGCCGTGGCGGAGATGCCCCTTCGGGTGGCTGTGGCGGAGAAGCCCCTTCAGGTGGCCGTGGCGGAGACCTATAGCCCCCCCCAAAAAAATACTTGGGGAGAGTGACTGAGTCAGGACAGTGTTCTGGGCTGGACAGAACCAGTGGTGAAGGAGTCTCTGGACTGGACGGAACCAGCGGTGAAGGAGTCTCTGGGCTGGACGGGACCAGCGGTGAAGTAGCCTCTGGGCTGGACGGGACCAGCGGTGAAGAGGTCTCTGGGCTAGACGGGACCAGCGGCGAAGGCTCTGTGCTGGACGGGACCAGCGGTGAAGGCTCTGTGCTGGACGGGACCAGCGGTGAAGGCTATGTGCTGGACGGGGCCAGCGGTGAAGGCTCTGTGCTGGACGTGACCAGCGGTGAAGGCTCTGCGCTGGACGGGGCCAGCTGTGAGGGCTCTGGCTGGACGATCTCGGCGGGACGAGACCCCGCCTGGGCGGGCTTCTTGGCGGTTCGTGCGGCCTTTAACGGTGGATCTGCCTGGCTGGACATCAGCCCTTGACGCCCATAGACAGACCTGATGGCAGGCTTGTCACCCATCACCGTGAGCGGCGAATCACAGGACACCAGTATCCATTCCACATTCCGCAGAAAGACTAACATTAGCGTTTAGCTAATTCTTTCATTTTTTCTTTTTTATTGTTAAGCATTTAACTTTCAATTAACTTTAATTTAGTAAGTTACCTGTATTTTTTGAGTTATTATTAATCAAAACAACCCAGCTACAGTTTGATTGATATTACTTGGAATGCAGAAAAAAAACATGATTTATGAATATGAACAAGAACGGATTTATCTGTTTTTGCAAATGAACTCTTCTATTCTAAATGTCCGAATTGGGAGAGGGTGTGCAATTTTCAAAGAGTTTAATTAAATGTAAATTATTTTGGTTGCATTTGTGAGTTAATAAATGTAACTGGTTGTGTAAACTTGGCACATAATATCTAAATATCGATAAATCAATTGATATAGCCCTGAATCTAATCGAATCGTAATCGTATCGCAGAATTTTTTGAGGTATCAACAAATATCGTATCGCTGGCTGAGATAATTGGTATCGTATCATGATGAACTGTCCGATTTACACCCCTAGTAAGAAGTGTAAGGAGAAGTTTGGGCACAAAAGAGTGAGACTGTTGGAACAAACTGCAACTGCAACTATGGGTAAGTTGATTCCTGTTGTTTAGCAGGTAGAATGCAACAATGATATTTGACACATCAAATTGAATAATTTAATTACTGGAATTAGGGCTGCATTATGGACACATCATAATTGTCAATTGCAGTAGCATTCATGTTCTCTTTCAAAAGCTACTCTCGTTGTTGCAAACACGCATATAATTTGGCTTAACCCTCTGGGGTCTAAGGTGTTTTTGGGGTCCTTGAGATGTTTTGACATGCCCTGACATTTGTGCTTTTTTCAGTTTCTTATAAACATATTAATGGCAAAGTTGTCATTACACTCTGTTTAGCACAAACAGGGCTACCATAATATGTGAGCAACATGTATGTACCTGTTTGTATTTTTGAGAGAATATTGTTTATGCATGGTTATTGAAAAAACTAAAAAATAAAGTTTCTGAAATAAGGCCACAAAACGCAAACTAAATATTTGTCCACAAGACTTTTGACTAATGGGTGTTGTCGCCTAGAGTTTTTGCTTCAAAATGATCTGAAAATCACCCAGCCTAATCATTCACATAAAAACAATACATTGATTTAAATTTTGTAAGACACTTTTTGTTTGGAAAGGCAATATGCGTAGGGGCGTGGTGGATCATGAATAATGCACTGATTCACACCTGAGAAGACAATGACCTGCATAATGAGCCGCATAATTAGCCTTTCACACACTGGGTACCACAAGAAAGAATGTGAGGACTTATTTTTATATGCATGCAAATTGTATAATATCCAAGGTAAACATTTCTAGTAACTATGCAGTTAATTCTCATACTGTATTTTCAGAAAGTTTTGGAATATATCCTCTCCCCAAAAGTGTCACTAATAAAAAACAATAATAAATAATTTAATGAGAAGGCTTATATTTGCATATTAAGATGTTGCTTACATCTACCTTGTAAATATATTTTTTGCTATTTTATTAAAAAGTGTTCACATGTAAATCAACAACAATTACAATTTTAACAATATTTCAAGTGTAATCTTTCTTTTTTTTTAAAATATACATTTTATCATACATATTTCAAAGTTAAGGATTCAAACACTATAATAAAATCTTTGTGTCACAGGGTGGTTCAGGAAGGACAGAAGCTGAAGATATAATTCAAACGTACTTTAATCCGGAGACAGGCAAACAGGTGCGACAGCGTGTAACATGGAGTGTATCACTCAAACAATACCGGACACTGAACTGAAGACAGGCAGGAACTAAATACACAGAGATGATTGATACAAATGACAGGCAGCTGTGAGGGAGGTAATCAGTCTCCAAGGTAACAGATTGTGGCGGGAAACACAGACAGGGGATCAATCCCTTAAGAAGCCTATGGAGGAGTGATCCAGCTCTCAGATTTAATCAAAAATATCTTAATTTGTGTTCCGAAGATGAACGAAGGTCTTACGGGGTTGGAATATAAGGCAGCTCAACAAAAACGAATGCCATGTCTTAAACTCCCTAATGGGAGGACAACGTCTAAGACTGTAGAAATGAGAAACCATGCTGTGGATTTTTATTCAAGCCTTTATGCTGCAGAGAACTGTGAAAATGGTGACTCTATGACACAGCGTCTTCAGGGTCTTCCACAGCTGGACTCTGATTCTTAAACTGTCTCCTAGTACAACAGGACGGCCGAGGGACGTGAGAGAACGGCGCGAGGCCGGTGGTGCGATTGCTAATGAGCAGCACCTGTGAAGCACACCGGTCTCGCATCTCTCACGGAGGAGCGGAAGCATAAAGGAGGAGCGACGACGTTGATGATCGAGAGAGGAACAGGCCTGTATTTTAGTTGTGTTTGGTTTTTGTATTTGTATTTTATTTTAGCCAGCAGTCGTCCGTGAGGGGCTGCTGGCAGTTATGTTTATTTTCGGTAGCCAGCAGTCGTCCGCGAGGGGCTGCTGGCGGTATTTTGGTTTGTTTATTTTATGTTAAATAAAGTCTGTTAAATGTTCGCCGGTTCCCGCCTCCTTCTTCCCTGAACATTGTTACACTAGTATAACATTTAAAGAAGTTACCGCTGCTGTGGGACAACATAGTTCAGGACGATCTGCTGGAATAGATGGACTGCCAGCAGACTTTTATAAAAGGTTTTGGAACTGCATTGGATAAGATTATTTTGATGTTTTATGTGAATCTCTAAGAGAATGTGTTTTACCAACTACCTGACAATATGCTGTCTTAACACTGTTGCCAAAAAAGGGGGATTTAGCTTTTTTAAACAACTGGCATCCTGTTGCCCTTCTTACAACAGATAATTATTTTATTTATTTTTTTTAAATGCGGTGGCATTTTTTTTCAAAATGTCTGGCAAAAAAAAGAAAAAAATGATTTGGGTTTGGTTGTACACAAGGATCAGTCATATTGCATTCCAAAACAGTCTATTATGGATAATTTGTTTTTAGTGCGAGATATTGTAGATGAAGAGCTCTTTTCCAAAACGCGATAAACGGCATTTAAAAAAAAAATAATTAATTTGTCATGTCATTTTGCTGTGTACTGAACCTATTCACTACTCCATCAACGTTTCATGCCAAATTGCTATATTTCCTTGTTTAAAACGTACTGCAAGATGCAGTTTCTTTCCAAACCGTGATAACCGCCAAACCTATTTTTAGTCTAAACGCGATAAATCCTCTCGACTAATCAGAATTCAGAGAGCGCTCTACGCAATCCAACACGGCGGCGCTCTGAACAGAGGTTTGTTTATGTTCATTTATTCCTCAAAATGAGTGCTAGTTTTCTAGTCGACTAGTAGTAGTTCATTTAAGCCATTAGTCTAATCACATATTTATATTGATTTAATTACTGAAATATATGGGAGAGAAAACATAATGGGTGTTTTTAATTGCCTATTCCGCATCTCAACGCACGCATAAAGCTTGCCACAAAGAACCGGCAAAAGTAATGATTATGCATGAAACATTTGAATTGTTTATTTATAAACTAGTGTTTTAGAGAGAAATGCACACTTCATACGAATTAGCCTACATACGCAGAGAATAGCCAATTTCTTTTTGTTTTTAATTGTTTTGTTTTTAAAGTAGACATTTCAAGCTTTCTATAGATATACTCAGGTCTGTGAGGCAAGTATTGCTGTGTTTCGGTTCATTTATGAGACGCGCTCCAGTTCACGCGCCGGCGCCTCCATGTCTTGATTATATTGTCTGCTATTTTTGCTTCTTATTTATTAATCCAGTGAATTTGTTGATGAAACATTGATTAAAATGAAGATACAATTTATACAAAATGAAATTCACTTTAAAGAAAGGCTTTCTACAAAACAAAACTTAATAAGTGGTCAAAATCATGTCTGACCCATTCCAAATGTTTTCCGATATATTGGGCATCTTATGATCCTATCTTACTCATCTCATGCGGTTCCCTTTTCATATAATCAACATAGATGAAATAAAGAAAAATAACATTGTATTATTAAACATAAATATGAAACGTGTTTAAATTTTTTTTTAACTTATATTTAAACGTCACACCGCTCCGCTTTGCTCACATGCTGTGTAGCCTATACATGCATGTGTGCGTGCATGTGGTGGAGGGGTGCCCATTCCTACTTTTGAATATCGTTATGATTATTGAATATTTTTAATAATTATTTTTTTTTCATGCATATGTAGTGGACAAATTGGTCCTACTTGTTACAGGCAGTGTTGGGAAAGTTCACGTTATACATGAACTAGTTCAAAGTTCAGTTCACACATTTTAAAATGAACTAGTTCAGTTCATAGTTCATACTTCCAAAAATGAACTAGTTCATAGTTCTTTTTTTTTCCATATGTTGCTGCGAGCTATTATTTTTCAAAATGATTGACACAGCCCATACAGAACTACAGACAGCAATTATTTTTATCAGTTTTAACACTGAACTATGTGTCAGATTTCATCTTCATATCAAATTTTGAATCCTTATTCAATCAGGTTTTACATTAACATTGAGAAGAGTGGGACAGCATTTCCCCATTATCGCTTTAACGCTTTGTTGCTTTCCATTCAGTCCACACTAGTAGCAGCTGCAGCTTTCACCCCTACTACTACAGTATATTCTCAAAAACATGAAGAAAAACGTGCTGCTTGAATGATCTTTTTAAATGAGGAATTGGTAAAAGAAAAACAGGACAGTAGTAAGGGTGCAATTTTTTTTACTGGAATCCTGGAAAAATATACCAGGCAGGTTCAACAAACAATTTACATGAATAGTAAAACCCTGAACATCATTCTACTAACACAAACTGAGGTAGGAACCAGGCTGAGGTAGGAAATTAAGGTTGAACTTGAAAGTGCAATATTCAAAGTGCAAAACATTAAAAACATTATTAAGTCACTTTTCTATTGCTTTTGGCTTGTTTGCCCAATGAATAAGTAAAAAAATAATAATAATAAATTAAAAGACTCAGAAAGGAGTCCAAGGCCATGGACAGTGCTTCTACTTTCTGTCCAGTGAGTGAAAATACCTTAACTGAATGAATTTCTGTCACTGGTTACAGTCCACATGAATAACTAAAATAATAATAATTAATGAAAAGTGTGCAGGGCCAAGGACAGTGTTATTTGCTGTACAGCCTGAAAATCCCTTATCTGAATGAAGATATTGTCATTGGTGACAGTGCTCTCTCCCTGGTGGATCTGCTGTTTTTTGCTTCCTGTAAAAACAAGATATCTTCTGTTATTTTTATGCAGCTATCCACTACACATCAATATAGTAATCTCCATTGGCAATACATTGTACTTCTATAGCCCAATAAACAGATCACAACAATATTTAATATACCTTCAAATCTTTTTGTTGGCATTCAAGATCAGCTGTTTCTCAAAGTTGGCATCTCCCAGCCGGTTTCTCCTGGGTCTGAATGAGATAACAAGAAATTAAGATCATGATTATTATGGCAAAAATGGTAACAGTAATCTGTATTAAAGCAGTTGTGAACTGAGGCAATCACTGAAATAATTTGAAAGTTTTTATATTGAAAACCAGAAGTAGACTAAAATCACCAAGAACTATGAGCTATTGAGGCTGGGTATTTACTGTACTTATTACCAAAGAATAATAATTATAAAATATAATCACAGTTTATTCTTACCTGAATATTAGACCACCAATGCTGAAGAGCCTCTCTACTGGAGCGCTTGAGGGCAGGGCAGTGTTGTGTTTCATGAACAGCTTTCTGAGCTTTGAAAACTGGATGTATTCATCAAACCCATCTGTGGATGGGGCATCCAAATAGGTGTCCACTTCAGATTTTTGAAAAACAAGAGGTTTTTTTGTTAAATCTGAAAAATGACGCTGCAGGATCTTTCTTGTCACTTTCACCACTGAACTGGGCCTGACCTGATTCTCTTGCAGCTGAATCATCAGAGTTTAGGGTTTGAAATTCTCTTTTCAGCATAAATCTGTACTGCATACGTTTCTCCTCATCTTGGACCCAGTCTAGCTTGGATCTTGGCACCAGCATAGCGGAGAGTATGTTTTCCCTCATCTCCAGAAGACCTGCCAGCCTTGTGCTCAGTGAATCCAAGATACTCTTTATGAGTGGTCGGCATGTAATGAGACCCTCTGCTGCAGTGGGCTTTGTGCTCTCATCCAACAGGTCATTCATATGACATTGCAGCTGCACAGTGGTTGGTGCCAGGTAGCCAAGAAAGATGTTCTTCTCTGCTTGGAGGATGTTTAGTGCAAATGTTAAAGGCCTCATCACATCCACAAACTTGTGTATGAAGTTGACTTCCTGTGGAGAGAATCGGCGAAAGCCAAACTCATCACTCACAGTGTGCAAAATCAGGTCGTCATGTAGGGGAGTTGCATCATTTTCAGGGATGACCTCAGCCACGTTAATTTCTGCCTTGGTAGTTAGTGTTGCTATGCGAGACAGTCGCTCCATGGCAAGAAATACTGAATTCCATCTCGTGTCATTTGGGACAACAAAGCAAATCCCAAGCTTTTCCTCCACAGCATCAGAAGCTTTTGTACTTCGCTTAACCAGGTTCCACAGAGCAGATGCTTTTCCAAAAACAGCCCTCTTCATTGTTTTGTAGTGTTTTTCAGTTACCGTTTCTGTATCTTTGGCCACTAGATTCAAGGTGTGAGCCATGCACCTTCTGTGAGGGGGGAGAGAGGGATGATCCAGACCTGAGAGAGGCTCAGGCTCCATCTGGTCATCTTCATCCGAGCTCTCACTGGCGGCAGACACTGATTCATTGTCATCTTCACTTTCAGTTTCATCAAAGTGGACCACTGTCTCTGGCACTTCAGTAGCAACATCCATCCCGAAACAGTTGAACGCCTTGACAAAATTTGTAGCATTGTCTGTTACTGTACACACAACCTTGTTGTGGATTTTGAATTCTTTGTTTACATATGACAATAATTTTGCCAACACATCATGTGTATGTGCTCCTTTAATCCGCCGGCATGCCAGTACTGCAGAGTATCTCTTAGAAACATCAATTTTGTTTAGCCAGTGGATAGTGATGCCCATAAATGCCTTGTTCACAGCTGACCAGCAATCTGCTGTTGTGCACACAACATCAATCTCAGACAGTTCAGTGTTAAGGTCACATATGTTTTCTTAATATTTCTTGTTTAACAGTGTCTGTACTTTTTTTCTTGATGGCACCTTTTTGGATGGCTGCAACCCCTTAATTAAGTTTATGAAAGCTGGGCTTTCCACTTTTCTCAAAGGCTGCAGGTCTCCGACGATATACTGCGCCACCAGGTTGTCCAGCTGCGGCTGGGAGATGACAACGGAACCCGCTACCGTACGCAGTTAATGTGGTTTGTGCCGAGGACCTGTCTTGCCTGTCTTTAGATTAATTGCTTGCGCATACCTTGAAAAGCTAGTCGGGTGCTTTAGTTCAATGTGCCGTTTTAGGTTTGCTGTGGATGTGACTGAAGTGCGTATTTTATTTTTGAAAGCCGGCGGGCAAAGTTTGCACAGAAATGTAATATTTGTTCCATCCTCACCGACCTGGTTATAAAACTCTTTTATATTATCATACGACCCCTCCTTGCTGCTTCGTCGCCTATATGCTGCTGTCGCCTCCATGCTGGTTTTTGTTTTGATGACGCATGCGGCGGTGCGACACTGATGGCTGGTGTTGCCAGATTGTGTTTTTTTCGCTACATATTAGGCCTGTTTACGGTGTGTTTTAGCCGGGTTTTCGCCTGGAAGACTCTAGAAATCTGGCACCCGATTGAACGAAGTTAAACTGAGAGAGCGTGCGTTCACAGACTCCAGAATGAACACGTTCACAGTAACGTTCACCAGGCAGTAATACAGTACGTTCAGTTCACGTTCACCCAAAATATGAACGAGTTCATGAACTATTGTTCAATGAATGCGTTCAGGCACAACACTGGTTACAGGTTTGACACTTTACTAAAAATGACTCTGAATGTTTTGCTAAATAACTTATTGAATATTGTTATCATTACTATCATTACTTTTTTCAGGTTCGGCACCGAATGAGATGATCATTCATCTTTTAGAGATGAGTTTATCCTCTGTTTTAGGCAGGGAAGATTAGCATTACGGTTTTTCATTTTTTTGCACAGTGTGCTCGGTTAAATGATTTGTTTTCATTTTTATCTCAATGGTTAATTGAAATTGGTGAAGCTTTCTCTTTTGAAATGTTTATATATGGTCCAAGGTACACAGAAAAAAGAAAAAGTCAGTTGACTTTATAAAAATTTTTGTATGGTACAGCAAAACTTGCGATATGGAAATCCAGAAAAAATAAGTTGTTGGGATAGGGTTCTCTGGATGTGTTGATGATCTTCAAAGGCTTGGTGGCGGCTCGGCTTAGAATAGAGCATGCCTATTATAAAATGGTTAAATGTGAAGAATCTTTTATGTACATTTAGGGGATAAATTAGGTTATTTGCACAGTAGATGATGATGATGATTTAATGCTTGCTTTTTTAAAATGTTTCTTATTTTTAACATTAACAGTATTATATATTGGTCTTTTGTGAGTTTGTAATATTATAGTGAATCTCTCTCTCTCTCTCTCTCTCTCTCTCTCTGGTTAATTCATTCAATTAAAATATTACAAGGCTACTTTATTTAACTTCATAATTCTAGATCTGAGCTGTAGATAAACGAAAATTATATCCGGACTATCTGTTCCATCAGATTTCGCGCTGCAAAACATTGCAAAACAGCTGTTCCCTTTCGTTGTCACTCCGATTTACGTCGGATGACGACGAATGGGGCTTTCGCTTAGAAGCCTATCACCTTCGAGTATTAAAAAACGAGCCAATGGCAAAGAAATGCCATGGGTCTGCGGAATTTTCATAGCGTAGCTCCGCCCCACCTCGTGGGTATATAAGGAAGGACACTGGCAACATGCAGATATGTTTTTGGTTCGGAGCCAAGAGGTTCTCTTCACTCCTACAGCCTGAATTCTCTCTGAGTGTCATCGAGTATCCTTTGAGACAAGCAGCTCTCCAGTCTGTGTTGGTGCAAAGGCGATTTTCCAGCGAGTTTCACATTCCTGCCTGCTGATCTGTGCAGTGGTCTGCATCCAGTGTGTGTGTTTCTCCCTGGCCGCTTCAGCACAGGCTGCTGAGCGTCCTTTCACAAAAGAGCTTGCACGGGCACGTCTTTTTCAAGATGTTTCGCCCATGTATTTCTGGGTGCGGTCGTTCCATCTCATTATCTGATGGGCATGATCGTTGTCTTGCGTGTTTGGGCTTAGAACACGCAAAGGCAGCTTTCATGGATGAGTCATGTTCTCACTGCGGGAACATGACCATCGCTGCACTGAGATCGAGACTCAGTGACCTTATTAAAGGTAGAGTCCCCTCTGCCACACCCCGATATGTCCCCTCCGTGAGAGGCGACACTTTGGCTGGTGGCCAGGGTGATCTGAGGGTTACGGTGTGGAATTCTGCCCCGACGATGCGTCCTCGGGCCACACACCCCTCACCAGCGCAGCAACCCGCGAGTTTCTCGGGTGCAGCCGCGGGGCCGTCTCCGGATGTGCCCCGTGTCTCATTCGGTGCTCCAGATGATGAGGCGATGTCGATCGCCACATCACAAGGCGAGCTGGTATTTTCTGTGGATGAGGATGAGGACGTGCTGCCGCCCCCCGGGGTTGCAGCATTGTCCGAGTCCGACCCGGAACTAACAGCTATGCTTTCCCAGGCCGCTGCAAGTGTCGGGTTAGCGTGGTACTCTCCACCCTCTCCTGAACGCTCACGGTCGGATGATTGGTTCTTGGGGGCTGCACGCGCTGACTCTCGTCGGCGCACCCCCCCCAGTTCCTTTCTTCCCGGAAGTGCATGAGGAGGTCACGAGCTCCTGGACGTCCCCGTTGTCTTCCCGTGATCGCTCGGCAACCTCCTCCGCCTTCTCTGCCCTTGATGAGGCCGCGGTGAAAGGGTACACCGGGGTTCCCCCTGTCCGCAGAGTGCTTCGATGTGGCATGGTGACCCAAAGCACCCCTCCAAAGCCTGTAGGTTTTCGTGTACCCTGGTGGCGAATTCATACAGAGCTGCGGGGCAGGCCGCCGCCTCTCTGCATGCCATGGCCATCCTCCAGGTCTACCAGACCAGGATGCTCAGGGACATGCACGAGGGCAGAGCTCACCAAGGGCTCTTTTATGAGCTGCGCGCCGCCACCGACCTTGCTCTCTGAGCGACGAAGGTGACCGCACGCTGCCTTGGTCAGGTGATGTCCACAGCTGTGGTCCAGGAAAGACACCTGTGGCTTAACCTGGCCGATATGCAGGATGTCGAGCGGACACTTCTCCTCGACTCCCCTATATCCCAGGCAGGCCTTTTCGGCGGCGCGTTCGAGGACTTCGCCCAAAAGTTCTCGGCCGCCCACAGACAGACTGAGGCTTTTAAGCATATACTGCCCCGGCGGCCAGCTGCTACCTCCACCCAGCCGACGGCACAGTTCACTCAGTCTTTTTGCCGTCGAGGGCGCCCTCCTGCGACCCCCGCCCTCCCGCTCGGCCCCAGCAGCAGCCTTTACTGGGCCACGCCATGGAGGTAGTCGCTCAGGCCCCGCAGCCCGCTACACGCCAGGCCAAGCGGCGCTCCTGATGGTACAGCTTTTTGGGAACCTGGCTTCAGCTTCCTTACCTGTCCCACTGGGTCTCCAGGAACATCAGGCTCGGCTATGCGATTCAGTTTGCACGATCTCCTCCCCGCTTCCGGGGAGTCCGCTACACTATGACCGGTGGCAATGCCCCTGTCATGCGTGCAGAAGTCGCAACCTTGCCGGAGAAAGGTGCGATCGAGATTGTCCCTCCAGCCGAAATGAAGTCCGGGTTCTACAGCCCCTACTTCATTGTACCGAAGAAATCCGGTGGGTTACGGCCAATCCTGGACCTGCGCGTTTTGAACCGATCTCTTCACAGGCTTCCGTTCAAAATGCTCACGGCCAAATGCATTTTCGAATGTGTTCAGCCACAGGATTGGTTTGCAGCGATCGACCTGAAGGAATCCTACTTTCATGTCTCCATTCTTCCTCGACACAGACAGTTTCTTCGGTTTGCTTTCAAGGGCAGGCATATCAGTACACGGTTCTCCCCTTCGGGCTAGCTCTGTCTCCTCGCGTCTTTACGAAGGTCGTTGAGGCAGCCCTTGTACCGCTTCGGCTACACGGGGTTCGCGTCCTGAACTATCTCGACGACTGGCTGATCCTAGCTCACTCTCGAGACCAGGTTTGCGAACACAGGGATCTAGTGCTCCAGCACCTAGCTCGTCTGGGCCTTTGGGTCAACTGGGAGAAGAGCAAACTTTGCCCCGTGCAGAGCATCTGTTTTCTCGGTATGGAAATCGACTCGGTCGCCATGTCCGTGCAGCTTAAGAGCGAGTGCACGCAGTCACTGCTGACTTGCCTGCGTCAAACCCAGAGCAAGAGTGCGGTTCCACTGAAACTATTTCAGAGGCTCCTGGGGCATATGGCATCCGCAGCGGCAGCCACACCGCTCGGTTTGCTTCATATGAGACCACTTCAGCACTGGCTCCGCGATCGAGTCCCGAGGTGGGCATGGCAACAGGGCACGCTCCGAGTACAAGTTACTCCGACCTGCCGTCAAACCTTCTCCCCGTGGTCGAACCTCAGCTTCCTACGGGCCAGTGTGCCCCTAGATCGAGTTTCCAGGCATGTTGTTGTCTCAACAGATGCCTCCACCACAGGATGGGGTGCCATGTGCAATGGAAATGCTGCCGCGGGCTCATGGACAGGACCCCAGTGCCTTCTACATGTCAATTGCCTCGAGTTGCTGGCAGTACGGTTGGCTCTGCACCGCTTCCATGCCTTGCTCAAAGACCAACACGTACTAGTCCGTTCAGACAATACCGCGACAGTAGCGTACATCAACCGTCAAGGTGGTCTACGCTCCAGCCGTATGTCGCAACTCGCCCGCCACCTCCTCCTATGGAGTCAGAAGCATCTGAGGTCGCTTCGCGCTATTTACATTCCAGGAGACCTGAACTGTGCGGCCGACGAGCTCTCACGGATTCAGCCTCTCTCCGCCGAATGGCGACTCCATCCCCAGTCGGTTCAGCTGATTTGGGAACGGTTCGGGGACGCTCAGGTAGATCTGTTTGCCTCCCACGACTCTTCCCATTGCAGCCTGTTTTATTCCCTGACCGAGGGCACGCTCGGCACGGATGCACTGGCGCACAGCTGGCCGCGGGGCCTCCGCAAGTATGCGTTTCCCCCAGTGAGCCTTCTCGCACAGACCTTGTGCAAGATCAGAGAGGACGAGGAGCAGGTCATTCTGGTTGCGCCTTACTGGCCCACCCGGACCTGGTTCTTCGAACTTGCACTCCTCGCGACAGCACCTCCCTGGCCAATTCCTCTGAGGAAGGACCTCCTTTCTCAGGGACGGGGCACCCTATGGCACCCTCGTCCCGATCTTTGGAACCTCCACGTGTGGTTCCTGGATGGGACGAGGCAGATTTGAGTACCCTACCACCAGCGGTGGTGGCTACCATCACTTCCGCTAGAGCGTCATCCACGAGACACGTCTATGCATTGAAGTGGAACCTCTTCGTCAACTGGTGCTCTTCTCACCGAGAAGACCCCAAGATATGCCCGATCATTGTCGTGCTTTCCTTCCTGCAAGACGGGTTGGAGCAAAGGCTGTCTCCCTCCACCCTGAAAGTGTATGTTGCCGCTATCGCCGCACATCACGACGCAGTTGAAGGTAAGTCCATTGGAAAGCACGACCTGATCATCAGGTTCCTGAGAGGAGCGAGGAGACTAAATCCTTCTCGCCCTCCTCTCGTTCCCTTTTGGGACCTCTCAGTGGTTTTAACTGCCCTGCGGAGTGCTCCCTTTGAGCCCTTGCAGTCAGTGGAGCTTAAGTTCCTGTC
This sequence comes from Gila orcuttii, assembly GCA_026230005.1. Classification (NCBI taxonomy): domain Eukaryota; kingdom Metazoa; phylum Chordata; class Actinopteri; order Cypriniformes; family Leuciscidae; genus Gila; species Gila orcuttii. The sequence continues at coordinate 39,692,396 of JAPDVR010000002.1, forward strand.
GATGAAGACAACGCTCCTGATTGCATTGGCCTCCATCAAGAGGGTAGGGGACCCGCAGGCATTTTCCGTTGACGAAGCGTGCCTGGAATTCGGGCCGGCTAACTCTCACGTGATCCTGAGACCCCGGCCTGGATACGTGCCCAAGGTTCCTACCACTCCCTTTCGGGACCAGGTGGTGAACCTGCAAGCGCTGCCCTCGGAGGAGGTAGACCCAGCCTTGGCACTGCTCTGTCCAGTACGCGCTCTTTGTGCCTACGTAGACAGGACGCAGTGTTTCAGGACCTCAGACCAGCTCTTTGTCTGTTATGGTGGGAAGCTGAAGGGAAAGGCTCTCTCCAAGCAAAGGTTGTCTCACTGGATAGTGGACGCCATTGCTTTGGCATACCAGCAGCAAGGTCGACCGTGCCTCCTTGGTGTGAAGGCCCACTCCACTCGGAGTCTGGCCTCCTCTTGGGCTCTAGCGCATGGCGCCTCGCTAACAGACATCTGCAGAGCTGCAGGCTGGGCGACACCGAACACATTCGCGAGATTCTATAATCTCCGAGTGGAGCCAGTGTCCTCTTGTGTACTCGCTTCAACTAGCCAGTAACTAGGACCCGCTCAGGTGTCTTCGCTTGCTCGCCATTCCACTCCTCGGACTGGATAAGTGCGATATTTCCTCAGGTGAGTTTCCCCGAGAAACCCTGGGTTCCTCCAGCACAGTTGATGTCAACGCCAAGGTTATGCCTCCGGCAGCTTTCGCAGTTGGCTAGGTGCCTCCGTGTGCATGGTCCCCCCACTGGGTTACCCCCACATGTGTATTTCCACTATAAGCCTCCTTGAGCATGTGTCTTTCCCTCGCAAGCCACCTTGCCACCCCTGGAGTTGAAAGATTCCACCCTACGGGCTGGACACTCCAGTGTTTCTCCGTGTGTTACCCGCTCTCGGGCCATACGGGTATTCCTAAGACCTCCCTTCGGGTGGGCATGGTTTGCATATTTCCACTGAGATATGCTCCCCAGTGTACCTTGGTATTCCTGTGTTAAGTTGGAGCCCTTCGTCCGTGCCAGTCTCACGACAGGGAGCTCACACTTACGCAGGGCACTGGAAGACAGCCGAGAAGTGGCGTGATTAGACTGGTACCCCCATTCGTCGTCATCCGACGTAACTCGGAGTGACAACACCCTCGTTCCCTGAGTAGGGAACGGAGACGTTACGTCTTCCTGCCACTTCCGCTGTTCCGCTGGAACGCCGTGTTCAGTCTTGGCTCCTCAGCAGGAAAACATATCTGCATGTTGCCAGCGTCCTTCCTTATATACCCACGAGGTGGGGTGGAGCTACGCTATGCAAATTCCGCAGACCCATGGCATTTCTTTGCCATTGGCTCGTTTTTTAATACTCGAAGGTGATAGGCTTCTAAGCGAAACCCCCATTCGTCGTCATCCGACGCAACGTCTCCGTTCCCTACTCAGGGAACGAGGGTTACATACGTAACCGAGACGTTATCTTGTCCATGCTGGCAAATAATTATGACCACCTGACATTAATTATATAAATAATTTTAATAGCACAGCCATTCAAACCCAGGATCTGCCAAGTGCATAGGAAAACGATCAACGAAAATTTGGGCGGGAATTAAAATAAACACAGATTGATAAACACTTACCAGTCCTGTCTAAAGTGAATGTAAACAGGCTGGTCAAAAAGTCAAATGTGTTCAAAAGATCAGATTTGTGCAAGACTTGCAGTGTAAATGCAGTCTGAGGTGGTGTATGCTTATATGCAGTGACTGATTGGGGTGCTGATGAGGGACAGGTGCTGGTGATTAGTATTCCGCTGATGGGGATCGTAGTGAGGGAGGGACGTTGGAGCCTGGTGAATCCGTGACAGTACTAGAGCTGCCATAAACAAAACCAGATTGAAAAGTATTTATATATTTTAAAACAATGTAATTATTTTTTGGGCACAATACATTCAAACAATCAGTAGGAAAATTAAATTTGTAGGTTTGTCACACTGGGAGAACGGTCCAACTTTATATTAAGTGTCTTTAACTACTATGAACAAACAACAAAATTAATAATTTGATACAATGCACTTATTGTGTACATGTTTTTACATTGTACTTAACAGTGATCCAGTGTTTACATTTGATTACTTCATTCAATTTCTGTACCTGAATACTGCTGTTAGGCCTATCTAAACTTAAGTGCAAATATTATGAGATCTAAACATCATTGGTTCTAGCGTGTCAAATTCATGCTGGAGCTTTCGTGTTATTTAAGTGATATGATCTTATGTATGTGCGTTAATCCGTGTTAAAAGAAAATAAATGTCTAAATTAGATCATTTGAATGATGCACTTACCTGTCGATCTCTTAATGTCTTGTACAAGTCTTGATGGGCAAGTTACAGATTCTTGGCAAGGTTTGATAGATCTTCCCAATTAAGGGGCTGCATCCTTTGAAGGCCGCGTTCTTCCAAGTGCTCTGCCGACGCAGCCTTCGAAAGACGCACCAAGACTTGTTTAAAGGGAAAGGTATAGCCGATTGTATCACCGCATTGCGACAAAGGCTGTCCCAATTCGTAGGTTCTTCAAAGCCTCCTTCAAAATGCAGCCTGCAAATGCATCTTTTCCCGTGAAATTAAGGATACATTAGATGGATCCTTAGCAGCCTTGCCTACCCCAGAATTCATTGCGCGCTGCAAATTTCTAAAATTTTTTCGGGAAATTGCCAGATTATATTTTTAAATGTAAGTATTGGGTTTCAATTTAATCGAGTAATCTAATGTATCTAATGATAAAAATGAGGAAGCAAATGAGAAGAAGAGGTTTTGGTATGCTGAGATGGCAGCGGATGCTCAGCAAAAAGGATGGAAAGCATTAGTTTGTCCAGCAGTTTGTGTCGGCTGCAGGGGCTTTGTGGCAACAACAACCATCAGGCTGCTGAAAGATCTGGGAATCCACGGCCAAGCCCTGCACAAGTCCATCAAGTAAATAGCAATGACTGCAGAACACCGAAGCCAGTGGCTTTGGATCAGGTGTAAAGACCCCAGTTGGGCCACAAGATGATGGGGACACACACCCAGACCTGATCAGCCTAGAGTGGGCCTGCCTTTGGAGAGGGTGTATTATGTTTAAAAGGCCGAAACACCTGATGACGCAAAGGTACACAACTGATGATGTGTCCCCTATATCAACTGATAACTAGTGGTTGGCTTATTCCAGCATTAGTGCAGTGTAAAACACACTTAGGATTATGATTAAAAGGGATATTAACCAGCTTGTCCTATGTGTTCAACCAAATATGTTACCAGCATGTGATTTTATATAGTTCATACTCTTTATTATGTACAGGTCCTTCTCAAAAAATTAGCATATTGTGATAAAGTTCATTATTTTCCATAATGTAATGATAAAAATTAAACTTTCATATATTTTAGATTCATTGCACACCAACTGAAATATTTCAGGTCTTTTATTGTTTTAATACTGATGATTTTGGCATACAGCTCATGAAAACCCAAAATTCCTATCTCAAAAAATTAGCATATCATGAAAAGGTTCTCTAAACGAGCTATTAACCTAATCATCTGATTCAACTAATTAACTCTAAACACCTGCAAAAGATTCCTGAGGCTTTTAAAAACTCTCAGCCTGTTTCATTACTCAAAACCGCAATCATGGGTAAGACTGCCGACCTGACTGCTGTCCAGAAGGCCATCATTGACACCCTCAAGCAAGAGGGTAAGACACAGAAAGAAATTTCTGAACAAATAGGCTGTTCCCAGAGTGCTGTATCAAGGCACCTCAGTGGGAAGTCTGTGGGAAGGAAAAAGTGTGGCAAAAAACGCTGCACAACGAGAAGAGGTGACCGGACCCTGAGGAAGATTGTGGAGAAGGACCGATTCCAGACCTTGGGGGACCTGCGGAAGCAGTGGACTGAGTCTGGAGTAGAAACATCCAGAGCCACCGTGCACAGGCGTGTGCAGGAAATGGGCTACAGGTGCCGCATTCCCCAGGTCAAGCCACTTTTGAACCAGAAACAGCGGCAGAAGCGCCTGACCTGGGCTACAGAGAAGCAGCCCTGGACTGTTGCTCAGTGGTCCAAAGTACTTTTTTCGGATGAAAGCAAATTTTGCATGTCATTCGGAAATCAAGGTGCCAGAGTCTGGAGGAAGACTGGGGAGAAGGAAATGCCAAAATGCCTGAAGTCCAGTGTCAAGTACCCACAGTCAGTGATGGTCTGGGGTGCCATGTCAGCTGCTGGTGTTGGTTCACTGTGTTTTATCAAGGGCAGGGTCAATGCAGCTAGCTATCAGGAGATTTTGGAGCACTTCATGCTTCCATCTGCTGAAAAGCTTTTTTGAGATGAAGATTTCATTTTTCAGCATGACCTGGCACCTGCTCACAGTGCCAAAACCACTGGTAAATGGTTTACTGACCATGGTATTACTGTGCTCAATTGGCCTGCCAACTCTCCTGACCTGAACCCCATAGAGAATCTGTGGGATATTGTGAAGAGATAGTTGAGAGACGCAAGACCCAACACTCTGGATGAGCTTAAGGCCGCTATCGAAGCATCCTGGGCCTCCATAACACCTCAGCAGTGCCACAGGCTGATTGCCTCCATGCCACGCCGCATTGAAGCAGTCATTTCTGCAAAAGGATTCCCAACCAAGTATTGAGTGCATAACTGAACATAATTATTTGAAGGTTGACTTTTTTTGTATTAAAAACACTTATTTTATTGGTCGGATGAAATATGCAAATTTTTTGAGATAGGAATTTTGGGTTTTCATGAGCTGTATGCCAAAATCATCAGTATTAAAACAATAAAAGACCTGAAATATTTCAGTTGGTGTGCAATGAATCTAAAATATATGAAAGTTTAATTTTGATCATTACATTATGGAAAATAATGAACTTTATCACAATATGCAAATTTTTTTAGAAGGACCCTTACATAAATGGACCATGGTGAACATAATTAGATTAGATAGAACCCCATTTTGTTTTTAGGCAGTTTTAATGTTAGTACAAATGTTACTTCCGCTCGTCACAGCGGCTGTCACAGTTACTAGGCGACCAAAACCAGACCATCCCATTGAACAACTCTCTGGACACAGCTTGCAACAATTTGTTGTGACAATACATTTTATTAATTTAATTTTCCAAATATCCAGTGGTGGAATGTAACGAAATACATTTACTATAGATTTAAAAGATTAATATTACCCTTTTACTCAAAACGTCTCAGGTTACTATTGTAACCATAGTTCCCTGAGAACAGGGAACGAGACGATGCGTCGATCGACGCCATGGGAACGCCCCCAGCGTGACTGCGTCTGAAGCATCTATGTCAACTAGTCCAATGGAAAGAATGAGCGTCACGGGCGGATGACGTCATGACCAGGAAATGATAAAAGCACATCCGGTGCAAACCGGCATTAGCTTCGAAAATTGCCGAAGCAAGCCGATCACAGGGATGCAGGAAGTATGGCAGGGTGACGCATTGTCTCGTTCCCTGTTCTCAGGGAACTATGGTTACAATAGTAACCTGAGACGTTCCCTTACGAAGGGAACTCAACGATGCGTCGATCGACGCCATGGGAACGAGAATACCCAAAGCGCCAGAATTCCAAGTACCTGAGTGTTAGTCTGTTGTAACTAAGCACTAAGCACCTGAGAACCTGGGGCAGCATCCAGGTCCAGGCAGTAAAACCCAATGAATGTGAGCGGTGAGGACCAGCCGGCCGCATCACACACGTCTTGAAGAGAAACTCCAAGTAATAAGGCTTTAGAGGCCGCCATACCCCTCGTAGAGTGAGCTCTGACCGCCAAAGGACACGGCTGGTCAGAGTACTCGTATGCAAGTGAAATAGCCTCAACTATCCACTTACTAACCATCTGTTTAGAAGCAGGAAGACCCTTCTCAGGTGATCCAAGCAAATAAATAACTGGTCGGACTTCCTCATTGAAGATGTCCGATAAACATAAGTATCCAGTGATCGCACTGGACACAAGAGGTTCAGCCTTTCCTGGTCCGCAGTGTGCCACGAAGGAAACGTGAAATCAGGGGGTCTCGACCCAACGATGTACCCCCCACAGGGCGTGGTAAGCCGCAATGGCCGCCACGTAGACCTAAAGCGTGGAAGGGCATAGACCTGACGTAAAGCGCTCCTGCAGGAACTCGAGTACTGTGTTCACAGAACAGTTAACCGGATCCCACTGATGTCGGTGACACCATACAGAAAAAACTTTCCATTTAAGCGCATATAGTTTCCTAGTAGCTGGAGCTCTGGAGCTTAGAATGGTCTCAACAACCTCAGTTGAGAGACCACTGTCTATGAGTTGGGCCCCCTCAGAGGCCAAACCCACAGGTTCCAAATCTCCGGTCGGGGGTTTTGAAATATTGTGCCCCCGGCCTGAGACAGAAGGTCTCTCCTGATCGGGATTTCTCCAAGGGAGGACCGTCTAAGAGATGGATCAGGTCCGCAAACCAGATCCGACTCGGCCAGCGTGGTGCTACTAGCAGTAGGCTTATTCCGTACTGGCGAACTCGCTCCAGAACTCCTGGGTGCAGAGCAACAGGGGGAAATGCGTACAGACGTAGCCTCGGCCACGTCTGCACCATAGCATCCAGCCTAGGGGGCTGGGTGAGTAAGGGAGAACCAAAGTGGACAGTGCGTCGTATGCTGAGACGCAAACAGATCCACCTCTGCTTGGCCGTAAAACTCCCAAATAATCCCCTGGCCTCAGCTCCTGCCTCGACAGGATGTCTGCTCCAATATTTTGGTCCCCAAGAATATACACTGCCCTCAGGGAGAGTACCTTCCCCAGAGACCACAGGAGGATCCTCAGACCCCCCTGACGGTTCAGATAAGAGACCACCGATGTGTTGTCTGTACTGACGAGCACATGATGACCCCTCAGGTCTGGGAGGAATTGCTTCAACGCATTGAAGACAGCCATCATCTCCAGGCAATTTATGTGCCACGAGAGATGATGACTCTTCCACAGACCCTGAACCGAGCGGCCTTCCATTACCGCTTCCCAGCCGGTGAGGGAAGCATCTGTCGAGATAGTAACTCGATGGCAAAGAGCTCCAAACACCGGACCCTGGGTTAAGAACCAGTGCTTCCTCCATATAACTAAGGCACGAAAGCAACGCCGCGTGACCTTGATCATACGAAGTGGGTTTCCCCTCGGGGAGAACCCTCTGGTCCTGAGCCACCACTGTAAAGGCCTCATGTACAGCAGGCCAAAAGGTATCCCGTTGGACGCTGCTGCCAAAAGACCCAACAGTCTCCCGAACTGTTTTACAGTGTGTGACTGGCCTAGCTTCAGCTCTTTTGTGGCTGACAGGATAGCAGCTACACGAACGGGCGATAGGGTGGCCCGCATCGTCACTGAATCCCATACCACACCAAGGAAAGTGGTTCTCTGTACTGGAGAAAGCACACTCTTCTTGGTATTGAGCCTCAACCCCAACATCTGCATATGAGCGAGAACGACACCTCGGTGCCGAACCGCCAACTGCTCTGATTCCGCTAGAATCAGCCAGTCGTCGATGTAGTTCAGAATACGTATGCCCTGCAGCCTGAGCGGGGCTAGAGCTGCATCTACGCATTTCGTGAACGTTCGGGGTGATAGAGCTAGACCGAAAGGAAGTACCCAATACTGGTATTCTTTGCCCCCGAAAGAAAACCTTAGGAACCTCCTGTGCTGAGGGAAGATGGAGACATGGAAGTAAGCGTCCTTCAGATCTATCGTGACAAACCAGTCCTCGGATCTGATTTGAGTCACGATCTGTTTGAGTGTCAGCATCTAGAACTTGAGTTCCTGTACTGAACGATTTAACAGACGAAGATCTAAAATGGGACGCAACTCTCCATCCTTTTTTGGAACAATGAAATAACGGCTGTAAAAACCCGACCTCGGTCGGGTGAGTACACCTGTTCTATAGCTTCTTTCGCTAACAGGGCCTTTACCTCTTGCTCCATTACCAGAGCCTGCTCGGGATGCACCACTGTGGGCAACACCCCGCTGTAACGAGGAGGACGTGAACCAAACAGGATTCTGTATCCTTTCTCTACAATCTGCAGGACCCAACGAGAAATATTCGGCAGAAGCTTCCACGCTGCCAGAAAATTTACTAAGGGAAGCACCCTCTCGAGGCTGGTCTCTGGTGTTAACGAGACAGCCAGTCCCGGAGCCTGAAACATAATGGCAGGAACTACCTGAACTGGCTGCTCTAAAACCCCCCTCAGAGGGCGCGAAACCGATGCAGTGCCGCAGCATAGCATCAGCGACTCGCTGGAGACCGCTGCGCCCCGAAGCACCAAGGGTGACGGGGTTGGCAGAACGGTCCCGTGAGGACCCCGAAGTGGAACGGGCACCGTATTCTGAGGTGTACACCGCTCCACTTCGGTCGGGGCTGTCCTCACAGGTCTGACGCCAGTGACGTCAGGACCTCTTTTTTTTTTTTTGAGCCGAAGTCTTCTTCGCCTGAAGAACGGTCCTCAGATCCGGCTTCGACTTAGAAGACTTCGACTGAGAGTGTTGCGCCTGTTTCCATTGTTTATGTGGAGGTGCACGAGACGAAACACTCTCTTTCTGTTGCACATGATATGATGAGCTCGACGGCTGGGTCTGCTCACGCCCAGCAGCCCCAGGGGGCTGGACACGGCGAGGGATAAACTTTTTAAAAGCGTCAGCTTGCTTCTTAGACTCCTGAAATCGCTCGACGACCGCGTGGACTGCGTCGCCAAAGAGACCAGAAGGTTCAAGCGGAGCATCTAATAAAAAAGCTCGATCTTTTTCTTTAATCTCTGACAGATTTAACCATAAGTGTCTCTCAGTAGCTACCAAGGCTGCCATAGACCGCCCAATTGCTCTGGCGGTCTCCTTAGTAGCCCTGAGAGAAAGATCGGTAGCACGACGAAGTTCTCGAATATCGTCATGAGTAATTCCCTCACTACTATCCAGATCCCCCAGCAGGTCAGCTTGATACGCCTGTAGCACTTTTTTTGCCATTGTATGCAGACATGCTCCAGCTTGACCTGCTGCCGTATAAGCTTTGCCCACTAAAACCGAGGTGGCTTTAAGCGGTCTAGTGGGCAAAGCCGAGGCTTTCAGGGACGATGCGGGACCAGGCGAAAGATAGCTGTTTTTTATGCTAAATTCTGTTCCGCCTGGGGCATCGCCTCATAACCATACTCTTTTAGCCCTCTTATTCTCGAATAAGTGTTAACTTGAGGGCTAAAAAGTCGTGAAGAGTAATGTTTATTCCACGATTTCGATATTTCATTGTGCAGATCAGGAAAAAAGGGAAGCTCTCGTGGTGGAGATAATGTAGTGGATGATAAAAAGCGCTCATCTAATTTACTTTTAGGACGAGCGCCTTTATTCTCAGATGGCCATACAATATTTATTTTTTTTACAGCCCGTGACATAACATCCACCAGCTCATCATATGCTGGGGAAATAAATTGTGAATCTTTTTCCCCCCTGTGTGTGCTTTCACTCTCCATACTCATAACATCGACCTCCTCGGAGGAAGAGCATTGAAGTAATGGAGGGCTCTCTCCCCGGGCGGAAGAAACCGAAGAGCGTGCTTCCGACACCGGGGGGAGAGCGCTGGATCTTCCGGGTAAGGAAGGAGAAAAGGCCAAGAGACCCGTCTCCAACCCCTCCGAAAGATCGTTCCGCGATCCCCAGGAATGCATTCTCCGCGCCGCATCGGCAGACGCGGGTCCTGATCCCTGAGGATCGCGAGCCTGCCCACTCTTTACATCAAAGAGTGACAGGCGAGAGCGGAGCATGCGGAGCGGTATTCGCATTTCACAGTGTTGACACTCAGCCTCCTCGAAGGCTGAGACCGCATGCTCCACTCCCAAACAAATGACACAAAGCTCGTGTGTGTCCCCACCCGTTAAATAACGCGGGCAGGGAGGAACACACTGCTTGTACACTTGTTTCGCCATAACGTTTCCGAATAAATTGCAACAGACAACAATAAATAGACAGAGACAGTATAACACAGATCGCTTGCTGAGGCAACAGAAGCTAATGCCGGTTTGCACCGGATGTGCTTTTATCATTTCCTGGTCATGACGTCACCCGCCCGTGACGCTCATTCTTTCCATTGGACTAGTTGACATAGATGCTTCAGACGCAGTCACGCTGGGGGCGTTCCCATGGCGTCGATCGACGCATCGTTGAGTTCCCTTCGTAAGGGAACTCACTTTAAACCACCATCGAGTGTTTGTATTAACTTCCGATTGCGAACTAATGCATATTATTTTAGTCATATAATGTTGTTAAAATATGTTATATATATTTAGCAGTTTATATGGAGTTAATCGCTACACCTGCTTAGCATGTATAATGTTGTGACACTGTCACGTAAGAAACATGTTTTACCATGCTATTTAATACTATGATTTTATGTATAATAGTGTTAATGGGTTTACATGTTTTTAGTCTATTTTATTTATCTTACCATTTTAAGTGTGTATATGTCTTTAAGCAATGTATGGTTGGCATTTCATGTCACATGAAAGGAAGCAGGAAATACATCTTTATAGAGAGCAGCATGGCAACCAGAGAAGGAGGGGGAATTCACGAACAGTCACAATTGTGTCACAACCTGGATTGTGGAGTTTACAACCTGTGAACTTACCTTTCCAGAAACAACTTCAAACTTTGGGATTACACTATTCTTGGATTGTATATACACTGTAGTGATGGGAAGTTCGGATCATTTTGCTGACTCTCTTGTTCGAACTCGTTCAACAAAATGAACAATTTTTTTTTGAGTCATTTCGTTCATTCAAGTGGCTTTAAACGTTATACTTCTAACTGCCAAATTCCCCGAACACATCCACCTAAACAATCTTGATCCTATTCTGAATAAAGAAATCATTATAATGCCGTCAAAAATAATTTACAGGGAACATAAATAATTACTTTACCTTCCGAGTCTTTCGTTCATTTGTCGCGTGGCAGACGCAATGAACGAATCGTTCATTAATGACCCATCACTAATACACTCGTGGACACTCAAATTTCTTTGAAAACAGTCAAAATTCTTGGACTGTTGGGTATGGTGATTTGGACTGTATGCTTTTAACAGACTGAGTTTTTCTGGTTAAATTGTGTTGTTTCTTATTTAATCTTATATCTGTTTATGTCTCATCCTTTTAACCACAAAACGATCTAACACAGTATAGTCTGATGTTTTGTAGCCCTACCAATTTGGGAGAACGTTACAATGTAAACATTCTTTATTCATAAGAATATACCCCAAATCGCATGAAAATCACACTCAAACCATATGCCATCGTGATGAAGATTATTAGCTTCTTGTTTCACGTGTAGAAATGTTTCTTTGGGTTTGTTATTCACAGAGCTGCAAAGGAGGAAGTGTACAGAACAGCATCATGCAGAATGGCTGGAATATCGTCAGGTGAGATGATTGACTGCTCTAAGCCGAATGAGAGACCACTGAGATCATAACTGATGCCAACCAGGAAGAGAAGAGACAGACAACGCTGTGTACGCTGTTCTAGCTCTTCAGATTGCATAATTCAGTGTGAAATGAATAGAAATGGTTTTCTGTATGACAAAGTTTGCATAATATTGCAATTGATAATAAATCAACATTTCTCCAAATATGCACACCTTTGTACTAAGAACCCTAACAGATGCTGTTCAGTGAAGCTATGTGAACACAAATAAACCGGAGTGGATGTGAGTGAATATGAAACAACCAAATTATTCTATTCAAGATATAAAAATACAGATTGACTATTCTGCATTCCTGACATAAATTAAGAAATTACTGTTACTGCAACCCAGTTTTATCATAAATCGTGGTCAAATTTCGAAGCTGGAGTCTTTAATCTTTCTAATGATACTCAGTTTGTCCAGATCAAGTAGTGTGATGTTTTAACGTGAGGTGAATGTTGAACAACAATAATCTGGGGCTGTTGGTGATTTTTGGAAACTAAAAGGAGTTAAATGAAAATGTAATCATATCAGGCATAGGGACACCTTTTCCTTATAAATGACTCCCAGTCCCTGTTTCCTTTTTTTTTCTTCTTTTTTTCATATGTTAATCAGCTTGTTTCACCCATACTTTACTGTACTATGATACTTATTAATAAACAAGACTGTGTAAGTCCGGATAATGTCAATTTTAAATTTACTTTTACATACATCACATATATCACAAGGACATTAAAGACACAATGCAATGTGGTTGTTTTTGATATTACACCAGCTACCATACATCCGTCCAGATTCACAACTGTACAATACACATATGGGTTGAAAAGTGACTTGGAATGTTGCTTTTGTTCAGGGAGAGTTATTTTGTTGAAACCTACACATCTTTGAATGTCACACCAGCAATTTACTCATAAATATTCAACAATAAGGGTTATGGTGGTACAGTTTATTCATCTTGAATGTTGTTAATCCTGAGTTGGACCCCATGACAATACATAGGTTTTGAGATGAGTTTTAGTAAACAATGTGCTGCGTATTGAGTGTGTGTACATGGCCCTCAGGCCTGTGTGAGTGCCCTGCTCTGATGGGAGGATGCCTGTGGCAAGGTGAACCAAAGGGCTGAAGCCTGCATTCCCATGAGTGGATGAGCACTTCTCTTCCTCTTTCTTCCTGCCAGTGGGAAGCCCATTGCCTCCTCAATCATCCGACTCTGCAGAGCCTTAGGGCTTGTGGAATGTGATAATCCCAGCCTTGTGTGCAATGCATTGCCCTCATGTATTCATCCTGCGACCACCTGACACCCACTACAAGGAATTTAATGTTCTTTTTTTTTGTAACATGAAGTTCGTCAGAATGGTTTAGAGCAGTGGCCGCCAACCCATCGATCAGGATCTTTTTCACTGTCCCGGTAGCTCCCAAAAATAACAGAAAAATAAGCACAAAAAACAAATCAAAATTTATTTGGGAGAATTTGTGAGAGTACAAATAATTGTTGTGGTGCAGCCTTTTTTCTAGAGATGCACCAGTCGACCAGCCATAAATCTGAAACGTCCGGTTTGTGCTCCAAACACACGATCAGCAACTGGGCGTTTTTTTGTTTAATTTTGGCTGAACTCTATTCCAGACTTGCACATTGTCATTTACAAGTGACAATATTACATTATTACAAAAATTACATAAGTCTGTTAACAGGATGTCAACACAGGCTAAAGATGGGACACGCTAAAGACGGATGCACTGACATGTTTATTCGCAGCAGAGAAAATACCAGGCACATCAAGATCACTGTGATACTCAAAATATAGGAAGAAAATATAAATATAGAATTGGGGTGATGATGAATGTTATGAATGTTGAATTATATGAATGTTTCTCTGAAGGAAACTGAAATGTCCAGAATAGTTCCGATAGCATTTTCTTTTCCTCTTAGCTCTGTATAAAGTCGTGTTTATAAGCGCAGCTGGTTTTTTTACAGCGGTACCCAAAGAAACGCTTCTCTTCCATAAGTGCCACCTGCTGTCAGAGAGTGAAATTGCATTTGTTTTTGTTTATGCAGGTGTGTCTTATGTAACAATTTCACAAAGCTAAAGTCAGACCATTGCTCTAAGTCTTGTGTTACGTCCTTAGGGACATTTAGAGTGTTTTTGGGTGTGTTTCGTGTGTGTTTCTCTTTTCGGTTCCTTTTGTCTCTCTCTTACTTTCACTTCAACCGGTAACGTGCTGATTGGCTGTTTTGCCTGTCAATCATCCGTGACGAGTTGATTGGCTGTGCCCTGTGAGGGCATGATCCTCCAATCATTCCGATGCTCTACACCTGGGGAAGCGCTACTTAAGGGACATGCTACTACCAGAGCGAGAGAGACTTTTTGTATTGAATTTGACTTGTGATGTGTTTTGTTTGATTTAGTTGTATTAAGTGCTTTGACTGTCATGTTAATCTTGCTTATTTTGACTGCCCTAAAAACTTCTCATTTGTGAGTTTTGAACGTCTTAAACAGCTCTTCAAAGTTTGGTCAAGCTGGATGGAGGAGAGGGGTTAGGTAAGCATGTCATGTGACCTACATGGTGCACATTTAGCTTGATTTTGTCTATAGACACTAGGTTAGGGATCTGTGCTACTCTCTGTATTTTTGTTTGGATAGTTAGGGTACTTTAGTTACGACGTCGTGGATGTTGGAGACTTTCTTTGATCTTTTCTTTTTAGTTTAGGATTTGATTGAAATGGTTTAGTAAGTTCCTTTTTGACTTATGTTATGTTATTTTCTTTTGTTTGGCACAATCCAGTTTCCCCCTGTGTTCTCTCCGGTTCCTAAAATTTGGCACTGTGTTTAAATTTTGGTTGGTTTATCTATCTTTGTGTAAATATGGATTTTCTTTATTCATATGTAAAATAGTTATCATTTTACGTTTATTAAATTTAATTTAATTCGACTTTTTTCTTCTCGTGCCTTTCCTTATTCTCAACCCATTCACAGTGTTTATTGGTGACAGGGGTCCGAACTGGTTTAATGTTCCCCTTCTCGATCCCTAGATTAACCCAATGGTGTCTGGCGCGATCACCTCGCTTTTTTTCTTATCAGTGCAAAAGACACTTAAGGTGAGACACTACAGGTGAATAGGGTAATTTTTTTAACTAGCAGATATCACCATGAAACTTTGCCAGTTGATTACCTACATTAAGATGAGAAAAAAATGTATTACAAGTTTTCTGTAATTTAATGTTTAAATATGCAAATGAGACATTATCTAATTAAATATGCACTAATTTGCATATATTTTAAAAAACGAAATCTGAGTATTGGGTAAAGCCAGGTATAAAATTATTTTTTCATTGTGTTCACATATTAGATGGGAAAAAAATTAGAGGGATTTATGGATATCTACTTTTGTTATCCTGTAAATCAGAATATACTGCCAATAGCCTTAAATGATTTTCGACATGTTTTTTGGAATAAAATGTTATATAAATCAGGCTAGGAATAATATATTTACAATTCCCTCTGTAAATGTCTTCATAATATAACTAGGTACAAGACTGGAAAGTTTGGTGTATATAGGTGCTACTGAAGTTGAGATTTCGGACTTGGAGTATGAGAGGAAAGTCATTTTTAGAAAACAGGCTTTAAAGATTTAGCATCAGCCAATGAGATTGCGCATTTAGAGTAAAATTCCCCCCTCTTACTTTCACGATTGGTTGCTGATAAAAAGGAAATGACCATATTTGGATCCGGCAGTATTGTTCAGGAGAGAGAGAGCTTTCTAACAGTGTGTGTGATGATAGGGTGCAGATTGCGATCGCGGAGCAGAGGGATGATTTATAACGACAACTTTTGATGAATTTATGAGAAATCTACCGACGCAAACAGACCTAAAATAAAGACCTAAATGTGTGTTTTGGACTTTTTTTCACCACAAGTCTGAAAGAAGACATGTTATTGAAGACAAATATCCCAAAATCTCAAAATTGACCAGTGAAAAAAAAAAACGATGTTTTTGCCTGCCGTGTCTCGCCTTAAATAACTTAGACTATTTTTGTCTTACAGGCAAGTTTTATACATCATTCAAAACTGTTAAATGATACATTAACAAGTCATGAATTCATGTTACTTTATATTTCTTTTCAACAGGTCAGGTCTGCCCCAAAAAACTTTTCCAATTGTCTATGAATTCTATATTTTGCGGGCACACACACCTCTTTAACGTTAATTTTAGTGATCTCCGACTGGCGAAGTAGAACATCATTAGGGCCGACGTGAATAATAATCTTAGAGAATTTACAATTAGCATTAGCCAGCATTTTTAAATTTGCTTTGATGTCAGGCGCTCTGGCTCCCGGGAAACATGTGACTATGGTGGCTAGTTTCTCTATTTTCATGTTACGTGTAATAGAATCGCCAATAACTAGGGCACATTCAACAGGATTCTCAGTGGGTATTTCACTGAGTAGGGAGAATCTGATTGATGTTGTAATTGGAGCAGAAGAGCGGTGTTTTTTTCCCCGTAACTACACCGTCTCATCGTCACTCAATTGCCCTGCTGCACAGGCCCTACTACAGCCAGAACCGAACAATGTTCAGTGTTCTCTAAGCTAATCGCATCCAAAGTAGTATCTAAAGCCCTTGCACTCTTACAATTAACCTCAATTAAAGTTTGGATGCGTGTCTCTAGTTCTGAAATATTCTCTGTCAGCCTGACTATCTCCCTGCATTTATCACATGTAAATCCTGTGCTGACAGAGAAGGCTATGCTATACATGTTACATGAAGTGCAAGTGACAATAAGAGGAGATGATGACATGACTCACCGGGTTTGTTTGACTGACTGATACTCACCTCAGATGTTTGATGGATTGGTAAAAGGCGCAAGCAAAATAAATAAATGAGTGCACTGATGGCACGCTAACAGGCTAGCGAATTACTAGCGTGTTGTGCTAGCAATGATTTAGATTTAAGCTAACGATGTAAAGTTAATATGTGATATTGAGTAAATCATATTCAGCAGCATAAAAAACAGGAAATGCTAGTAAATAATGATTCAAAACAGATTTATACGAGGCTTACAGACGCAAACCAACCCAGCAGCAGCAAGCTTAAGTTAAAAATTAAGCAGTCATTATCTACAATACCTAATAACATCAAGCAAGGTGTTTCTTATTTTTCACCAGTTTATCCAAGATAATGATAACTTTAACATACATATTCTTTTATTTAAGTTTTTTAAACAGCAGTTCACCTTAAATCAAGAGGCTTAAGTTAAACTGTATTTTACTTAA
Source organism: Gila orcuttii (assembly GCA_026230005.1). Lineage (NCBI taxonomy): Eukaryota > Metazoa > Chordata > Actinopteri > Cypriniformes > Leuciscidae > Gila > Gila orcuttii. The sequence goes on from JAPDVR010000002.1 coordinate 39,709,165, forward strand.
CATAAAACACAACAGATTTAAAAATAATACCTAATAATGTAAGAATAAAATCAACATTTAAAACTATGTTTGGAGAAGACAGCTGTAATGTTCACAATAACCAGAGGAACATTATAAACTTGTTTTTTTTTAATTAATAAACAAGTAAATATCTCACTTCTTTGAGATATCAATGGCACTGCTCTCTTTCGAAATTCCTTATCTTGTCTACATTAGGCTGAGCCAGGCACCGTGCAAGACAGATATCAGGAAATGTTTGGATGCTTTCTCCTTTTTTAAAGGTCAATCTCAAAGTTTTGAACTGCTTAGGATTTGCAATTGCCAACTCAGCAATAGGGGCTTGCATGACAATTGTATTTCTGTCAACATTCAATCTGTTTTTCTGAAGCCACCATTCACCAGTTGTAAAACTTTGTGGTAGCGTTTGATGGAGTCTTCAGGGGTTCTTACTGATGGGGGGGAAAGAAGAATGTTTTACGAGTTTGATATGGCATAAAGGTGAGTAAATTATATTAATAATGATAATTATTTTGGGGTCTAATATTGCTTTAAGAACAGACTACAAAACAAATATATGGTTCTATAACACACAAAAAAACTTGATTCTCTTGTAAAACAGGTTGCATCACTTCCACTTCAGGGGCCTCATGTATAAAACTTTACATAGATTACATCCTTCATGTGCGTACACACAAAAGCTAGATTCCCTTTCGAGGGAACTCAACACTGCGTCGAGAATCGACTCTTTGGGGACGCTCCCTTAGCGTGCGCCTCTGAAGTATGAATGAAACTATTCCAATCCTGATTGGCGTTGCGTCATGACGTAACATGTGACGGCATAACCGGATGCATAAAAGCGACGCCGGCACACACACACACTAGCTTTTCGCTCTTCAGCAAGCGCTCTATGTTACGACTGTCTGTCTTATTTGGTGTTGTTTGTCTATTATATATATATTAAAAAGAATGGCCAGCCAGCAGTTCAGAATGTGTGTGCACCCCTGTCCTCGTTTTATTACGGATGGGGACACGCATGTTTTGTGTGTGAACTGTTTGGGAGCGCAGCACGCCCAGGCAGCTCTCGAGGGAGCTGCCTGCGTACACTGTGAAGCACTACCTATGAGGGTGCTGCGCTCCCGGCTGGCGTGCTTTGATGAGCTCGGTCAGGCTCGCGTTCCCCGCGGTTCTGGTCCCGCGTCTGTTGAGGCGGCGCGGCGACTCAGATCGTGGGGTTCGCAGCGGGATCTTGCAGATGACAATGAGACTGCTGCAGCACTTTCTCATTATTCATCTGAAGATCCCGAAGCCCCTGTGAGTGGTGCAGAAGCCCGCGCGGCGGCTTCTTCTGCCCACGAACAGGTCCCGGTGCTTGAGCTCTCTGCTTCCGAGGAGGCAGAGGTGATCAGCATCGGGGATGACCGTGAGTCGAGCGCGCCAGTTCACGGCCAAGCTTATGAGGAGCTGGTGGAGGTTGTGACTCGTGCCGTGGCCAGACTTAACATCAGCTGGCCACAAGATGAGCAGGGAACGCAAGTCATAAGCAAACTAGACGAGCGTTTCCTGCGGCACAGGTCACAGCCTCAGCGCCGGGGTTTGCCGTTTTTCCCCGATCTCCACAAAGAGATCTCGAGATCGTGGGATAAACCGTATTCGTCCCGTGTCTCCCACCCATCTGTTGTCGATTATAGCAATGTTGTGGGGGCACGGGATATGGGTTATGGGAAGATGCCTAAAGTCGAGGAAGCCCTAGCAGGTTATCTATCTCCTGAGTCGGCATCTTCCCTTAAAACCCCGGCGCTGCCTAGTAAGCCCTGCAGAGATACATCTGCTTTAATAGGCAGGGCTTACATGGCGGCAGGTCGGGCTGGTTCATGTCTGCACTCTATGGCTATCTTGCAGGCATACCAGGCCGATCTCCTGAAAGATTTGGACGAGGGGGAGGGGCCGACTCCTGAAGATATTGCAGAGTTACGCAAAGCCACAGATTTGTCTCTCCGTGCCACTAAAGAGACGGCCCGCGCTATTGGCCGCTCTATGGCAGCTATGGTGGCTACGGAGAGGCATCTGTGGCTCAATTTATCTGGTCTGAAGGAGAAAGATAAATCGGTTCTGCTGGATGCGCCGCTTTCGCCTTCTGGCCTGTTCGGCGACGCCGTTACATCGGTCGTCGACAGGTTTCAGGAGGCGAAGAAGCAATCTGCGGCGTTCCAGCAGTTCCTCCCCCGAAAATCTAAGTCCAAATCAAGTAGGGTGGGGCAAGAACATCAGCCCCAGCCATCAACCAGCTCCTCACACCGGGCAGAGCAAAGGGAAAGCGTTTCCTCTAGAGCCCCTCCTCCGGGAGCTTGGCAACGGAGGAAACGCTCCCAGCAGAAGCCCCCCAGCCAGAAGGGCGATTTAAGAGATGTCCTTCAGGCTAGGAGGACTTCAGCAAAGAGGTCCTAGCCAGAGTGGTGGGACCTCTGAGGGCTGTCCCCTCCGTTGTAGAACAACCGAGGTTGTTCTCACAGCGGAGCCCTCTAGGAAACGATGTGAGTTGCCCGCCGTCGGTGACGCTTCGGGCCGCATCATATTCCAGCGAACGCACTGTAGGTCGTTTTTCTCGAAAAATAAAAAACGAGCATCAGTTATGGTCACGAAAACCGTGTCGACTACACCCTGCCGGTCTTCCGCTTCAGGGGGTCGAGAAGGGTGCTCGAAAAACACCAGAGGCCAGTCTCGAGAGGCTGGTTCCCTTAGTAGATTTTGTAGAGGCATGGTATCATCTTCCCAACATATCTGCATGGGTCCTGCATATAATAAAGTCAGGGTACAGACTGCAGTTCGGGCACCGCCCCCCCAAATTTTCTGGGGTGGTGCAGACTACAGTGGTTCCAGAGCAGGCTCAGGTGATGGAACAAGAAGTGCAATCTCTGCTGCTAAAGGAGGCCATAGAACGTGTTCCTCATTCAGACAGCGAGTCCGGATTTTACAGCCGGTACTTTATAGTTCCAAAGAAGGATGGGGGGTTGAGGCCAATTCTAGATCTCAGGGTTTTGAACCTGTCTCTGATGAAGCTCAGGTTCAAAATGCTCACTATCCCTGTCATCGTGAGTCAAATCAGATCCGAGGACTGGTTTGTCACAATAGATCTAAAAGATGCCTATTTTCACGTATCCATCCTTCCATGTCACAGGAGGTTCCTGAGGTTCGCTTTCGGGGGCGAAGCTTACCAATATCGGGTTCTTCCGTTTGGCCTAGCACTCTCTCCCCGCACATTCACCAAATGTATGGATGCAGCACTTGCTCCACTGAGACTTCAGGGCATCCGCATACTGAATTATATCGACGACTGGCTCATTCTGGCCCAGTCTCGAGAAATGGCAGTTCGGCATCGAGATGTCGTCCTTGGCCACATTCAAAAATTGGGGTTGAGACTCAACACAAAGAAGAGTGTGTTAGAACCGTCCCAGTCCACAACGTTTCTAGGCGTTGTGTGGAACTCGACTACGATGCAGGCACGCATGTCTCCGGCGCGTATCGAGTCCATTCTGGCGATGGTGTCCAAGTTAAAGCTAGGCCAGGCCACTACTGTAAAGCAATTCCAAAGACTGCTGGGCCTCATGGCAGCGGCATCCAACATTATACCTTTGGGCCTTCTACACATGAGGCCCCTTCAGTGGTGGCTGAAAGCCAAGGGGTTTTCCCCCAAGGGGAATCCATTTCGTACGATCAGAGTAACGCGCAGATGCCTTCGTTCTCTGATAATATGGAAGAAACCTTGGTTCCTGTCCCAAGGGCCAGTGTTAGGAGTGTCATGTCGCCGGAAAACCGTTTCGACAGACGCCTCCCTCACTGGCTGGGGCGCGGTCATGGACGGCCGCTTTGCCAGGGGTCTGTGGCAGGACCATCATCATTCTTGGCACATCAATTGTCTAGAGATGTTGGCTGTGTTCAGGGCTCTGAGGAGCTTCCTTCCAGACATCAAGGGTTACCATGTCCTAGTACGATCGGACAATACATCAGTGGTAGCTTATCTGAACCGACAAGGGGGACTCAGATCGCGCCCTCTGTGCAGACTGGCGCATCAGGTTATTCTTTGGTCCCAAGGGAAAATACTGTCTATCAGAGCTATGTATATTCCGGGGGTTCAGAATCAGGGAGCAGACATCCTGTCAAGGCAGGGGCTGAGGCCCGGGGAATGGAGACTTCATCCAGATGTAGTGAGGTTGATATGGGAGAGGTTTGGGCCCATGGAGGTGGATCTATTCGCATCTCGAGAGACGTCCCACTGCCCACTTTGGTTCTCCCTCTCACATCCAGCCCCACTGGGGTTGGATGCCATGGTACAGGCCTGGCCGAGGCTTCGCCTGTACGCATTTCCCCCGATCGCTCTGCTTCCGGCAGTCCTGGAGAGGGTCCGTCAGGAGGGCATCAGTCTACTTCTGGTTGCCCCAATGTGGCCGACCCGAGTATGGTTTTCAGATATAGTTTCGCTCCTGATAGCTCAGCCATGGCATATTCCTCTGAGGAGGGATCTATTCTCTCAGGTGGAGGGCACAATCTTCCACCCTCACCCAGAGCTGTGGAAACTGTGGGCCTGGCCTCTGAGGGGGTCCAGTACCTAAATGCTGGTCTATCAGCCGGGGTGGTTGAAACCATACTGAGCTCTAGGGCTCCGTCTACTAGGAGATTGTATGGCCTCAAGTGGAATGTTTTCGTCACTTGGTGTAGAGAACATAATTTCCAGTTAACTGCCCGGTGGCTTCAGTTCTGGAGTTTCTTCAGGATCGTTTCTCTGCGGGTCTCTCCCCTTCCACGCTTAAGGTGTACGTGGCTGCCATTGCGGCTTTCCACGCGCCATTAAGTGATGGGCCTCTGGGGAGGCACCAGCTGGTCATTCGATTTCTCCGTGGTACTTGGAGGATGAGACCGACAACCAGGTCCAGGGTTCCTGCCTGGGACCTGGCAGTGGTTCTGGAAGGGCTGTCCCTGGCCCCCTTCGAACCTATTCAGTCGGCTTCGCCTAAAGATCTTACCTACAAATTGGTCTTTCTCTTAGCCATCACTTCTCTTAAGAGGGTGGGAGATCTCCAAGCCCTGGCAGTGTCACCAGCTTGCTTGGAGTTTGCCCCTGGCAAGGTTAAGGCCTTTTTGCACCCGAGACCGGGCTATGTCCCTAAAGTGCCCGCTAATACGGCTAGGTCTACGACCCTTCAGGCTTTCCATCCTCCACCTCATGTGTCGGCAGAAGAAGAGAAGCTTCATTTGCTCTGCCCCGTCAGAGTTCTGAGTATTTATCTCGACAGGTCCTCTTCTTGGAGGAGGTCGGACCAACTGTTAGTTTGTTTCGGGTCACCTAGGAGAGGGCTCCCGGCATCCAAGCAAACCATTAGTAATTGGATTGTGCAGGCTATCACCTTGGCTTATGAGGTGCGCAATTTGCCTTCACCTCTGGCCATAAGGGCTCATTCTACCAGAGGCATGGCGTCCTCTAGGGCCCTCCTCTCGGGAGTTCCCCTCCAGGAGATCTGCGAGGCAGCCGGTTGGGCTACCCCACACACGTTTATTAGGTTCTATAGTCTGCACCTCCCCAGTACGCATGGCGCACGTGTGCTCTCGTCCTGCTGAGTGCCTGAATCAGTTTCACTCCAGGGCAGGCCTGTCTTCGGTGCGTGGCCTAGTGGGCATTCGTTCCCCAAAGAGTCGATTCTCGACGCAGTGTTGAGTTCCCTCGAAAGGGAACGTCTCGGGTTATGACTATAACCCTTGTTCCCTGAGAAGGGAACGAGACACTGCGTCGTCCTGCCACGCCCCTCGAGGCCTTAGAGCGTCTTGCTTCATCGCTAGGCTAGTGTGTGTGTGTGCCGGCGTCGCTTTTATGCATCCGGTTATGCCGTCACATGTTACGTCATGACGCAACGCCAATCAGGATTGGAATAGTTTCATTCATACTTCAGAGGCGCACGCTAAGGGAGCGTCCCCAAAGAGTCGATTCTCGACGCAGTGTCTCGTTCCCTTCTCAGGGAACAAGGGTTATAGTCATAACCCGAGACGTTTTGCGTATACACTAAAGTTTTCAGATTTATAAAACCATGTGTACACCAAAACCTGCATAAAATTCCCTTTTAAAAACCTAGTCAGCAGAAGATTGTGTACATGCATCTCCAACCCGTCTCCCCGAAAAATAACCATATATGGAGCTTACAACACCTAAAATTTCAGAGAAAGTTTTCAGAGAAGAGTTATTTGCAAATAGTAATTAAATTTAAATCATCCTGTTTTACTTAATTACTTTGCTTACTCCAGTAAAAGAGTATGTAGGGACTAGGGGTGTAACGATTAGTTTTAACAACGATTCGATTCGTATCACGATTCATGGTTTCCCAATACGATTCAAGGACGATATTGGTTCATTTAGAATGATACGATCCGAAACGATTCAGTGACTTGAAATCGATTCAGTAACTTTTTAGCCAAAAGTTCGACCAGTGTGTCTGAAATAAATACCTGGATACTGGACAGTGCAGGTGAAGTTTCCTAGATTCTGTTGTTTCTTGTAAGGGAATCAGGTATCAATTAATTATGGATATAAACAACAAGTAAACAACAATTAATGGCAAATGCATTCACATTTTATTTGAATAAATTGCAACCAACACTTTAGGTTGAATTAACAGGAAATTTTACTTTTCTGCTCTCATTTTCAATATTCAATACATTTTCAATAAAAGTACAGTAAGTGCAACCAACATTTCAACAGTAGGTTTACCTGCTACTTTTGCTGTTGTTTTTCAACATCAAAATAATACAAATACAGTATTAATATAAAAAATAAAGTGCAACCAATATTTATTCAGGTTGAATTAACAGTAGGTTTACTTACTACTTTTGCTGTTGTTTTTCAACATAAAAATAATACAAATACAGTATTAATATCAAAAATAAAGTGCAACCAACATTTCTTCAGGTTGAATGAGCAGTGGCTGAACCCGCTACTACTCTCATTTTAATAAACCAACAATGTTTAACAAAAGATCAAGTGTTCAAATTTCTGCTCTGTGTTCAACAGTGTTCAAACTGTTCAAATTTCTGCTCTGTAAGACTGCACACAGAAATTTAGAGGAAGATAAAGAACAGATGAGATTTGAGAAAGGACAAATGAAAGGGGAGAAGAGAAAAGAGCAGAGGAAAGAGGAGGGGAGGAGAGATGAAAGAGGAGAGTTACCTGGTCTGACACTTCTGCCTCAAAAAACAGTTTTGCGTAGACCTGTTCTCTGTCCTCTTTTTCCAGGTAGGGCAGTTATTTAAATCGCGGCTCCAACATTGATGCTGTTTAAAGAACAAGAATATTGCATTCATTGCATTATTAAATTAAGTTGACATGACATTGCAAGTGATGACCACCTCCTCATACAGAAAATAATCAGAAGATTAAACTTTAGTATGTTTAAAAGAAATGTGGCACAGTGATGATGTAAAGCCACCATGAACTAAGACTTTTATTGCAGATATCTTGTTTACTTTTCCATATGAAAAAAAAAACTCAAAATCAAATTCTTGAAAACGGAAAGGTGTGGCATTTTACAAATGAATACAGTCTAATAACCTTTAACGAGTTCGTTTGCTCATAGAATCTTTAAGATATTAGGTTAAACTTATTTGGCTTGCTGTCCACTGGAGAGGGGCTCGATGAAGCAGCTTCAACTCGAGCTCTGATATACCCCCCAGTGGCTAAATGTAGGACCTGATAAATAAAAAGGGCAAGGTACCTAAGATGAAGGTGGAGTTTGGGGAGGTGAAGAGATACTGGAACAGCTGATGCTAGGGAGAGGTAAGCGGCTGCTTATATACTCAGGCTGTTGATTGAAAGATTAGATTGGCTCGCTCCTCCCTAACTTACGTTTAGGAACTTCATTTAACGAGTTCGTTTGCCCATAGAATCTTTAAGATATTAGGTTAAACTTATTTGGCTTGCTGTCCACTGGAGAGGGGCTCGATGAAGCAGCTTCAACTCGAGCTCTGATATACCCCCCAAAAGTGTTGAATAAATATTTGGGACAGCAAGTTAGAATTACGTGATCAAATACAGGATGCCTAAGAGCTTAAAGCATGTTACCCCCCAAAAAGAGTGGAAATTGAAAGCTGTATGGAGCATGGATGGACGCTGCTGCGGCAGTGATATGATTAATGGGGCTCCTGGCTGGAACTGCGTCTCCCTACTATGCCCACCATGTGGGGCTATGAGTGGAGCTCCGGCGGGAGCTGTGTTTTAAAGGGTGTGCCTGCGTTCGTTGTGGAGTGAAACAATATGGGCTTGTGGAAATTTGACTGGGGTACATCTCACCGCTGCACTGCTGCGGCAGTGACTTTCGGATATTACTCCTGCGGGAGTATCTTGGGACTGGAGGTTTGAGTACGAGGTTGGAGAACGCCCTGCCACATCCATGACATGGAGCTCCATGGAGTTAGAGAACATAGGGCTTCCAGATGTCACAAACGGGGAAGGAGGTCCTCGTCCCTAGAGGCAAACGGTCACCAATATCTGAAGTGAAACTCCCTACGCAGCAAGAGGGAGCCTACGGTATACATAGGAAATGCAAAACTACCATCCTTCTGACGCAGGGGGCGGTGATCACATAAAGACATAATGGCCCGTCGCATTCGAGGAACGTACGATCCTTGATACCTCCAGTCCTGTTTTCGGATAGGAGGGCCCACACTGCGATCCGAACGGGAGAGCCTCCATGGTTAAAAACATCAAGGTACATGATGAAAACAAGGATCACACAGCGATTCGGAAAGGGAGAGCCCCCACGGCGCCCGAACGGAAAGCTCGTACTGCGATTCGACCGGGAGAGCTCCCACTGCGTTTCGAAGGAGACAGCCCCCCCAAATGTATAAATAGGGAGTTCACTCGGCGATCAAAACGGGAGAGCCCACACAACAAGTCGAACGGGCGAGCCTATGATGCATCTGAACGGAAGAAGCCCACACAGCGATTCAGATGGGAGACCCCACTCCAGGAGTGGTAGGTCACGCACATCTGAAAAGGGAGAGCTCACACTGCATCCAGATGAATACACGCCCTGCGGGGCTAGGTAAGCGGGGAGATGCAAAATAGTAGGGAGAAGCGGTCCAGACTCAGAGGAATGCTAGTGTTTGCTGAGCTTGTCTAATGTTATGCAGATCTGAACGAACATATGTTTCGAAGGCGAGGGAGAACCATCGACCTAGCATTTTGATTTGATGATCGGAAGAAAGCCAAATTGAACATAGCGTCTAGGGTTCTTGTTTTGTTAGGAGAAAAAGACGTGAGCGGAGAGTGGTTAGGCAGACGTTAAGAATGTCGATGGTTAAAGTTAGCTGAGGAGCGGCGCACAGGGCAAATAGAACGGGCGTGAGCTCCGCCACAGAAATGACAGACATGGGGGAAGTGGCATCGTTGTCTGTTGCAACGTGATGAATTAAAGCTGTTGCACACTTGTCTGCCTGAAACTGAGGAAAAAAATCTGGTTACGGTCATTCCTTGATTGAGAGACTTATGAAGTGGATTTTTCTTGAAAAGGAGCTGGATGGGTTGGAAGATCTGGGTTGGTTTGGGGACATTCTGAAGTAGAATGATTGATAGACCTGCAGATGGCGCAAGAAGGGCTTCGAACGCCTAAGAAGACTCTGTTAGTTCGAGGTCCAAGGCTCCCCAGTAAGGACACTTGTAACAGTGTATGACGCGGGCGGCGCATTTAGCTGAAAAGCTTATGGTATGTATAAAAATGACTACCTCCGAAAGAGAGACTGGGCTCTGCTATGATAGAGAGGTAGTCTTTTAATTCCTTGCGTCTGGCTGGAAATGAAGTGCAAATTACTTCTGTGTATCTGGCAAAAGCAACGCAGCATTCTGCATGTGTGAGAACCCGTTTTGAAGGCTGTACGGAATTTGTAAGATCAACGATTTAAGTCAAATGAGCGGTGGGATTCATTGAGTGGGACGGAAGTCAGTAGAAAAGGAGGATTGATAGTTGCACCTGATAGAATTAGGGAACGGAGATGGGCTGGGACTGGAGGTGGTTCCATGGCGACTGCATTGTTAGGAGCTGGAAGATTGACTGCTGTTGAGAGTGAATGGGCTGGCAAGCGGATTGTACCTGAGGAGCAAGTGTTAGTGTTGAGAAAAGTAAATGAATGTTGATCGGAGGGTCCCATTACTGACTGGTGTCCAGTGTTGGAAAGGATACTTTCAAAACGTATTTCGTTACAGAATACATGCCCCAAAATGTAATTTGTAACCTATTCCGTTAAGTTAATCAATCTGAGTAACGTATTCTGAATACTTGGATTACTTCCACATTGAACTGCATTTTATAAGTGTAGGAATGCGGAATGGTGATGCGGTGGTGACGCGTTGTAGGGATGGTGCTGCCAATAAAGCACCTAAAAGCTGTCACAAAGAGTCTGCAAAATAATTGATTATGAATATGTCAAATATAGCAAGTATATATTTTAATTGTTTATTAATAAACAAGTGTCTTCTGTCTGTGACACTGTAGCCTGCAAAGATGAAGTTGACGATGCTGACTCGCGGTCTTTGCAGTATGCTAGTGAACGCGCCAGAGAGAAATGCGCATTTCATATGGATTACTTAAGCAGAAAGCAGTTTGTTTTGTTTCGCTTTGAATTGTTTAGAAAGTGACTAAACTCGTGAAACAGAAGTATCGTAATGTAATCCATTGATTTCAACAATGTAACTGTATTCTAAATACCAACTATTTAAATTGTAACTAACGGAATACAGATGGGCCTACTCATATTTTGTATTCTGAAAAAGTAACGCCGGTACATGTATAGCGTTACTCCCCAACACTGCTGGTGTCCAAGATGACTGGCATGGCCTGAAGTGAGAGGAAGAGGAGGGTTTGTGGGAAAGAGGAAAAAAAAAAAAAAGTGTAGAAATCCTTTGCTGAGGCAACCTCACGCTCTGATGTGAACTGGAAAGAATATTAGGAGACAATTGGAAGATAGAAGGGGAAAAAAGGAATGAGGCGAATTGGAATGGAAGGAAAGAGGGAAGACGGCTAGCGAAGGCGACCTCGCGCTAGGATCCGCTCTTTGAGTAGGTTGGTTTGAGGGTGAGAGAAATGTAACTGTGTGCGAGGGTGACCTGGCACAAGGGTTATTATAAAGAAGTTTAGAGAGAACTGGAGAAGCAGAGGGAAGTGCGGAGGAATGTGTTGTGAGTTTGGTTCTTGCCTGGGGAGTGGGGCTGACTGCATGAAGTTTGTGAGAGCTGGAGAAGAAGCGGAACTGTTTTTGCGGCCACTGTTGCTGGCCGGGTGGAAATACCGGCGGACAAGGAAGTGCGAGCCGCGGCGGCGCCGGCGGCCTTTGAATCGGCGCGTTGGGATTGTGTGGGTTCAGAACGCCGAACCGGGAGAGAAACGGAGGTAGAAGAGGTGCGAGTCTTGCCTTTATAAGATGTTGAAGTGTTCGATGGAATGCTGGAACTGTAAGAACTGATGAAAAGATCGTAGAGTTGAGCTTTTGATGATCTGCAGGAGAAATGGATTCCGGAGCTGGAGGACTTGACGTAGGCTGTTGACTGAACATTTTGAAATGGGTGGAATCGGTGTATTAGCAGCGGAAGAATGGAGAGAAGAAGACGGACGAGGCTCGGTTAAAACTGGCGATCTTGAAGATGGAGGAGAGCGTTGCCTTTGGAACGTGGTTTATATGAGCGCTGGATTTCTCGATAAGAACGCTCATGAAGATGATCCATAAGATCCGATCTCACACGGGGTGTGACTGGCTGTGTCCCAGGAAGGCTTGTCAGTTCGTCGTCTGACGGGAAGTGCTGGATTTCCGGGATGTCGGACATTATTCCGAGCGGCAGTAATGCATACGGGAACAGCTGATGCTAGGGAGAGGTAAGCGGCTGCTTATATACTCAGGCTGTTGATTGAAAGATTAGATTGGCTCGCTCCTCCCTAACTTACGTTTAGGAACTTCATAAAATATTAACCAAGTTGATTTTAATTAAGACTCCAAATTAATTACCTATGTTGAGAGCATCTTGGGTGCCTCTGTAGCGTGTGGAGAGGTCATTGGCCATCACCCTCTTAATCTCTGCAACCAGGGTTGAGCCGTCTTCGCATGGCTGTAGGTGTTTCAGCAGTTTTGCTTGAAGAGAAGCAATTACAGAGAGAGTTGGCTGGTCTTCTTCACACATCACAGTGGTTACCATTTTGACAGGACCCATCAACTGAACAATGTCATCCATGTTGGCAATATCACTCTCACTCAGCGTGCCTACATCTGTGACCCCCTTTCATAGACCTTTGGACATCAGAGTTGCCATTATAGCTGGCTTTTGTTCCAAAAAAACGTTCAACCATTTCGAATGAACTGTTCCATCTGGTGATTATGTTTTGGTAAATCCATCAGAGTTTGTTTTTCCTGTAGAGCAGGGGTCACCAAACCTGCTCCTGGAGAGCTACTGTCCTGCAGATTTTAGCTCCAACCCCGATCAAACACACCTGGACCAGCTAATCAAGCTGTTCAGGGTTACTTGATAATTACATGCATGTGTGTTGGAACAGGGTTGGAACTGAAGTCTGCAGGACAGTAGCTACATGAGCAGGGTTGGTGATCCCTGCTGTAGAGCGTGACATGCAATCGGGCTGCTGTGAAAATATCCAACAATTTTTCGCACTTTCCCCAACAACCTGGAAGCACAGTCCACCCCCAAAACCCTTCTGCGAGGCAAGGTTGAGTATATGTGCGAAGCAGGTAATGTGTGGACTGAACTGGGCTTCTGCACCGGCCACAATCATGTTCATGGCGTTATCTGTGACGATGGCAGGATTCTTGTCGGAGATTTTCCAATCCATCCAGGCTTCACGCAGTAACGTGCCAATATTTTTACCAGTATGGGCTTCATTTAAAACTCTGGTTTGCAGAACAAAGGTCTTCATTTTCCACTCCGGATCAATGTGATGAGAGGTAATTGTCACATACCCTTGATTTGAGCATGACGTCCAGCCATCTGTTGTATCGCTACTCGTTCAGCTTGAGAAAGCAACAGCTTCACATCATTCTTGGTACTTTTGTACAACGCAGGAATAACATTTTCTGAGAAGTGTGGTCGGCTTGGTATCATGTACCTTGGCTCCAATATTTGAATCATTTCACGGAACCCCGGATTTTCAACCACACTGTAGGGTCGCATATCTTTGCAGATAAACTTGGCAATTGTTGCCGTGATGTTTTTTGCCTGAGCGGAGTTTTGGCCTAGTCTCTGACTAAACATGCAGGCCTGAGGCTTCTGAAGAGTTGACTTTAGCTTGTGCTGCTACTGCAGCGGGTACGCTGCAAGAGGTGCCTGGACGGTCGATGTTGTGTGAAATCCCATGGCGCCTTAGTAGGTGGTTGGAGAGATTTGTCGTGTTGCCGTTGTACTTTACTTGACCTTTACATATTTTACAAACAGCGAGCGACTTATTTATCGATACAATCGATTGATTACCTTTTAAAACGATGTTAGATCAATATATGTCGTCCGGAAGGCCAACTTGTCGAGCACAGATCGATGTAGTTGGATCATAAGAATATAAATCGATACATCGATGTAGTAGATGAATCGTTACACCCCTAGTAGGGACGGTATCGAGTGTTCGTACGGTGTGCACATATTTACATCTAGTTTATTTTTTATAAATCCCGATAGGTGCGTAGACAATTGTGTACGCATTTCTATGCCCATTTTGTGCGTATGTACATTTTATAAATGAGGCCCCACCCTTATGAAAATTAACCATGTTTTTTTTGTAGTAACTATGGTTTTTGTAGTAAAACCATAGTTACTACAAAATGAACCATAGTTTAACTATGGTTTTTGCAGTAAAACCATAGTAACTACAAATGAACCATGTTTTTACTACGATAACCTTGGTTTAACCATGTTTTTTTTTTGTAGTAACCATGGTTTTTGTAGTAACCATGGTTTAACTATGGTTTTTGTAGTAAAACCATAGTAACTACAAATGAACCATGGTTTTACTATGATGACCTTGGTTTAAGAAAGCAGGCCATCTTGTGTGCTCATTGGCTGCCCTGCGGCAACTGCTGCAGCCTACCACTGAGCTTTGCGCGTGACGTCACGTCCAATGAGGGCGCTTCGCGCCCTTATGCGTCATAGCCCGCCAATATGGGGGTGGCTTAGCGTATAAAAGCCAGGCTCATAGGCTGCGTCACTGATTTCATCATCTTCAGCGAAGCTCTCCGCATCGCTGGACTCAGAGAGAAGCCGCCGCTGCCGTTGAAACCAGCGACCAACAAGCAGAGGAAAGAGCCTAAGGAAGCCGGCCGTCTTCGCCGCCTTCAGCCTTCCGTGCCTGCTACGCCATCTGGCGACGAATATCCTTTTAATGCTATTGCTTTCTGCTATTGTCTTTCTAAAAGAGCTCGAGGCGTTTTTCTAAAAATGCCTCGCATTTCCTGTGGCTCGTGCAGAGCCCCGCCCAGCGCCGGAGACCGCAATGTTATCTGCGCTCTCTGCCTGGGCCCGGAATATGGGAAGCGCTTCCACAGTCGACCCTGCGGGTTCGACTCGAGGCCTTCGCTGTGGATACTGTCACCCCGGAGCTCGCCGGATTACATTACATCCCGCCAGCTTTTCTCTCTCCTTCTCCGCCCCTCCCGGACGCGCAGCTGCCGGCTTCGGCCCGCACTGCCGCCGCCTCAGGGGACGAAGCTGAAGGAACGGACCTAGGTGACAGCTGTTCCATCCTGACATCGGACAGCGAGGAGTGGTCGAGTTCTCATCACTCCGCCTCCTCCTCGATCCAGGAAGGCTACAAAAGCTACTGCAGCGGCGTATTCGGCAGCCAACGAGCCGGTAATACAACCCGCTCGCCTGCACACAACCGCTGTTGCTACGGCGACCCAGACAAATCTCTCAAAAGATGATTGAGTCCCGCCGCGGCCGGACCACCATTGCAACATCTCGCCCTGTCAGTCCCCTTAGAAAAGGCTACTGCAGCGATATATTCGGCAGCCAACGAGCCGGTAATGCAACCTGCTCGCCTGCAAAATCTCAGGAGTATAACGTCTGGTTATCCGGCTCATGCCGTGGTGCTCTAAGTGTAGTAATGTGCCCACATCTCAGTGTTCACCCCTACACGCAAGCACGTTACCCCCGTGTCTCTCACACTCACAGAGCCCACTCTCATAAAGCTGGCAAATGCCGCTCGAGTGTTAGATGTAGAGAATGTGCCCACAAATCTGTGCTCACACCTACTCGCTGCCCGCTCTGTTACACGGCAACAGCCTCACAGCGGCCATGTTATGAATGTAAGTCACGTGCCCGCCCACGAGCGCTCACGCTTACTGACAAACACTTCGCCCCAGGCTCCGCTCGCGATAAATATCGCCACGAAATGTTCCCCATTCCCAGTAATTGGGTCATCTCAAGTGATACAGGCAGTTACAGCTGTCAGCGAGCCGCCGTTACTGAGATCAGAGGGCGCGCGCATGGCTATGAATGTGAGTTACGTGCCCGCTTACGAGCGCTCACACTTACTGACAAACGCTTCGCCCCAGGCTCCGCTCGCGCACAATATTATCACAAAACGTTCCCCATTCAAAGTAATCGGGACGGCACAAGTGATACAGCCAGCCATTGCTGTCAGCGAGCCGCCGTATTCGAGATCCGAGGGCGCGCGCATGGCTATGAATGTAAGTTATGTGCCCGCTTACGAGCGCTCACGCTTACTAATAAACGCCCGGCGTAGCTCGCGCATCACAAAGTTATCTCAAACGTTCCCAGTTCAAGCAATCGGGACGTCACATGTGAAACAGCCAGCCATGGCTGTCAGCGAGCCGCCGTATTCAAGCACTGAGGACGCGCGCGCCGCACCCATACTTCCAGTTCAGTTTTCCGAGCCCACGAAGTGTGGCGATCGGAACCCGGAGGCTATTCTGCCCATGGCTATGAATGTAAGTTACGTGCCCGCTTACGAGCACTCACGCTTACTAATAAACGCCCGGCGCTGCTTAATAATGCATTATAAAGGTATAATGTCTGGTTATCTGGCTCAGGCCGATGGTGTCATAAGTGTAGAAAAGGTGCCCACATCTCAGTGTTCACCCCTACACACAAACACCCGTGTCTCTCGCTCTCACAGAGCCCACTCTCATAAAGCTGGCAAATGCCACTCGAGTGTTAGATGTAGACAATGTGCCCACAAATCTGTGCTCACACCTACTCGCTGCACGCTCTGTTACACGGCAACAGCCTCACAGCGGCCATGTTATGAACGTAAGTCACGTGACCGCCCACGAGCGCTCACGCTTACTGACAAACACTTCGCCCCAGGCTCCGCTCGCAATAAATATCGTCACGAAATGTTCCCCATTCCCTATAATCGGGTCATATCAAGTGGTACAGGCAGTTTCAGCTGTCAGCGAGCCGCCGTTACTGAGATCAGAGAGCGTGCGCGCCCCGCTCACGCCTCCGGTATAGTTTCCCGAGCCCGCGGAGCGCGGGCAACGGAACCCGGAGTCCATTCTGCCCCTAGCTACACATGTAGAAGCATGGAAGGCTATTCCTGGTGTGACATATTGGGTGCTAAGCACAATAAGTCAAGGCTATTCGCTTCAGTTTGCTCGCCGCCCCCCCCCACTTTCCGTGTTCGACTGCTAGCCGCGTCTTTCCAGGAGGGCAGCATTACACCTCTGAAGACATTCCAGAGGATGCTAGGCTGTATGGCATTAGCTGCGGCTGTGCTACAGCTGGGCCTGCTGCGCATGCGCCCGCTACAACGCTGGCTGAACACCAAAGTACCTCACCGGGCTTGGGTTTTAGGCCACAGACGAATCAGAGTGACTCAGAGCTGCGTTTCGGCTCTGCAGCCCTGGTTAGCGGCCGACTGGTACCAGCGGGGAGTGACAATGGGGGCTGTTTCACACCGATTGGTCATCTCGACGGATGCCTCCAACCTAGGTTGGGGCGCCGTTTTCGAGGGCAGACTGGCCTTTGGCCTGTGGGGAATGGTCCCTGCACCCCCAAACAGTCCAGTTACTGTGGCGCCTCTTCGGCAAAGCGAAGTCGACCTGTTTGCGTCAAAAGACAGCGCTCATTGCCCGCTGTTCTTTTCAAAGAACGAGGATGCGCTGGCCCAAATTTGGCCCAGCCTCCCACTTTATTCTTTCCCTCCGGTCTCTCTGTTACCACAGGTAATCAAGAGAATCAGGGAAACGCGCCACTCGGTGCTCCTTATAGCCCCGCGCTGGGAGAATCAAACCTGGTTTCCGGAGCTGATGCGGCTGTCCCACACAGCCCCTTGGCCGATTCCGGTGAGGAAAGATCTCCTCTCTCAAGCCCGCGGCTCAATGTGGCATCCCCATCCAGAGCGCTGGTCTCTGCACGTATGGTTAATCAACGGATACCCGTTGTACTGACAGAAGGAGTGATGAACACGATTACACAATCCAGAGCTCCCTCTACGAGGCGGCTTCATGCGTCTAAATGGTCGGTGTTCTCCAAATGGTGTGCTGATAGAGATCTAGACCCACGAATGTGTGGGGTCCCGGGGTTGCTTAGCTTCCTTCAAGGGCTGCTGGATAAGGGCAGGTCCCCATCCACGCTTAAAGTCTATGTGGCAGCCGTCGCAGCGTTCGCTGAGTCTACGCGCGGCCAGTCCGTAGGAAGGAACGAGCTCGTCATTCGCTTCCTTAGAGGAGCTAGACGGATGAATCCCCCGCGACCCCCGTCGGTTCCCATGTGGGATCTTTCACTGGTCCTAGAGGCCCTGAAAGCTTTCCCCTTTGAACCATTAGACTCCGTGGACCTAAAGTACCTCTCGCTCAAAACCGTTTTTCTGACAGCTGTCATCAGTTAAACGTGTGGGGGATTCACACGCGCTATCTGTTAGCGCAGCGTGTCTTGTGGTCGGGCCAAATGACTCTAAAGTCATCCTCAAGCCAAGACATGGTTATGTCCCTAAAGTGTTGGGCACCCCCTTCAGGGCTCTGCCAGGATCCGATAGTGAGGGCGATGTGAATCTCCTCTGCCCCGTCAGGGCGCTGAGGGTTTACATTACGCGCTCCGCCTCTTTCAGGCGATCGGAACAGCTCTTTTCTCGTTCGGTGGGCGCACCAGGGGTCTCGCCGCCGCGAAACAGAACCTGTCCTCATGGATAGTGGAAACTATCACCCATCTGCTTATAAGTCTAAAGGTCTGCAATGCCCCTTGGGCATTAGGGCGCATTCCACCAGAGGCGTGGCCTCGTCATGGGCTTGGTCCAGTGGAATTTCCATTCATGACATTTGTGAGGCGGCAGGCTGGGCCTCTCCGTCCATATTTGTTAGGTTTTATAACCTGGAAGTTCTCGCCTTGCAGGCTAGACTTCTGTGAGTGTGAGCAGTGTGTTTGTCCTGCCCAGATCTTCATGCGCAGACTTCTCTCACGCGACGTTAGCTCTCCTGGTTGAGCTGCACTATATGGTGAATAGTTATATGGACCGGCGACGCCGCTCTGTATACCCTGTATGTGCTTATAACATGTGCTGGCCCGCATTGCTGGCCACCTGTTTCCCACTTATCTATGTTCCCCGGGAATCCCTGGGACTCATGAAGTGGAGGCTGGGCGCGCACGGCGTTGACAATGGGTTCCCGTAGCGTAAGCTAGCTTACGCAATACAAGAGAACCTCTCGTAAGAGAACGATACTCGGTTACTAACGTAACCTCGGTTCTCTCTAGAAGAGGAAACGAGTATTGCGTAACCTGACCGTGCAGGCGCCACAAGCATTTTTTCGCTTCAGCTGATGAAATCCAGCCTATGAGCCTGGCTTTTATACGCTAAGCGTAAAAAGCCAGCCTATGAGCCTGGCTTTTATACGCTAAGCCACCCCCATTTTGGCGGGCTATGACGCGTAAGGGCGCAAAGTAACCAAAAAAAAATTTTTTTTTGTAGTAACCATGGTTTAACTATGGTTTTTGTAGTAAAAACATTGTAACTACAAATTAACTACTTTGGTTACTAACGTAACCTCAGTTTCCTGAGAGGAGGGAACGAAGTATTGCATAAGCTAGCTTACGCTATGGGAAAACTCCTTTTCTCGAGAATACTGAAGCAAAACTTTGAAACGCAGTGAAGCTGCACAGCAGACACAGATGAGCACGAGTGCGGTCATTGGCTGTGCTGCGGCAAACTGCTCGAACCTATGGCGAGGCAGCTCTGACGCTCGAACCAATCAGGGCATTTCGCGGCCTGACACGTCAGAGTCCGCCAAAATGGGCGTGGTCCAAGTGTATAAAGGACCAGGTCTCGCCTAGGGAGTTCAGGTTTAATAGACTGAAGCGATACACAAACACAGTACAGTAGCACAGCAGGTTACGCAATACTTTGTTCCCTCCTCTCAGGGAACTGAGGTTACGTCAGTAACCAAAGTAGTTCCCTTTTGAGAGGTCTCTCGTATTCCGTAAACTAGCTTACGCTATGGGAACCCCATTCAAAGCGCCGCGCATACTAACTTTGCCCTACTATAGCCCGGGGCAACTGCCTGAGACTTAACAGAGTGAATGTATGAGCCTAATATAAGCCAGTCAAAGACAAGCTTCATATAGGGAATGTGTATAAGAACCTTTTGTTCAATGGCCAACCAGACATGTGTCGAGCCTTATGGCTGGGGAAATGTGTTTACATTTATACTGAAAGAACACTTCTAGATTATAACATTTTATAAATGTGGACAGCGAGGCCCAGCCGGCCGCCGCACAGATACCTTGAATAGGTATTCCACTTGACCAAGCCCAAGACGAGGCCATACCTCTTGTGGAATGAGCTCTGACGTCTAAGGGGCAATGAAGGCCCTTAGACTCATAAGCCAGCACGATAGCGTCCACTATCCAGCGCGATAATCTCTGCTTTGAAACGGCAAGTCCTTTAGTGCGGCCGCCAAAGCAGATAAAGAGCTGTTCTGACTGTCTGAACGGGGCAGAACGCTCCATATAAATTCTGAGAGCCCTGACAGGGCAGAGTAAGTTTGCGTCTCCTTCGTCATCCGGCGAGGAAAGAGCAACCAACGAAATAACCTGTGCTCTGAAAGGAGTCGAGAGCACTTTAGGAACATAACCATGTCTTGGTTCGAGGACGACTCTGGAGTCATATGGGCCAAACTCAAGGCAGGAAGCGTTCATTGACAGCGTTTGTAAATCACCTACTCTTTTGACTGACGTGAGCGCCAGCAGAAAAGCAGTTTTGAGCGAGAGATGCTTTAAGTCAGCAGATCTGAGCGGATCAATGGAGCACCCTTCATTGCCTCCAGGACCGTGGAGAGGTCCCAGATGGGCACAGAGGGTTCAAGCTTCTCGCTCCTCTAAGGAAGCGCACAATGAGGTCGTTTTTCCCTAGTGGTTTCCCGGCCACAAGAGCGTGAGATGCTGTTATGGCCGCCACATATACTTTGAGCGTGGAGGGCGCGCGACCCGCTTCCAAAAGCTCTTGTAAAAAGGTGAGTACACTTGGTATCTCGCATGAGTAGGGATGCAGGCTCCGTGTTTTACACCAGCCCGATAATACCATCCATTTTTGAGCATAAAGGCGCCTAGTTGAAGGCGCTCTCGCTTCAGTGATGGTTTTCATCACTCCCTCTGTGAGACACTTGGATACCCGTTGAGCGGCCATACGTGATCGGCACGGGGATGCCAAATCAACCTGTTCGCCTGCAAGAGGAGGTCTCTCCTCAACGGTATCGGCCATGGGGCTGTATCCGTCATTTCTGTCAGCTCTGAGAACCATAGCTGGGTCTTCCAGAGTGGGGCTATCAGCAGCACTGTGCACCTGTCCCCCCTGATCCGTTCGATGACCTGTGGTAGCATCGTGACCGTGGGAAAAGCATATAGCGGGCAGCTGGGCCAGTCGCGGGCCAGCGCATCCCTGCTCTTTGAAAAAAATTTCTGGCAGTGAGTGTTGTCTTCTAAGGCGAAGAGGTCGACCTCTGCCTTGCCGAAGATGCTCCATATCAATTGCACTGTCTGTGGGTGAAGAGACCATTCCTCTGGGGGAACGTTGTCTCTGGATAACATATCAGCACCCTGGTTCCGAAAACCTGGCACGTGCGCCGCCCTCAGGGAGCGCAGGTTGTGCTGAGCCCATATAATGATGCTCTTGGCCATGATCTGTAGGTTATTCGACCTGAGCCCGCCCTGGCGATTTATGTATGACACCACTGCCATATTGTCTGTTCGAACCAGGACATGGTGGTTCTTCAAATATGGGAGAAAAGCTCTCAGGGCTAGTGCGACCGCTTTCATCTCTAGACAGTTTATATGCAGGCTCCTCTCTGGGTTCGACCTAAGACCAGAGCTGCCCTCGTACAGGGTTCCCCAGCCCAAATTGGAGGCGTCTGTCGAGATCATCTTTCTCCTTGAAATCGCACCCAAACTCACGCCAGACTGATACCAGTCTGTCACCTTCCAGGGAGCCAGGGCTTTGATGCAGCCGTGGGTCGCTCTGATTTGCAGTTGGCCAGAATGCCTTGCGTGAGCTGGTACATGTTGGTTTAACCAGCGTTGAAGGGGATGCATGTTTAGCAGTCCTAGCTGGAGTACAGATGATGCTGCAGCCATCAGACCCAACATCCTCTGAAATCTTTTGAGAGGAGTGCAGGCGTTCGCTCTGAAAGATGCTGCCAGGCGCTGAATGACGAACGCACGCTCTGCTGAGAGGCGCGCTCTCATTTGCACGGAGTCTAACACTATGCCCAGAAAAGACATTTTTTGGCTAGGAAACAGTGTGCTTTTGGAAGTGTTGATCCTGAGACCCAGGCATTCTAGGTGGCTGAGGAGCCAGGATCTGTGCATTATTAACTGCGCTTTCGACTGAGCTATGATTAGCCAATCGTCGAGGTAGTTTAACACCCGCACTCCCCGCTGTCTCAGGGGGGTAAGTGCCGCTTCCATACACTTCGTAAATGTACGGGGTGCTAAAGATAGGACGAAGGGTAGTACTGTATACAGGTAAGTCTGCCCTTCGAATGCGAATCTCAGGAATGGCCTGTGATGGGGCGAGATCTGAATGTGAAAGTACGCATCCATCGGATCCACTGAGAAAAACCAATCTCCCGGGTGGATATGCGCGAGTATTTGTTTGGTTTTCAGCATCCTGAACGGGCATGTCATCAGCGCTTTGTTCAGGTGTCTGAGATATAGGATAGGCCTGAGACCGCCATCCTTCTTTGGGATGAGGAAGTAGCGACTGTAAAAGCCTGACTCGCTTTCTGAAAGGGGAACTGGTTCTACAGCACCCTTTTCTAACAGTTTTGACACTTCTGAGTGGAGAACGTGAGCCACGCCCCCTTCTACTGTCGTCATGACCACGGTTGAAAAGCGCGGGGGCCTGCGAGCGAACTGTAGCGAGTAGCCTCGTTTTATTATGTTCAACAACCATTCTGGTATACCGGGGATAGCCTCCCAGGCCTTGGCCCGCATAGCTAGGGGTTGAATAGAGACCGGAGGGGGGCCATTGTGATATAGGGACCCGGCCGTCTTGTTCTGTGTGTTTTGTGCTGCATGAACAGCGCTTATGCTTAGGGGTGCGCGCATTCCCGCGGGCGCCTCCTTTATCACATTTCTCGCTAAAACACATTGGGGAACTGACACTATGGGGACAGTTTGTTTGAGTACCCTTTGTATCCTTTCTACATTTATTAACTCTTCCGCTGTGAGCGGGAAGAGAGTTGAAGACTCATTGGTCGTGTTTATATGTAGGCGCGCATTTCGCTATTGGCGCATGAACTACACTTTTTACACATACAGCCTGAGCTGAGGGGGGGCTTGAGACAGTGTTTGCAGTGCTTGTGTGTAGTTGTGCGTACTTCAGAGTGGGCACATGATCCACATTTACAGCATGAACTGGGGGAGCAGTTACTGTGGAACCGGTGCTTGTGTGAGGGCGCGCGCGGTTCACAGCGGGCACGTGACCTACATATGATGCAGACAAAAAATAGCTCTTTTTGTGCTTTATTTGCGTCGCCGAAAAAACGGGGTTTGTCTGCAGGTTTGCGTGTTTCATAACAACAGACCCATTTACTGCAGTATTTACATTTCCAGTCGCCTGAGAAGAGGGAACTGGGAAATGTTTGAGAAGTCTTTTGGAGCTTGGTCCGGCCTCGGCGGGACTTAAGCTCCGTTTCTTTCTTCCTCTGGCTAGGAAGGCTTGCGAGGCTCGGGGTTCAACACAATCTTGGGTCGGGGACCACGCCTCTCTGGGAACTGTCGGCGCTTTGCTGAGCGTGAGCAGTGACTGACTTCAGCCGCTGGTCGGGGCTGAGAGACCGGTGGCGCTGGCTTTGTTTGGCGAGGAGGTGGTGCCCTCTTGTGGTGGCTCGTGGCAGAGCTGGAGCGCTTTGGAAGGAAGTGGCGCATCACTTGAGACGCCTTCTGAGCTTCCGTGTAGCGCTCTGCAAATCCCTTAACAGCCGGGCCAAACAGACCAGAGGTGGAGATAGGGGAGTCTAAGAACGCTGCCTTTTCTGCCTCTTTCATGTCGGTCAGGTTCAGCCACAAGTGGCGCTCGAGTACCGTCAAACTCGCCATGTTACGGCCGATCGCCTGGGCTGTAGATTTTGTGGCTCGCAGGGCCAGGTCGGTCGCGCTGCGCAGGTCCCTGAAAGCCTCTGGATCAGGGCCAGACTCGTCCATTGAACAGAGAAGTTTGGCCTGAAAAACTTGGAGGACAGCCATGGTGTGGAGCGCTGAAGCAGCTTGACCAGCAGCGGCATATGCGCGACTGGTCAGAGCTGACGTGGCGCGGCAAGGTTTAGATGGATGCACAGCCTTAGCTTTCCATCCTGTGGCCGTGGGTGGGCAGAGGTGAGCGGCCGCCTCTTCGAGGGGGGGAACCGCCTGATAGCCCTTTTCACGTGTAGCACTGAGAAGGAGGGTTTCAGATGCTTCCATGACTTGGTTAGTTCGTCATGTACCTCTGGGAAGAATGGGGCGGGTCTCTGTTCGCCCCTGCAGAAACCACTCGTCCAGTCTGCTGCGCTCGGGCTCCTCAGGCGAAGACCACTCGAGCCCGAGGTCTTCGACGGCCCTGGCGAGAACGCGGAGAAGCTCAGCGTCGATGCTCGTGCTCGCGCTGACTTGCGTCGATGGCGCGGTACCGCAAACAGAGCCCGTCCACTCCTCACAGTCAGATGCAGAAAGTGAAACACTATAATCCTTCTCTCCCTCGTCGTCCAAAGCCCCGAACGAGACAAGACCCGCTGCTCGCTGAGAGGGGCATTGGTCTGCCTGCGTGAACAGGATCGGCGTGGGGGATTCCTGAGGAGAAAGCGAGGCACGTGGGGACTGGGCTGGCGTGGGCTCGCTTATCTCCGTCCGCTCTGGCTCAAGCAAAGGATAAGAGGGAGTGGGTTGAGTATCGTCATCGTCAAAAGATGGCTAGACGCTCCCGAAGAGACGTGAGGTCCATCCTGTCGCACTCAGGGCAGCCGCCCTTGGTGAGCGCGGCCTCCACGTGGTCGTGGCCTAAGGAGGGCGCACACAGGATGTGCCGGTCTCCGTCGACGAGCGGGCTTCTACACGAGGCACAGGTGGTGCGAGGCATTTGAAACAACGCCTCAGAAAATCTCTTTTAGAAGGTTTGAACGCAGCGGCGAACAAACTTAGCGTTATAAAGGATATGCGTGCCGGATGGCACAGTTGAACGGCGACTGCAGGTGGCGAAGGAAGCCGACGTCTTCAAAACTGCGATGCAGCTGCTCGTCCCGCTGGAGGCTCTTCAACAGCGGCGGATGCTTGAATCCGGAGGTCAGCGAAGTGGAGATTTGCTGAAGGAGATAAATCTGAGCTCCCTAGGCGAGACCTGGCCCTTTATAGACTCAGACCACGCCCATTTTCGCCATAGATTCGAGCAGTTTTATATCTAACCCGGCTTTTATATGCTAAACCACACCCCTTTTGGCGGGCTGTGACGCGTAAAGGGCGCCCTCATTGGGCGTGATGTCACGCGCGAGGCTCAGTGGTAGGCTGCTGCAGTTGCCGCAGGGCAGCCAATGAGCACGCAAGACTGCTTGCTCTAGGTCTGCTAGCTGCTGCACTGCGTTGACAATAAATGGAAAAATTAGGATAATTTTTTGGCTTAAATATTTTGAGAAAAGATGACTTTACCCGTAGCGTAAGCAACTTACGCAATACGAGAGAAACTCTCGTAAGAGAACCATAGTAACCATGACTGTAGTAACTGGTATTTTTAAAAAACATGGTTTTGATACCATGGTTTTACTACAGTTATATTGAAGTAATACTACAGTAAAACCATAGTAACCATGACTGTAGTAACTGGTATTTTTAAAAACGTACTCGATTACTAACGTAACCTGAGAGTAGAGAACGAGTATTGCGTAGCAAATACGCAGTGGGGAAACTCCTTTTCCTCTAAATATTGAAGCAATAATTTAAAACGCAGTGCAGCTTGTACAGCAAAACACAGCAGGGCGTCTAGCTCGCTCATTGGCTGTGCTGGCGCCGAGTACGTCAGAACGCGCCTAAATGGGCGTGGCCTAAGCCTATAAAGATCGCTCATTTCGGCCAATATATCAGATTTACTCAACTTCAGCGACACTACCACGTCCCTGATTCCTCACGAAGCTATTCGCCGTCGAACAAGCCAAGATCAGCTAGAGTAAGCCGTGAAACAACAGACAGCGCTTTCAACTTACCCGAAAGTGCTCCTCTTCTGTCGCTGCTCTCCTATGGCCATCCAGCGAGACATCACTCTATATCCTTTACTGCTGCTGGTGTGCAGCTTTTGTAAAAGAAAAATTATCCACAGGCGTTGTTTCAAATGCCTTTGACTTCATGAACCTCGTGCGGAATTGATCTACACGAGGACGACAGGCAAGCGGAGTGTGCCAGATACCTGGGCCCTATCCACGCGGAAGCTGCACTCTGTGTCTCGGGCTGTCCTCACTGCGACGTCCTTCCCATCGCGACGCTGCGGTGGCGGGTAGCTTTCTTCCGAGACTGCGACACCGGCTTTCCCATTCTTCCTTTCCCGGCGCTACTTCATCTGCGTAAAAAGAAGCGCCGCAGCCAACGACAGCCCGAACCGATGGAGTTTAGCGAACACAAGGATCCGCCGAGGAGTCGTTTGGATGGATGGTCCCTTCTAAGCCCTGCCGAAGTACCTCAGCCCTCGCTGGACGTGCTTTCGCCGCTTCCAGTCAGGCCGCGTCGGCTTTGCACACCATGGCGGTGCTTCAAGTGTTTCAGGCCAAACTTCTCCAGACAATGGACGAGTCTGGCCCGAACTCTGAGACATTCCGTGACCTGCGCAGTGCCACAGACCTAGCACTGCGCGCTACTAAGGCTACCACCCAGGCCTTCGGCAGAGGTATGGCTAACCTTGTCGTGTTCGAGCGCCACCTGTGGTTAAACCTCACGGACATCAAGGAGGCAGACAGAACAGCGTTCCTCGACTCTCCTATCTCCAGCACCGGCCTCTTTGGCCCGGCGGTGAAGGAGATTTAGGCACAGAATTCTTCGCAAGCGATAAAGCACTTCCTGCCAAAACGCTTCAGCTCTGCCTCAAGCTGTCAGAAGAGCACTCCGCCCCCCCAGTCGGCGAAACCAGTGCCTCGGATACCTCAGCCCCACCCTGCGGCTGATAACCGAAGCCGCTCTAGGTCTGCTAAATGCAACCCGCCGCCCCGGTGCCAGGGCCCCTGACCCCGCGTTGCGTTGGACCCCGGGCCGCTGAAGCCCTCCTAGCTGTGGGGGAGAAGAGAGAGACCTCCCTCGAAAAGAGCTTTTAAAAAACTCGCAGCTCCCTGTTCAGCTCAGGCGGCTGGAGTTTTCCTCACTGTAGTGAATGGGCCCGTTGCGCTGCATGCGCCCCTACAAACAAACGCTGTTTTTACAGCGACCCAAATAAAGCACACAAAGAGTATGTTTCAAACGCACAACAAAGTACAATGTTTCAAAAGTACAAATACAACAGCCGTTTTTAAAATCCTATCCAATGGTCGAAAGGACAGGAGTAAACACGGTCACTAGTGGGTTGTGATGGCTGTCAATCAAAATGTGGAGCGGTGATTCGTTCCATGTGTTTCTGTCAGAAAACAAATGGATAATTCGGTAAATTAAATTTTAAATTTAACAGAATTTATCAACTTGTTGCCTGCTGTCGTTGTTTTAATTCACATCCTTTCTAAAAAAATATGAACGTTTTTGGTATAATATATTCATATTTAATATATTAAATTCATGTTGGTTTATATTCTATTTGTTCATTATTTATTTAGTTGGATTTTAGTTGGACTTGGTCAGAAATGTTTCAAAAATAGTTATCTGCATGATGCCTTTTGGCTCAGTGATGTTGAATTAAACGTCATGTAAAATAAATACGTTATGTTACATTGTGATGTAACAGTGTTTTCTGGAAGGGACTAAAGAACAAAGAATTTTTATTAGCTGAAATGCAGAATACAAATGTTTTTATTAAGTTAGATAAACATATAACAGTTTCAGGTTATGTTTTAGTGTTGGTAACATGTCCCACATTGTCCCACACAAACTTATAATTGTCCCACCTTTGGTTTGTTTGATGGTGGTTACCCTATGCATAAATCACAACACAAGGGTATTAGGTTCCCCTATGCTAGGCGGCCCAGCCCAAGTAAATGTTCCAACTCCCCGATGTATCAGGCTGGGTTATGAACATCATAAAGCGAGGCTACTCGCTCCAATTCACTCGCAGACCCCCACGGTTTCAGGCGGTCATCGAGACCTCGTGAGAAGCAACGTGGCAACCCTGGTCTCTATGATCCCTCAGGTCATCAGATGGATCAGGGAAAGCAGATGCTCAGTCCTCCTAGTGGCCCCCCTCTGGAAAGCTCAAGCGTGGTTTCCGAAGCTGGCACAGATGACGGGCACTGTCCCCTGGCCAGTGCCAATGAGGAAGGACCTCCTCTCACAGGCGAACGGGACGATCTGGCACCCTCGCCCCGACTTATGGGTCTTCCATGTATGGACCCTGAAAGGGTATCCGGGGTCCTCCCAGAAAGGGTCTTAAATACTATCACTGAGGTTAAAGCGCCATCTACGAGACGCCTTTATGCTCTGAAGTGGTCAGTATTCACTGCCTGTTGTTCAGCCAGACGTTTTGAGCCCCATTTATGCAAAGTCTCGGTGGTGCTCTCCTTCTTACAAGAGCTTTTGGATGCGGGTCGCTCTCCATCCACGCTCAAAGTATACGTGGCAGCCATAGCAGCTCACCGTGCTCCTGTGGCTGGCTGGTCATTGGGGAGAAACGAGCTTATCGTTCGTTTTCTAAAAGGTGCCAGGAGGTTCAACTCTCCCAGGCCTCCTACTATACCAGCGTGGGATCTTTCCACGGTTCTTGGCGCCCTGAAGGGCCCCCCATTTGAACCACTACAGTCGGTTGATCTTAAACCTCTTTCGCTGAAGACTGCTCTGCTGCTGGCTTGGGCATCAGTAAAGCGAGTGGGGGATTTACAGGCGCTCTCTGTGAGCCCCTCCTGCCTGAAGTTTGGGATAAATGACTCTAGAGTCATTCTCAAGCCAAGGCATGGTTATGTACCTAAGGTGCTCTCAACTCAGGTTATTACTTTATTAGCACTACTTAGAGCGTTCTGCACCGTTTAGGCAGTCAGAACAGCTTTTTGTTTGCTCCGGTGGCCGCACCAAAGGGGTTCCGGTCACGAAGCAGATGTTATCCAGATGGATAGTGGACGCCATCTCGCTTGCATACGCCTCTGTGGGCCAGGTTTTCCCATAGGCGCCAAAGCCCATTCCACGAGGGGCATGGCCTCCTCTTGGGCTTGGTCCAGTGGTGTTCCAATTCAAGACATTTGTGCGGCGGCCAACTGGTCTTCGCCGTCCATGTTTGTCAGATTTTATAATCTAGAGGTACCGTACCTGCAGGCCAGGGTCCTCTCTGTATGATATTTGACCCGACGGTGTCTGGTTTTTATCTGTCTAGTACGTTACTGTCCATAAGCACAAGTAGTTCTAGGACCGTTATGAGCCCAGTTTTATTCATGACACCCGCTCTATCTGGTTAGTGTACTATGCTGGAAAAGCTTATTGGCTTGTTCTGATGAGCCTCAGGTTTTCCTAGGCTCCAGTTTATTCAGCCAGTTGCTAATGTGCAGCGTTTTACATTGCGTCCCCACTGCGTATTTGCGGAAGTGACCGTTCTCGAAAGGGAACGTACTCTGTTACTAACGTAACCTCGGTTCTCTGAGAGTAGGGAACGAGTATTGCGTAGCCTGCTGCACTATTGCACTCTGTCAGGTGTGTCGCTTCAGTCGATTTAAACCTGATATATTGGCCGAGATGAGCGATCTTTATAGGCTTAGGCCACACCCATTTAGGCACGGTCTGACTTGCTTGGCGCCAAGTCAGTTGATTGGTTCGTGCGTCTGAGGTGCTCGGCCATTGGATGTGCAGTTGCTGCAGCACAGCGAATGAGCGAGCTAGACGCTCTACTGTGTTTTGCTGTACAAGCTGCAGGGCGTTTTAAATTATTGCTTCAATATTTCGAGGAAAAGGAGTTTCCCCACTGCGTATTTGCTACGCAATACTTGTTCCCTACTCTCATGGAACCGAGGTTACATTAGTAACCGAGTACGTTTTTAAAAATACCAGTTACTACAGTCATGGTTACTATGGTTTTACTGTAGTATTACTACAATATAACTGCAGTAAAACCATGGTTTCAAAACAATGGTTTTTAAAAATACCAGTTACTACAGTCATGGTTACTATGGTTTTACTGTAATATTACTACAATATAACTGTAGTAAAACCATGGAATCAAAACCATGGTTTTTAAAAACGGTAACACTTCATTTTACAGTATGTGCACTTTCAATGTACTTACAGCTTTCTTACCACAAAAGTAATGAGTAGTGTAAGGTAACTACATGGGTTAAGTTAAGGTTTAGGGGTAGGTTCAGGGTTAGTACATAGTTAGTGTCATTACTACAATAAGTACATAGTATCTTCATGCAAAACAGGACTGTAAAACAAAATGCTACCTTAAAAACCATGGTTCGCACCAAAATACTACGGTTACTATGGTCATAGTTAACTACAGTTTTACTATAGTAAAACCATTGTTAATTTTCGTAAGGGCAAGTCATTTGTATGTGCTTTATTAAATATTGTGCTGTTTTACTCAATAATCCTTTAAAGGAGCTACGAAAAAATTAGCATAAACAATGTTCATCACATGCATATTGATATATAAAAGTTGTTTTCGGAACATTTTTTGTTCAGATTTCACAAAACTTATAAAATGAGCAAGTACATCAATCAGAAGTATGGAAAAAGGTTATTACCAGTTCCAGCCAAAATCTCCAGTTACGACACAACAACACTCTAACCAGAGTTTCTAAAAATCTTCATCCTGGCAGAAGTTTTCAAAAAATTTCAGTTTCATTGACCGGATACTGCGTTTGTGTGTGGACGAACGGCTAAACCGCATTTGCAGTTTTAAAAATACCTGTGCTCATATGGACAGGGCCAAAGTGTTTATGTTCTGACTACTTTAGACAGAGCAGGATGCCAACCTCTGCGGAGAAGCACAGTACCTGCGTGACTCGTCATAGACTGAGAGAAATAGCTAAGGCTACAATGTTCTTCCACATGCAGTTTTGTTCATTACCGCTAGAACATACCCCCCCAAAAAAAGAACATCTGGTAACACTTTATTTTACAGTGTCCTTGTTACATATGTTACATGTAATTACCATAGTAATAACAGTAAATTATGCCTAATTACATGCAATTAACCCTCAACCAAATCCTAATCGTACCCTAACTCTATAGTAAGTACATGTAGTTAATTAATATTACACTGTACTTAAATATTTAATTACACTGTAACAATGACACCTTAAAATAAAGTGTAACCGAACATCTTAAAAGCATTTGAACAAAGGATAGGCTGGAGAGTCACTGGTAACGCAGGGACGCAATGGGCAGAATGGAAGTCCGGGCAGATCCAGTAGGAACTCAGGAAATCCGGGAAACGAGAAACCACACGAGCCAGGCAACGGAAAACCAAAAGACACAGAGCTAGGCTGTGATCCCAGGGAAGCCTCACAACGATCTGACAAAGACAGGATGAAATCACAGACAATAAATAGGATGCTAAATTAGAAACAGCTGGCAGTGATCAGTTCATCAGCCGCAATAACGAGCCACGCCCACTCACACAAACACAGAGCGAGTCAGTGAACCTATGAACCGTGACAGTTTTGGCAGTTATTTTACTGTCGAATAAACAGATAGAGCCGTTCGTCTATTCCGAAAGCCTGTGAAATACGTCCATTACAATTAAACATTGCTCTATGTGATGCTGGTATTATTGTAAAGATGAAAAATATGGGATTTAATTACTTGTCTCTCAGGGGCCTTAGACAGTCTCCCTAACCTAGTCATTGTCATGTCACCTGATGTTGGAGGCACTGGAACTTCCTTGAGGTGTGAACGGATGCGTTGCAGCTGTCCTCCCTCCGGGGTCTCTACCTCGTATGAGCATGGTGTAGGTGCAGGTACCGGACTAACAACTGTCCCTCTTGTGCATGTAGGTTTGATCCACACGTGCTGTCCAGGCTGGAGAGGTGGTAGGGTTTAAGTACGGTGTCTCCGGTTGAACTTTTGTTGCTGTTGCAGTTTCAACACCGTGTCCTTTTCTCTGAACCTCTCAAGATCAGGACACTGTGGTTGTAACTGCTCCGGTGACACTGGGACTGGTGTTCTGATTCTCCTCCCCATCAGTAGTTGTGCTGGGGAGCTCCCGTGCGCCCATGGAGTGGCCCTGTAGGCCAGCAGAGCTTTGTGGAAATCTCCCTCTTTCACTAAAAGAGACTTCACAGTTCTGACAGCCCGTTCCGCCTCCCATGTATGTGTTTTCTGAGGTTTGTGCACTCTTAATCTGTTCCAGCTTTGTCGGTGTGGCTGGAAGGCTTTCTACTAAGCTGTCCAGGTAAGCTTTGCACTCTCTTTCCAGTTCTTGCTCTGCCTCTGTGACTGCGGCTGGTAGAGGCGCTCTGGACAGGGCATCAGCTGTTATCAGATTTTTACATGGGACATGGATGATGTCAAAGTTGAATCTGAGCAGTCTGAATCTGATAATCCTCGGCGGGAGGTCATCCAATGCTATGGACTTCAGGAGTGTTATTGAGTGGCTTGTGATCCGTTCTTATGGTAAAGACCAGTCCACTCAAGTATCCTCGCAAGCGCTCACATGCCCAGGTCACAACCAAAGCCTCCTTTTCTATCTGGGCATATCTTAATTCGGCTTTGTTCAGACTTCTAGAAATGAAGACGACAGTTCTCCACCCTCCGTCTGTCTGTTTTTGTGTCAGGACACCTCCAAGTCCATATGAAGAGGCATCCACCGATACCATAGTTTTGTGATTTGGGCTGTAATGGGTCTCTGACCCCAATTATTTTTTTGTCTCCAGGAACACTTTCTGTTGGGGTGCTCCCCATGTCCAGCTGTTCTCTTTCTTTACCAAGTCACGAATCGGCTTTGTCAGATCTGGCAGTCGTGGCGAAAATTTGCCTACTAAGTTCACCATGCCCATGAAACGGCGAACATCCGCCACATCCTTTGGCTCTGGCATCTCCACTATTGCCTTTATTTTACCCGGGTCTGCTCTGATGCCTTGAGCATTTATGACATGACCCAGGAAACGGATCTCTGTCAGGGCAAACTGGAATTTCTCATTCGAGTAAGCCCAGCCTCTCTGAATTTCTGTAGCACTCTGTGCAGCCTGTCATTGTGCTCTGCCCGGTCTCTTCCAATAACAAGGACATCGTCAGCGTGACATAGGACTTTAATTAAGTTAAAGAATTGTCCTCTTTTGGAAGTGAAGTAACCTTTTGAAGTAGTAGCGGCCCTCTGGTGTGATGAACGTGGTCAGCAGCATTGAGTCTTTGTCCGACTAGGAAGGCTTCCGAGGCTCAGGTTCCAACACAATCTTGGGTCGGGGGGCCTGGCATTCCGGAAGCGGGCAGCACTTGGCTGGCTGAGGGCACCGATGGGTTTCAGCCGCTGGGCAGGGCTAAGAAACCGGCGGCGTGGGTCTAGCTGGCTGAGAGGGAGGCGTTTTCTTGGGGTGGCCCGAAGCCAAACTGGAACGTTTCGTCACCGCGGGACTGAAGAGGCTGGTGTTGGAGATTGGAGAGTCCAGGAAAGCAGTCCTGTCTCTATCCTTAATCTCTGTCAGGTTGAGCCAGAGGTGGCACTCTAACACAACTAGACTGGCCATACTCCTTCCAATCACCTGGGCGGTGACCTTAGTGGCGCGCAGAGCTAGATCAGTGGCCTCGGGGTCCGGTACAGACTCGTCCATGGAGTGGAGGAGTTTGGCCTGGAACACCTGGAGGACCGCCATGGTGTGCAGGGCCGATGCAGCTTGGCAAGTGGAGGTGTAAGCTCGGCCAGCGATAGCAGAGGTGGTTCTGCAGGGTTTAGATGGGTGAGCCGCCTTGGATCTCCATCCAATAGCAGTGGGCGGGCAGAGGTGCGTGGCCACCGCTTCTTCCAGAGGGGACAGCTTTTCATACCCTTTCTCCTCAGCGCCGTCAATAGTAGAGAGCGATGCGGAGGCAAATGTCTTCAGGCGGGCCGAGTAGAGGGAGCGCCACGACTTGGTGAGTTCCTCATGGACCTCAGAGAAGAACGGCACTGGTCTTTGACGACGGGCCTGCTGGCGCCCCGGCAGGAACCACTCGTCGAGTCAGCTCTTGGTGGGCTCCTCAGGAGAAGACCACTCAAGGCCGAGGTCTTCAAAGGCCCTCGTGAGGACGCGGAATTGAAAGAATTGAAAGTGGGGGGGAAATCAAGTTATTAAATAAATGTTTTTCTCCAAAACACGTTGGCTACAATTATTGGCACCCCTATAATTTTTTTACGAGTAAAATATGTCTGAAGTATATTCCCATTAATATTTAAATTTTTTAGCACACCAGGGTGACTAGGAACATGACATGGTCCAGCCATGACTTCTTGTTTCACAGGAGTTTAAATATGAGGAAACACAAATGCCAAATCCCCTTAATCATTCATCACAATGAGTAAAACCAAAGAATATAGTTCTGATGTGCATTAAAAGATTGTTGACCATCACAAAATAGAACGTGGCTGTAAGAAAATAGCTAAAGAATTGAAAATCCCCATTTTGACCATCAGTGCAATAATTAAGAAGTTCCAATCAACTAAAGATGTTATGAATCTGCCAGGAAGAGGACGTGTGTCTATATTTCTTTAATGCACAGTGAGGAGGAGAGTTTGAGTGGCCAACAACTCTTCAAGGATCACAGATGGAGAATTGCAGAGATTAGTTGAGTCTTGGGGGTCAGAAAGCCAAAAAAAAAAAAAAAACTATAAAAAAACCTACATCACCTCATGTTGTTTGGGAGGGTTTCAAGAAAAATCTTCCTCACTCATCCAAAAACAAACTAAAAAAACAAAAACAAATTCAGTTGTCAGACACGACTGGAACTTCAAACGGCACAGGCTTCTGTGGTCAGATGAAACTAAAAAAAGAGCTTTTTCCCAGCGAACACACTAGATGGGTTTGGTGCACACAAGGATAAAGAGTACCCCATGTGTACAATTTAATATACCGCTGGATCTTTAATGTTGTGGGCATATTTTTCTGCTGGAGGTCCTGGACTTCTTGTTCAGATACATGGCATCGTGGATTCTATCAAATATCAACAGATAAAAAATCAAAACCTGACGCCTTCTGCTAGAAATCTTATAATGGGCCGTGGTTGGATCTTCGATCAAGACAACGATCCAAAACAAACATCAAAATCAACACAAAAATGTGTTACGGAGCACAAAATGAAGCTTCTGCCATGACCGTCCCAGTCCCTGACCTGATGAGTGGAGTGAACTGAAGAGAATAAGCACCAACATGGATCTGGGAATCTGAAGGATCTGGAGAGATTCTGTATGAAGGAATGATCTCTGATCTCTGGTCAGGTGTTCTCCAAACTCATCAGGCATTATAGGAGAAGACTCAGAGCTGTTATCTTGTCTAAAGGAGATTGCAAAAAGTATTTAATAAAAGGGTGCCAATATTTGTGGCCAACGTGTTTTGGAGAAAAACATTTATTTCACAATGTGATTTTCCCCCACTTTCAATTCATTTACTTCAATGAAAGGTTAGAATTTTGCAAATTTTTTGAATGAAAGATCAAAAGGATAAACGATGCAGATTTATTTTTTACAGCCAGTTTTGATCATATTTACCAGGGGTGCCATTAATTCTGACCATGACTATATATATATATATATATATATATATATATATAATTTAAAAAAAGTATTATAACTATATAAATATAGTGTATATATATAATAAGAAAATAACTAGGGAATCACTAAAACGAGAAAATTATTCTGATTTTATGATACACTAAAAATATTCCTCAACAAATCCTTTAAATTGAATGATATTCAGAACAGAAAAAGAATAAAAAAAATAACTATAAACAAGCCAAAACAAAATAATCTAAAGCGAAAGTGAAAGTAAGCGGTGTTGGGCTCACGTAACTCTCTTATTAGAATCAAAATGTTTCAACATTTGCAATGTATTTGGATACTGAACTATTCTTTATTATAGGCTTTGTACTTCACTCACGTTCCAAAATTGACGGAACAAATCATCCTCTTCACATGCGCAAAAAGGAGCTTGGAAACATTACAGTGGAGCGGTGCTTACTGTGAATAGTACGAATTGTACTACTGACTATTTAAACAGAGCAGTGTAATTTTTATATGTTAGGTTGACGATTTTATTATTATATTTTATTAAGGCTATAATGAACAGGCTGCGATGTCAAGATTGCAATGCTGGAATGCTGGCGCGATCGAACAATGGAGACATAAAAACATACTCCGTCATTTTGTTCATACAGGACATCATTCAAACTGCAAAGTGTTTACTTATATTTGTGTACACTCGCAATAAAACACAACATTGTGCTTTTGTCAAACTATAAACTCTTGTCAAACTGTAACCTACAACTGTCACCCATCGAAAATCACTCACAGACACACACACACACACACACTGTTTAAAAGCAAAAAATATTTATCCAACCTCATTTAAAAACAGTCTGTCTGTGCCATCTTTTGGACATTCATCATATTGCATTGGTTTTCATTTCTTGTCCTCAAACAGAGCACTAATCTGTTTATTTTTAAGTTACACATGCTACATTGATTAAAAAAGAAGTGGAAGTGTTTTTAGTGGTAGTATTATTTTATACCGAAATAAATTATTTATAATTCAGATGAGAATAAAGTTAGTGTTAGTTAAAATTTTAAGGAAACCAAATATATTGATCTGAAATATAGCACATTAATTTTAAATTCATTCAGGTTCAATTACCAAACATACAATCTTAATTTAATTTAAAGCAAACAATACTTTTAAAATAAATGGGTTATATGCATATTTTGTAATAAAAAAAGATATATATCCAAAAAGACAAGGCCTTAAACTTTATCAAGGGTTAAACTCTTGTCACTGTGAAAGACGCAATCACACACACACACACATAGATTATGACTTCGCCCTTTCAGGGCTTGGGCCCTAATTATGATGGGAATAAACTCAAATCAGTACCGTACAGTGGAATCCATCGTCATTGAATCAAGGCAAACCATTTAAAAAAGTTTGCGCTTCTTGTGGGCAGTGAAATTAATGTTTATCGCCTTCGTGCGTGAAGCAGAACACGGCTGGGAATCACATACTAAAACAAAAACCACGCTGAATCAAATCTTCACAGGATTTGTTGAAACTCCAGCGTTTTTCTTTGACGGCAGAAGAAAGGTCCTGCTGAATGAAGACTTTCTGTCCATCCACCTCCAGGAAGCGCTTTGCTTTTAATAGCAGACATTATGCATTGCTTGTCGGTGAAATTGTGGAGTTTAATCAGCACTGATCTCGGTCTGTCACCCATCTGTGGACCAAGGCTTCTGTGCGCACAGTCGATTTTAAAGTGACTCTTCACTGTGTCCAGCTCAAGCACTTGGTAACCATGACGTAAAGAATACAGTGGGCTGAAAACCTTCAAACCCCTCTTTCAGCCTTAGAATTCTTATATTTTCTCACGCTGACCTTATCAGCCAACGCCCGCATTAACTTTTCAGTTTCTCTCAACTTTTGTTCCGACGATTTCACGTTGTCTTCTATGTCGGCGACTCGGCGCTTGACGTCGCTAATACGTTTGGTGTTGTCTTCAACACGTTGCGAAATAGCATCCAAAGTATTTGTGATCATAGACAGCTTCTCATCCAAGACTTTGCTAACGCACTCCGTGACTTCACGTGTAAGTTTGAGGGAGTGACCACACTCGCATGTGCCGCCATCCTGTGTATCAGCGTCGGCAGGTCTGCTCTGCAGATTTCGCTGGCCTTTTGGACCTTTCTCAGTCAGAAAAGTACCTCCGTCCTTGCTAGACATGTTGTTGCTCTGAAATATAACCTCAAACCAATGTGAAAATAATTTCTGTGAATATAATTCAAAAGATGTCGAAAGATGCTGGAGCTAGGCCTCCGTGCACCCTCTCAGCTCTTAGACGTCATAAGTCCCACTTTGGCATTTTTAAGACATGGGACAGTCTAGCGCACTTAATTCCTGTCGCATACACATGCTATCAAGTGACCAAGACCGCAAGTGTGTGTATCTGACTTTTCTGCATTGAAGGACAAAGTTTCTATGCTAAATTCTGTTCTATTGACTGCCCTGGACTCATTTGCTTCTTTAAAATCACGATCTGTTTCATTTGTGCGTTCTGCTCCCTGGTATAATGAAGACCTGCATGCAATGAAGACATCTTATCATAAACTGGAATGTAGGTGGTGTACGTCTGGCCTCACTGTTCATCACCAGCCCTGGAAAGACCACTTACTAGTGTGGCGAGATGGTACGGCGGAGAGAAAGATGATAACTAAAATGAGCGGCAATAAAACTCACATATAGAGGACATTTTTCCTGTCCTAGAGGAAAGTACCACAGGGACTTTGTGAAAAGACCCCCGCTCTGGGCAGCTCTCCAACATTCCCACTTCAGTAGGCTCCACATATTGTCGTGAGAGGGCATCTGGATTTTGATTCACTTTGCCTGACCTGTACTTGATGACATAATCAAACACAGCCAATTGAGCTACCCAATGCTGCTCCGTAGCACCCAATTTAGCAGTGGCAAGATGACTTAAAGGATTACTGTCAGTGTACACAGAACACTTCTGGCCTAACAAATATTCTCGAAACTTTTCAGTCATAGCCCATTTTAGAGCCAGAAATTCCAGCTTCATTGAGCTATAATTTGTCATATTACGATCGGCAGGTCTCAAACTTCGGCTGGCATAGGTAATAGGTCTAATTTTGCCCTCCTGCTCCTGGGAGAGAACAGCGCCCAAGCCACAATGACTGACATCAGCCTCTAGAATGAAGGGTAGAGAAAAGTTAACATAGGCCAAGAATGGAGCTGTAATGAGTTTCCTTTTGAGGTCCTTAAAGCTGTTCTCACACTCCTCAGTCCATACTGTGGGGAGGCTCTTTCCAGAACCCTTCCTCTTCTTTGAGCCCACCAGTTCGGCTACCAGATGATGTAGCGGGGATGCCAGTGCTGCAAAACCCTCCACAAAGCGTCTATAATAGCTAGCAATTCCAAGAAGGGACCTTAACTCAGAGACGTGTGAGGGCCTTCTCCACTCAGCCACAGCCTTAATTTTCTCAGTATCTGTGGAGACCCCATCCGGAGATATTAAGTGCCCCAAGTAACATACCTCTTGTTTGAGAAATTAACACTTATCTAGCTTGGCTTTCATGCCTTCTTGTTTGAGCTGCTCCAGCACACTTTCCAGCCATACTAGATGTTCTACAACAGAGGGGGAAAACACAATGACATCATCCAAGTACAATAATAAAGACTGGCAATGTTGGGCCCCGAACATCCTCTCCATCAGCCTCTGAAATGTACTTGGAGCATTGCACAGGCCAAAGGCCATACGATTCCACTCGAAGAGGCCAAATGGGGTACAGAAGGCAGTTTTTGGCTTATCTTTCTCAGTCACTGGGACTTGATTATACCCACTCGCCAAGTCCATCGTTGTAAACCACTGAGCACCAGAGAGGGCATCAAGAGACTCTTCAATTCTTTGAAGGGGGAATTTATATTTCCTAGTCTTCCCATTCAGCTGACGATAATCCACACACATTCTGAGGCTACCATCCTTCTTCTTGACTAAAACAATGGGGGAGTCATAGTGGCTACTACTCTCCCGGATGATTTGTGCCTCTAGCAGTTGAATAATGTGGGCCTTAACGGTTTCATAGTCTGAAGGGGGAATGAGGCGATACCTCTGCCTAACTGGGGTCTCATCGATTAGAGGGATGTCATGAGAGATCAACGTGGTACAACCCAAATCTGTGTCATGAGAGCAAAAAACAGAACTATATTTGTTAAGAAGCAACCGTACATCATACTGATCATGTTCAGAGAGGGGAGACAGATCTAAAGCTTGGATAGTGGAAACTTCAAGAGAAGACACTGTTGCAGTAGCAGTCCTAACCTCTTTGACCTCAGCTGGTAAACTAACAACACTGATCATAGTAAGAGTACAAATTACAGTGCGAGGATATAATACAATGTCTGTAGTCCCCACATTGACGACTGAGATGTATACTGTACTACAAGTTACCCCAACCAGTGATGGAGAGGCCAACAATCCAGCTGGTAGCCCAGTGCTTAGAGGCTCAAACAAAACAGAAAGCTCAGCATACTGGGCAGAACATGTAACAGGCACAAGCTTAAAGGGGCATTCGGCAACTATTTCAGCTTAATAAAACCGTTTAGAAATCATTTGGATGGTTTAATAACCTGTTCTGCTGAGAATGGTGACTTTCCCCACTCCCCCAGCATTCCCAGGCGGAAAACCAACCTTGCAACATGAGGATTAACGTCCCGGTAAGTTGGAAATAGGAAGTCTCGTGAGAAGCGAGAACGAGCGAGAAACACAAACTGCTTTATGGCAATTCGACATAAACACACACGCCGCCCTCAATGTATATGATGTATTACCCACCTCGGTAGACATATCTCCACACGATAAAGTTGCCCGGCTCTGATAATAACAAATGCACATGAGCAGCGGTAGAAAGAGGGAGAAGGGTGCCGCAAGTGAGGTTTTTTTTACGACATTGTTGTGAAATATACGCCTCACAGCTGTAGGGGGAGCTCGTTGAGAAAACATGCGACAAGAAAAGTGAAAATCAGCGAAGAAATAGCTAGGGTTGCCGAATGCCCCTTTAATAGTACCACCCGGAATACGACAAACCCTTCTCCCCCGCACTCATACCTGACCTAAAGAGTCCAGGGAGGGCTCTGCCTTAGCATAATGACACTGCTGTAAGGCCTGGCAAACTGAACTTGTGGCCTGTATGACTGAGGGTACATCCAACAATGCTGAACCATACTCTCCAAAGAGCTATGCATAACATTCTTTGAGGACATTCATCCCTATCACCACTGGAACTCTGGAACTAGAAGCCTGAAGCTGTAGCCAATGACAAGACTGAAGTTGAGCAGGCCTCAAAGCCATAAAATGCTCAGAGAAAAAACTCTCTGTTATGGTGGACACCATGGACCCAGTGTCCACCAAACATGACATTGAAACATCCCCCATGACTACATCAACATGAGGACAAGATGACATCAATTGAGGCATAGACTTGGCTTCTAAAGCAGCCTTCGAGCCCATCATACCCCCAACCGAACGCTGACATCGCCTACAAATAATCAAGCCCTCCCGTGGCGAAGGGCCCTGGCTACGCTATCTCTGTAGCAACATGAAATTTTGTGTAAGCTGGTCTAATTGACTTTGCTGCTGTTTCAAAATTTCCTTTAAATTTCCTTTGTGAGTTCTGAGCTAGAGGTAACACCAGGGGTATCTATGCTCCCCTGAACCCCACACTTGAACCCATAAGCTAAGAATACCGACTGGCTATGGTCCAGAATGCCCACTGATGTTCCCTCACTTTCCCACCTAATTGCCTCCCTGCGAACATCCAACAAACTAGAGTCAGGTTTATCACAAACAAAATGCTTCAGTTCCCTACGAAGAGCACAGTCATAGACATACTCCACAAATTGATCACGTAATAAAGTGTCTCCATTAGGCATAACATGGGGGGCATTCTTTTTAACCTTCTCCATTAAACACAGTAAAGCATGTAAAAACTCCTGCAGTGATTCACCGTCCTGTTGTTTTCTGGAGAAGAACGCTTTCTGTAGAGCTACATAGGACTGAGAACACCCATAAAGTTCCTGTAAAATAGCCAGAATTTTTACAGGATCCTCCCTCTCCTCCCGTGATCGGTATTTAATCTCTTCCCTGGCTTCCCCTTCTAAATGATCGTACATAAAGAATGCTCGATCCACAGAAGATAAGTACTGGGAACGTACACTAGACTCTACTTCTTCCACCCATTCGAGTGGACTTAACCCACCCCTGCCTCTAAACATTGAACAATGCCTTTCCCTAGGGACATATACCACTCTCTCAGTGGTCGGGAAGGTAGTAGAGGGAACACGGAGTGCCGGCGCATTACTGCTTGTAGCGCCTACAGTTGCTGCTTGACGCATACGTGCATTGTCTGCCTCCAACCGGGCTACCAGCTTCTGCAATTGTTGCAAGTCCTCTGCCATGACGGCTGCAAAAAAAGACAAGGAAAAGAAAACAAAAAGAAAAAGAGAAAGAGAAAAAATAATCAAAAACACCTCCCCAGCCTAATGGATCCTACTGCTGTTTTGTCTAACCCAAAAAAAAAAAATAATAATAATATCAACGTCTCACCCTCAACTGAGAAAGTACCCTGCCGACTACGCCAGAATGAGGCAAGATGGTAAGGCGGAGAGACAGATGATAACTAAAATGAGCGGCAATACAACTCACATTAAGATACTCAAAGTCTTAACTGTAGCTAACTACCCCACCTAGGGACTTCCTCCCCAGGATATACCAGCAATCAAAGTAAATCAAACAAACCATAGGTTTGTTCTTTCCAGAGGGGATTGAGACAGTTCTGCCAATTAAAACCAATTTTTATTACATTCAAATATAATTCACATGACAATCACACAACATTCACTGATGAGTACATTCAATACATTTACCTCTTAAATAACCCACACATACAGAAAAAGGTACTTTAAATAAAAAAAGGAAGAACAGAAAAAAACTAAAGATTCAAAAACTGAGGGTGGCACTCGGTTCGTCGAAGACACTAACAGGATAAAAGAATCCCCTGACTCACCCCACTCACTACAACCACACACACACACTGGTGCTCTACACTAGAAAGACAATGAGAAACTCACACTCAAGTGTTAAACACTACACCCCAAATAGGAAGGTGGGAAAATTACCTTTTTACCAATGGCCCAGGAGAACCCAAAGTGCTTACCTCAATTACAAATACAACAGAAAAAAAAAGAAACATTTATAAATCAACCCCAAAGGCAATTTATATACTGCAGAACACAGGCTTTACATTACACACCAATATTATGAAATCACATGCCACGTGCCACCTCCACTCATTCACATACCTGATTGATCAAAGAACAGAATAAATGCCCTGAACAACACGACTCCACTAGGAAAAGGCAACACAGGACGCAAAGAGTAATGAACACACAGCCATTTGCGTGTTCCACTTTTATTAGAATCATGCTGGTTACCTGACACCGCTAAATCTACTGGACAGATAATTCCAGTTCTCCACCAGGGGGAGTTATAGAGGAAATTGCCAATCTGCTACACCAGTAAACAAGTCTGAGATTGTATGGGCCAAGGGTCCGTTCTTCGTACGTTGCTTAAAACATCCGAGATCAAATGAGACATCCAAGATGATATCATCAGCCTAATCATGATCTGGCTAATTAGGTTCTTCGAACACACCTGCCGGTTATGATTAGTATAGCTGGATTGAGTTATCTGAGATAATTGCGCGTTCATGCTCTGGTTTAAAAGGGGATATGTATCGATAGTAGAAACATTGATCAGCAACGCTGCTCACCATGGCTAAAGAGTGCGCTCAGTTTTTCTCCGCAGCAGAGCAAGAACTAATACTCAAAGTTTATGCTGAATTTTAATGTTTAATCAAAATGCCAGGGAACACCTCAAAGTCTGCAAAAGCCAGGGGAGAGGGCTGGCAAAAAGTAGCAGACAAATTGAATGCGTTTGTGGTGGCCATGTTAGATGTTTTTATAACTTATTACAGTATATATTTTTGTATTTTAATAATTTCATAATTACTTTGTTCATTGTCATGTCAGAGTCACCACACTAGAACATGGTGAAACTGAAGTACAAGAATATTCTACATAATGGTAATTTTTACTAGGCCTACTAGTCTCTTTTAAAAAGGCACAGTTAAATAAATGGTTGTCTGTTTATAAAAGCAACCAAGAAAAAGGATAAAAAAGAAAAGAAAAAAACAGGTGCTCCTGCACCAAGGCAGAAGAGCTGGTCCTTGGGTTGAATGTGAATTGACCTGTTGTGAAGGGCATCCCTTCGTTCAGCTCTTCCAGACCCACATCCAGGGACCAATAGCAGCAACTCCTTCATTACTGGTAAATGAGATTTAAATTATCTTAGAACACTGTAAAATAATTTGTTACTGCATTAAATTTAGTAGGCTTATAATCAAAATGGCTGGTACAGTCATTTCAACTGTTAAATCTTGAGTAATGATAAACTGCTTTGACTTGTGAAAATGAAAACTGATAAACTTATGTTAATGTAAAAATATTTTGCCATGAGTTATTGATCACATTTTTTCCCAGTGTAGTTCATTGTAATGACATTGTGTTTTTCTCTTTTGTGCAGTTTTACACCAACACTTTTATCTGTTCCTAAGAAAGTGGTGGCTGAAATATGTACAGTAAGTGGACTTTTTCTAACTTTACATAAAAAAGGGAAGAAAGTGCAACACTTTGTAATACCCATTTGTTTCCATTGCACTGGACAGTGAAGAAACCTTCTCAGAATACTGTCCTTTGGAGGAAGTAGACTACCTGCAAGTGCATAAATGTGTGCCTATTATTTCTGACTGCAATATGAGTTGTAAGGTCCACATCTACAGAAAGGCCTACAGAAGAGTCTGCACTGAGGAGACACACAGAGGTGGGCAGTGTATAACCAACCTTTCCTTTTTATTTGTTGCATGAGGCATGTGTGACACAAACATCTCACAAATGACACAGTGTGATATTCGTTCCCTATATAATAGGAGTCTTCAACAGAAA
The DNA here is from genome assembly GCA_026230005.1 of Gila orcuttii. NCBI lineage: Eukaryota > Metazoa > Chordata > Actinopteri > Cypriniformes > Leuciscidae > Gila > Gila orcuttii. The sequence goes on from JAPDVR010000002.1 coordinate 39,753,523, forward strand.
ATAGAGTATTTTGAAAAAAAAAAAATAGGGGGAGAAATAGAACTTGACTACTTAAAGAAAAAAATGGCACTAGAGATAGAGTTGCTTCATAAGAAACTTCAGAGTAAGTGCAAATACACTATTTCACACAGAGTACTATTGCTGACCTTGCATAATATCTCTTATTGCAGGCAAAAGATGACTTGATAACTGGCTTTTCTTTACAAAGAACAATTGAAATAAAACTCAAGGAACTAAGCATATTTGTCTTGTCTTTTATTAAACATTTAATGAAAGGTTTTTCTTTTCTTTTTCCTGATGTTGGCAATGTTGTGTAATATGGCACATGCAATGTCACAGGCTCTGTCAGGTGCAAGCCTCAGGCTTTTCAGACACTGAAGTCTTCCCTTTTTTTGGCCAAAGTTCATTTCATTGTGAGCCCTTGTCCTGGCTAGAGCTGCATTTTAACTGGTCTGGGGTTTGGGTTAGGGAATGGGGTCATAAAACACCTGTCTCCAAGCAGGATCCTGTTGTAATCACCTGTATAATGGAAAAATGCAGTTCTGTTAGGGTCAGCATAATTGTATGTAATACAGTGAGCTTGATATTTATAATTTTCCTTACCACATTCAAATAATGTGCATATATGTGAATCTCTAAAAATTCTTGAGTCATGCACAGATCCTGGCCATTTTGCTTTCACTTTTGTGATATGGAACATAGTCACACACCATCTAAGAGATTTCAGTCAGTCAACTGCCTTTTTTTTTATTTGATATAATATTACCAATCTGGAATATTAAAAATCGTAATAGTAATTTGGCTGCACATTTACATTGTGAGCCCCCTTTCTGTTCACAAAATCCCCTTCATTGAGGCCTTGATGGGAATGTGTGTGCAGTCTATGGTCTATAGTCTATGGCACCAATCACGTTAGTGAAGCCTGAGGGACATACTGTAAGTCATAATCAGCATGTTCATGATTGCATGATCTTCATTAAAAATTAGGGATGGCCTGATACCATTTTTTTCAAACCGATACGAGTACGAGTATTTACATTCGTGTACTTGCCGATACCGAGTACCGATACCGATATTTCTACCGCAAAAGTAACTATAGGCTCCCAGAAAAGAAGACAGAAGACTATTTTAGAACACAGGTTAGAAGACTGTTTTTATTTTCTTCTCTGCTTGTTTTAACAAGTCTAAAAATAAATAATAATGTGTAATTGAGGTAAATGTATTAACACACAAACCACTGTTAATTTAACATAAAAGCAAGCAGTTACTGCGTGCATGGTCTGACATGACTGAATGCGCCCAAAGTGCGCTCCCTTAATAGTCTAATTCCTAAAAAGCAGACAGTTCATCGCAATCTCACACATCTGTTATTATCAATGAAGCTGACTGCACAATGAATCTTTCATAATATCCACACTTTGTTTGTTATAATTAGAGGATTTGCCAGCATACAGAATTCAGCACTGAACAAAAAAGTTTTGAGCGGTGAGGGGAGTCTATCTTAAATGCTTCTGATTGGCCATTGCGTTCAAGAAATCAACACATATGTCTGTGATTGGCTACATCGCTCAACGCTGCAAACTTGTTATGAATAGAAACTCTGGCCTGTAAATCGTTTCTATTTTATTTTAGTTGTTCTTCTTGCTTTTCTGCAACAGATGAATAAAAATCTATTAGTTTTAATATGTTGTATTCATAGATATTTCTAGTTTGCGGGAGTCCCGCGAATCGTTTTATTCTCCCGGAACCCGCACACACAGAGTGAGTGCATTACCGCCCGCGCCCGCGCTCGCACTCGGCCATCAGATCTAGTGCCGCGCCACACTCTATTGCGTTGGGAGTGCAGGTCCCTATGCCTCAGTTTACCTCGACAAAGCACTCGCAGCGGCCAGTTTCGTTTCGCAAAATGTACGTGGTATCGGGGCGTGGTATCGGCGAATTTTTATGAGTACGAGAACGAGTATATGAGGACAGTATCGACCCGATCCCTGATGCCAGTATCGGTATCGGGCCATCCCTATTAAAAATTATAATAGCCTACCTGCGTTGGCAAAACAAAACCTGCTTTACAATATTGGGTCTTTAGTGGCTTGCAAATGGCACAAAAAACCCCTAAAAACTGCTTGAGTGCTAGGTAAACTTTGCGAATGGCACGACAGAAAGCACTTTTCATCAAGTTCTCCGCATCTTCAATAGTGTAAAGGAAAGAACCACTCGCAAAGAATTTTAGAGCAATGCAAACAGTTTGTGCTGCAGTTAGCATTAATGTGCGTTTCCAACAAATCAATAATGTAAACGACACCCTCACGAGTCACGAGAAAAAATATATAAATCTCAGAAAGTAGCCTACACCATCGCGCTGCGCTAAAGGACATCCCGTATTAGCTCCGCTAATGAAGCCGCAATCTAATCCTGTTTACATGAAATAAGCCTGCTCGCGAGCAGGTTTAAATTTATGCACCTGTTGCTATGACAGCAAGTCCAGGATGAGCGTCAAAGAACCAAACAATCCAAGATCATGCCAAATCGACAACAATCAAATCCAGCTAAATGAGTTAGCGACGTACGAAGAACGGACCCCAGGTCTGATTATTTCTCACAGATAATTGTAAACAATCAAAGAAACCCTAGACAATTGTTTCATTCCATTAACAAACTGCTCAAATATGACAGTCTCTCAAATGTCCCTGCTTCAACTCACCTTTGTAATAGGTTCCTTGATTTCTTCAGCTCGAAGATTGAGTGTATTCGTAAATGCATTATCACTACTCCTCCGACTGTTTCTCCTTTAAATACTTCAGATCTTTCAGGTATCTCTCTATCAAATTTCTCTACACTGGACATTCATTCTCTTAGCAGTGAGAATTCACAAATGAAAGCTGCCACTTCCATTGTTGATCCTATACCGACTTGTCTGTTTCAGTCATATTTTGCTTCTTTATGTCCTGTTGTTTTGAGTATTATAAACAACCTCCCTGTGCTCTGGTGTTGTGCCAGCAGCATTTAAAATAGCTGCTGTAACCCCTGTACCTAAAAAAGCTAACACAGACTTTGATAATCTTAAGAACTTTCGTCCCATTTCCAATCATCCTTTCATTGCTAAACTTTTAGAGCGAATTGTTGCTTCTCAATTGCACTCTCATCTTACTGCAAACAATCTTTTTGAACCAGTTCAATCGGTCTTCCGTAAATTCCACAGCACTGAAACTGCATTAGTTAAGGTCACGAATGATTTGTTATTTGCTTCAGATTCTTGCTGTCTTTCAATTTTGATCCTTCTTGATCTCAGTGCCGCTTTTGACACAGTAGATCACTCTCTTTTAATCAACCTTAGAGACTGTCTTTGGTGTTTCTGATTCTGCACTGCTTAAGTCATACCTTTCAGATCGAAAGCAGTTTGTTGTTATGGGTGTTTGCAGGTCTGAGGTTGGTGTGGTGAAATCTGGTGTTCCTCACGGATCAATTTTGGGCCCTTTACTCTTTTGCATTTACATTTTCCCACTTGGTCAACTTTTAGATCACTTGATTTACATACATTCAAAACCTGATGATAATGTGGCTGTAGCCTTTCTGTCTCAATGTATTTCTGAGATAAAAAAAAATTGGATGTCTCAATTTTCTTTGTCTAAACAGTGACAAGACTGAGGTTATACTCATGGGTTCACCCCACCAGCTACGTTTAGCTGGGTCTTTATCTTTAAATGTGAATGACTCTAATTTAGAGTTTCAAACAAAATTAAAACATTTTGGGGTGAAGAGGTACTCTAAACAAATTACAGTTTGTTCAAAATTCTGCTGCCAGAATCCTGACTTGGACCAGGAATAGGGATCACATCACTCCTATTTTGGAGTCCTTCCACTGGCTCCCTGTCAGGTTTTGTGTTGATTTTAAAATTCTGATGCTTACTTATAAGGCTTTGCATGGCCTGGCTCCTCAATATTTGTCAGAACTTTTAATCCCGTACATCCCAACGCTTGATCTCCTCTTCTCCGAAGCTGGTCTTTTAACTGTCCCGCCAACTCGTTTAAGATCTATGGGTGATACGGTCTTCTCTTCATTTGCTCTAAAACTATGGAACTCTCTGCCCTCTGATAATAGGCAAGCAGAATATCTGAGTGTTTTTAAAGCTTCCCTCAAAACTTACTTGTTTAGAGTAGCTTTTATTTGAGTACTTTAACAATATTTTTTTTTTCTGTACCATTTACTTATGAAACTCTTTTGATAACATTTTATATTTGTATTGTATATTTTGAACGCACTTCTCTTTTATGAATGCTTTTCTTTTATATTGTTGTATTTCTCTTTTATTTTTTTCTTATTTTTGTGAAGCGCTTTGAGATTTAACTTTTAAAGGTGCTATAGAAATTATTTTTATTATAGTATTATAATATATTATAGTATATTATAATTATTATTATTATAGATATTATTATTATTATTTGGACAAGGCAAGAAGCTAGCACTGCTTGGTTTGGGCAGGCTTTATAGTTCCCTTTCGAGGGAACTCAACACTGCGTCGAGAATCGACTCTTTGGGGACGCTCCCTTAGCGTGCGCCTCTGAAGTATGAATGAAACTATTCCAATCCTGATTGGTGTTGCGTCATGACGTAACATGTGACGGCATAACCGGATGCATAAAAGCGACGCCGGCACACACACACACTAGCTTTTCGCTCTTCAGCAAGCGCTCTATGTTACGACTGTCTGTCTTATTTGGTGTTGTTTGTCTATCATATAAAATATATATATTATGGCCAGCCAGCAGTTCAGAATGTGTGTGCACCCCTGTCCTCGTTTTATTACGGATGGGGACACGCATGTTTTGTGTGTGAACTGTTTGGGAGCGCAGCACGCCCAGGCAGCTCTCGAGGGAGCTGCCTGCGTACACTGTGAAGCACTACCTATGAGGGTGCTGCGCTCCCGGCTGGCGTGCTTTGATGAGCTCGGTCAGGCTCGCGTTCCCCGCGGTTCTGGTCCCGCGTCTGTTGAGGCGGCGCGGCGACTCAGATCGTGGGGTTCGCAGCGGGATCTTGCAGATGACAATGAGACTGCTGCGGCACTTTCTCATTATTCATCTGAAGATCCCGAAGCCCCTGTGAGTGGTGCAGAAGCCCGCGCGGCGGCTTCTTCTGCCCACGAACAGGTCCCGGTGCTTGAGCTCTCTGCTTCCGAGGAGGCAGAGGTGATCAGCATCGGGGATGACCGTGAGTCGAGCGCGCCAGTTCACGGCCAAGCTTATGAGGAGCTGGTGGAGGTTGTGACTCGTGCCGTGGCCAGACTTAACATCAGCTGGCCACAAGATGAGCAGGGAACGCAAGTCATAAGCAAACTAGACAAGCGTTTCCTGCGGCACAGGTCACAGCCTCAGCGCCGGGGTTTGCCGTTTTTCCCCGATCTCCACAAAGAGATCTCGAGATCGTGGGATAAACCGTATTCGTCCCGTGTCTCCCACCCATCTGTTGTCGATTATAGCAATGTTGTGGGGGCACGGGATATGGGTTATGGGAAGATGCCTAAAGTCGAGGAAGCCCTAGCAGGTTATCTATCTCCTGAGTCGGCATCTTCCCTTAAAACCCCGGCGCTGCCTAGTAAGCCCTGCAGAGATACATCTGCTTTAATAGGCAGGGCTTACATGGCGGCAGGTCGGGCTGGTTAATGTCTGCACTCTATGGCTATCTTGCAGGCATACCAGGCCGATCTCCTGAAAGATTTGGACGAGGGGGAGGGGCCGACTCCTGAAGATATTGCAGAGTTGCGCAAAGCCACAGATTTGTTTCTCCGTGCCACTAAAGAGACGGCCCGCGCTATTGGCCGCTCTATGGCAGCTATGGTGGCCACGGAGAGGCATCTGTGGCTCAATTTATCTGGTCTGAAGGAGAAAGATAAATCGGTTCTGCTGGATGCGCCGCTTTCGCCTTCTGGCCTGTTCGGCGACGCCGTTACATCGGTCGTCGACAGGTTTCAGGAGGCGAAGAAGCAATCTGCGGCGTTCCAGCAGTTCCTCCCCCGAAAATCTAAGTCCAAATCAAGTAGGGTGGGGCAAGAACATCAGCCCCAGCCATCAACCAGCTCCTCACACCGGGCAGAGCAAAGGGAAAGCGTTTCCTCTAGAGCCCCTCCTCCGGGAGCTTGGCAACGGAGGAAACGCTCCCAGCAGAAGCCCCCCAGCCAGAAGGGCGATTTAAGAGATGTCCTTCAGGCTAGGAGGACTTCAGCAAAGAGGTCCTAGCCAGAGTGGTGGGACCTCTGAGGGCTGTCCCCTCCGTTGTAGAACAACCGAGGTTGTTCTCACAGCGGAGCCCTCTAGGAAACGATGTGAGTTGCCCGCCGTCGGTGACGCTTCGGGCTGCATCATATTCCAGCGAACGGTCGTTTTTCTCGAAAAATAAAAAACGAGCATCAGTTATGGTCACGAAAACCGTGTCGACTACACCCTGCCGGTCTTCCGCTTCAGGGGGTCGAGAAGGGTGCTCGAAAAACACCAGAGGCCAGTCTCGAGAGGCTGGTTCCCTTAGTAGATTTTGTAGAGGCATGGTATCATCTTCCCAACATATCTGCATGGGTCCTGCATATAATAAAGTCAGGGTACAGACTGCAGTTCGGGCACCGCCCCCCCAAATTTTCTGGGGTGGTGCAGACTACAGTGGTTCCAGAGCAGGCTCAGGTGATGGAACAAGAAGTGCAATCTCTGCTGCTAAAGGAGGCCATAGAACGTGTTCCTCATTCAGACAGGGAGTCCGGATTTTACAGCCGGTACTTTATAGTTCCAAAGAAGGATGGGGGGTTGAGGCCAATTCTAGATCTCAGGGTTTTGAACCTGTCTCTGATGAAGCTCAGGTTCAAAATGCTCACTATTCCTGTCATCGTGAGTCAAATCAGATCCGAGGACTGGTTTGTCACGATAGATCTAAAAGATGCCTATTTTCACGTATCCATCCTTCCATGTCACAGGAGGTTCCTGAGGTTCGCTTTCGGGGGCGAAGCTTACCAATATCGGGTTCTTCCGTTTGGCCTAGCACTCTCTCCCCGCACATTCACCAAATGTATGGATGCAGCACTTGCTCCACTGAGACTTCAGGGCATCCGCATACTGAATTATATCGACGACTGGCTCATTCTGGCCCAGTCTCGAGAAATGGCAGTTCGGCATCGAGATGTCGTCCTTGGCCACATTCAAAAATTGGGGTTGAGACTCAACACAAAGAAGAGTGTGTTAGAACCGTCCCAGTCCACAACGTTTCTAGGCGTTGTGTGGAACTCGACTACGATGCAGGCACGCATGTCTCCGGCGCGTATCGAGTCCATTCTGGCGATGGTGTCCAAGTTAAAGCTAGGCCAGGCCACTACTGTAAAGCAATTCCAAAGACTGCTGGGCCTCATGGCAGCGGCATCCAACATTATACCTTTGGGCCTTCTACACATGAGGCCCCTTCAGTGGTGGCTGAAAGCCAAGGGGTTTTCCCCCAAGGGGAATCCATTTCGTACGATCAGAGTAACGCGCAGATGCCTTCGTTCTCTGATAATATGGAAGAAACCTTGGTTCCTGTCCCAAGGGCCAGTGTTAGGAGTGTCATGTCGCCGGAAAACCGTTTCGACAGACGCCTCCCTCACTGGCTGGGGCGCGGTCATGGACGGCCGCTTTGCCAGGGGTCTGTGGCAGGACCATCATCATTCTTGGCACATCAATTGTCTAGAGATGTTGGCTGTGTTCAGGGCTCTGAGGAGCTTCCTTCCAGACATCAAGGGTTACCATGTCCTAGTACGATCGGACAATACATCAGTGGTAGCTTATCTGAACCGACAAGGGGGACTCAGATCGCGCCCTCTGTGCAGACTGGCGCATCAGGTTATTCTTTGGTCCCAAGGGAAAATACTGTCTATCAGAGCTATGTATATTCCGGGGGTTCAGAATCAGGGAGCAGACATCCTGTCAAGGCAGGGGCTGAGGCCCGGGGAATGGAGACTTCATCCAGATGTAGTGAGGTTGATATGGGAGAGGTTTGGGCCCATGGAGGTGGATCTATTCGCGTCTCGAGAGACGTCCCACTGCCCACTTTGGTTCTCCCTCTCACATCCAGCCCCACTGGGGTTGGATGCCATGGTACAGGCCTGGCCGAGGCTTCGCCTGTACGCATTTCCCCCGATCGCTCTGCTTCCGGCAGTCCTGGAGAGGGTCCGTCAGGAGGGCATCAGTCTACTTCTGGTTGCCCCAATGTGGCCGACCCGAGTATGGTTTTCAGATATAGTTTCGCTCTTGATAGCTCAGCCATGGCAGATTCCTCTGAGGAGGGATCTATTGTCTCAGGTGGAGGGCACAATCTTCCACCCTCACCCAGAGCTGTGGAAACTGTGGGCCTGGCCTCTGAGGGGGTCCAGTACCTAAATGCTGGTCTATCAGCCGGGGTGGTTGAAACCATACTTAGCTCTAGGGCTCCGTCTACTAGGAGATTATATGGCCTCAAGTGGAATGTTTTCGTCACTTGGTGTAGAGAACATAATTTAGATCCAGTTAACTGCCCGGTGGCTTCAGTTCTGGAGTTTCTTCAAGATCGTTTCTCTGCGGGTCTCTCCCCTTCCACGCTTAAGGTGTACGTGGCTGCCATTGCGGCTTTCCACGCGCCATTAAGTGATGGGCCTCTGGGGAGGCACCAGCTGGTCATTCGATTTCTCCGTGGTACTTGGAGGATGAGACCGACAACCAGGTCCAGGGTTCCTGCCTGGGACCTGGGAGTGGTTCTGGAAGGGTTGTCCCTGGCCCCCTTCGAACCTATTCAGTCGGCTTCGCCTAAAGATCTTACCTACAAATTGGTCTTTCTCTTAGCCATCACTTCTCTTAAGAGGGTGGGAGATCTCCAAGCCCTGGCAGTGTCACCAGCTTGCTTGGAGTTTGCCCCTGGCAAGGTTAAGGCCTTTTTGCACCCGAGACCGGGCTATGTCCCTAAAGTGCCCGCTAATACGGCTAGGTCTACGACCCTTCAGGCTTTCCATCCTCCACCTCATGTGTCGGCAGAAGAAGAGAAGCTTCATTTGCTCTGCCCCGTCAGAGTTCTGAGTATTTATCTCGACAGGTCCTCTTCTTGGAGGAGGTCGGACCAACTGTTAGTTTGTTTCGGGTCACCTAGGAGAGGGCTCCCGGCATCCAAGCAAACCATTAGTAATTGGATTGTGCAGGCTATCACCTTGGCTTATGAGGTGCGCAATTTGCCTTCACCTCTGGCCATAAGGGCTCATTCTACCAGAGGCATGGCGTCCTCTAGGGCCCTCCTCTCGGGAGTTCCCCTCCAGGAGATCTGCGAGGCAGCCGGTTGGGCTACCCCACACACTTTTATTAGGTTCTATAGTCTGCACCTCCCCAGTACGCCTGGCGCACGTGTGCTCTCGTCCTGCTGAGTGCCTGAATCAGTTTCACTCCTGGGCAGGCCTGTCTTCGGTGCGTGGCCTAGTGGGCATTCGTTCCCCAAAGAGTCGATTCTCGACGCAGTGTTGAGTTCCCTCGAAAGGGAACGTCTCGGGTTATGACTATAACCCTTGTTCCCTGAGAAGGGAACGAGACACTGCGTCGTCCTGCCACGCCCCTCGAGGCCTTAGAGCGTCTTGCTTCATCGCTAGGCTAGTGTGTGTGTGTGCTGGCGTCGCTTTTATGCATCCGGTTATGCCGTCACATGTTACGTCATGACGCAACACCAATCAGGATTGGAATAGTTTCATTCATACTTCAGAGGCGCACGCTAAGGGAGCGTCCCCAAAGAGTCGATTCTCGACGCAGTGTCTCGTTCCCTTCTCAGGGAACAAGGGTTATAGTCATAACCCGAGACGTTTCCTGGTTTGTGACATCACAATCCCTCTGATGTTACGCCACATCATTGGACTACTTTCACATGTGCTTTAAGACATAATCACTCAGAGCGTTCCCACAGCTTCAATCGACGCAGCGCGAGTTCCCTTGAAAGGGAATCTGTGTTGGTTTTCCATGTTTCATTACAGACTCATTTGACACATATGTCTTTAGTGTATATAGTTACATTTTTGGATGAGATGGTACTATCCCTTTTTTTACTGCACTTTCCTGAGATGAATGAGAAACAGACGTGGAGGTACTAAGGATAGAGGGAGGGAAGTACAAAGCTTCATTGGGGTCATCAGGTGGGCACCCTCTTTCCTTGGCATTTCGATGATATATGCCCACGACACCTCCAGAGGGCTCATCGGTGACAACTGTTGTGTTGTGCCCCCCTCTGCTTTTACCCTGTTGTAAACCTTGTTCTTCTTAAGTGTAGGAGACTTAGAAGCGAAGACCAGGAGACGTTGGGATTGTATCTTTTGAACAGGATTGTTTATTTGCTGTAGTCTGCTTCATCCAGAATCTTACCCAAGTCTAACTAAGGGAACTTTACATTGCAGTTTATATACATTTCAAGGGGGTTGGATTAATTTCATAGAGGAGGGGACTCTTGATTCAGCTGGTTACCTGATTTCATCAGGTAACAGTGTAACTCAGAGTCTTGAGATGCTAATCCAATCAGTCTGATTAGATCAACAAAAGGCCCAGCTGACCTTTGAGATGTGACAAGAGGTTAATGTCCGAAACCCTGATTGCCTCAAAATGGACAAAACAGTGTGCAACTTTCTCAGTTAAAATACTATAGTATTGGAAGCTCAATTAAACATTTAAATAAAATTTGTAATCCTACAACCCCACTCAGTGCCTCTGTTGTTACGGGGCCCAGCCGATATCCCTCCTCTTAATCCAGAGCCACCGACTTGCTTGTTCAGCGGCGCTGGATAGGGCCTTAACAGCTTGCCGATGGGCTTGGCCTCGGATTCCTAAGTCCTTAAGAATTTTGATGACAGATTTACCAACAAAGCCTCGACACCCAACCTCAACAGAGCAAACCTTTGCTATCCAGCCACATTGTTCCACGTTGGCTGCTAGCTCAGCATACTTAAGGCGCTTACGCTCATAGGCCTCCTCCACAGCATTATCCCAGGGCAGAGTAAGCTCTATGATATACACACGTCGGAGTGTGGAGGACCAAAGCACAAGGTCTGGTCTGAGATTGGTAACTACAATTTTGGGTGGGAAACGAAGCCTCTGGTTTAAGTCAGCTAACAGCTTCCAGTCACGAGCTCCACCCAGCTGGCCAGTATCCGAGGTCTTCACTTTGACCTCCCTTGCCCCTTCTCCCACAAACTCCTTTCTTGGAGCACGAAGACATAACCGAGGAGGTAATGCATTGATGGAGGTCTGTCTGGAGTCCAATGACGCTGCAAGACACTTCATTACCTGGTTTTTCCTCCACGTATAGCGACCTTGAGTCATGCTTAACTTGCAGCCAACCAAGATGTGCTTCAGATTAGCTGGAGACGAACAGAGGGGGCACATAGGATCTTCTCCGTACCATTTGCTGAGGTTCACTGGAGATGGAAGGACATCATAGGTGGCTCGTAGCAGGAAACTAATTTGAGATGCTTCCATGCCCCATATTTCCTTCCAAGAGAACTTTCTCCTTTTGACTCCCTCACATCTCATCCACTGCCCTTGCTTTGCTTGGGAAACAGCCTTTGCACATCTTGTTGCGTGCTCTTGCCGGTACACTTCCTCAACCACAAGTTTCCGATGCTGAGCTGAAGTTGCCTTGTGCTAGGATGGTCTTCTGTCTCCAAGGCCAAGGCCTCCTCTCCCTTGCTGCACATGCCCAACGATGAATCGGTGCTTAAGGGCTGACTTAGCCTGCTGTACAGCTGTGGATGGAGTCCACTTCATTTGGGTTTTAAGGGTAGGAATTCCTTGGGCTATGAATGGATCATCGGATTCCGTCAGTGTCCTTTCTAGCCTCACTTTGGAGCATTTGAACTCTTCAACAAGACTGGACACCGGAAGCTCCAAGATGCCTTTTCCATACAGCCCTATGTTGCTCATGCACCTGGGGAGGCCTAGCCATTTGTTAATACATGAGCTTATCACCCTTTCCAATTTTTCAACTTTCGGGACTGGGACCTCGTAGATGGTCAGAGGCCACATCAGCCGTGGTATGAGGCCGAATTGGTAACACCAGAGCTTTAACCTACCCGGGAGCAAGGACTTGTCAATCCTCTCAAGGCCATCAAAGGTGTCCCGCCTGAGCTGGTCCACTTGTTTTGTGTCCTTGAGGGTTGCATCATACCAGCGACCTAGGCTCTTAATTGGTTTTTCCATACCGTTGGTATGGGTTCTTCCCCAATGAAGAACCAATGGTCTGACAATCTTCCCTTGACTGTCGATATGCTCCTGGATTTGCTTGGTTTTATCTTCATTCGAGCCCACTCAATGTTGTGCTGCAACTTTTCCAAGAGCCGCCTAGTGCAAGCCTTAGTTGTGGTTAGTGTGGTCATATCATCCATGTATGCCCTGATGGGGGGGAGCCGCAACCCGGCCTTGATTTTCTCTCCTCCTACAATCACCGAGAGGCTCGGATGATAACTTCCATTGCCATGGTAAAGGTGAGAGGTGAGATGGTACAACCTGCCATAATACCCATTTCCAATCGTTGCCATGCTGTGGTGTACTCAGCATTTATTAGGCATAGCTGTATATCATGAAAATAGGCTTTTACAAGGGCTGTGAAAACCTCTGAAACTCTGAAGAAGTTGAATGCAGTCCACATGAGATTGTGGGGAACTGAACCGATATAATAATGTTTATAACTTGTCCAAATCAGGTCAAAAACAAAGAGGACAAAATAAATAATTTAAATTGGAAATAGAGCACAGTTTTTATTTTTTTCAAAGCACTTGGCTTAGTCATCTCTGAACTTTGTGTGTCTGGTATTTCTAAGAAGTGGCAAAGTGCCACTGAATTATTGATATGTGAAAGCTGCTTATTTGTCACTCAATCTGCACCCAAATCTACGTAATTCATAAGTATGTCTATGTCTATATCATGCCCCAGGTGGGCTGATGCCAATGGAAATAAATCAGAGAGATGCTGACTGGGCAGTGCTTTTTCATGTATGCCTTCCCTTGTTTTCCTTTTAATTCAATTTAAATAATACAGCTATTTAGTTGTGAGGTTCGCAGACAGCTCTGTGATAGTCATTCTTTTCACTGACTACACACAATTTCCTTGACAATTCCTATTTATTCTTGTCAGACTAATTGTTTTTATAATTAATATAATTATTATATTATAAATATTAATATAATCTATGTAGCCCCGTGAGCCTAAAGACACTAAATTACTGTTTGAAAGTAATATTTGTATTTACATTATAATGTGTGTGTTTTATTTATTCTGTGCCTTTACAGTGTTTTCATGTGTATGTCACAGGCCGGAGTGCCCCCCCCCTGGCGCGCACCACCCCTACAAGTGTACCACCTCGAGGAGTTACCCAGAGACACCACGAGACCAGACAAGGTATTATATGTAAAACGTATTTTATTGAATTAAAATAGGCTATCTCCTAAACTAAAAACTCAGTGATTCCTCTTCCGACTGCCAGGGGTGAGTGATGGAGTAGGGACTGGTAGTGGGTGCACGCAGCGGTTCCTCTTCGGGCAGCCAGAGGTAAGTCGCGGAACAAACACTTGTAAGGAATTCACACCGCAGTTCCTCTTCGGACAGCCAGAGGCAAGGTAATGGAGCAGACGCTTGTAAGGAATTCACACGACAATTCTTCTTCGGGCAGCCAGAGGCAAGGTAATGGACTAAACGCTTATCAGGAATTCACACGGCAGTTCCTCTTCAGACAGCCAGGGGTAAGTAATGGAGCAGACGCTTATCAGGAATGCACACGGCAGTTCCTCTTCAGACAGCCAGGGGTAAGTGATGGAGCAGACACTGGAAAGGAATTCACACGACAGCCCCTCTTCAGGCAGCCAGAGGTAAGTAATGGAGCAGACGCTTATCAGGAGTTCACACGGCAGTTCCTCTTCAGACAGCCAGGGGTAAGTGATGGAGTAGACACTGGAAAGGAATTCACACGACAGCTCTGCCCTACAAAGGCTAAGAGCAGTATCTTCCATTTTTCAAAAAAATTTTTTTGCACAAATAAAAAGTGCAGGATCTGCTCTACAATCTGTTAAAATTTCATATGGCTACCTAATAAATTTCTTATATAAATTTACATTTTTAGTTGCAGTATTGTATAGAAGAGTAGAGTGAAACCAAGGCAGAATGCAGTATCTGCCAGTACTGCAGTCTGCCTTGCAGTCTGCCTTGGTTTCACTATGATACTGCAGTTTGCCTTTGTGTGGCATGAGTCAGGTTTTATAGCATACTGTATATGTATATAGCTCATATTTCATTTATTGATATATTGATTCCCTGAATGATTAAACTTAAACTGTTTGTAATTACATGTGAAGATCTATCCCAAACTGAAATAAAAGCAATACATGAATGATTGCCATAAAAAACAGCACTTTTGTGATACAATTAAAATATATGAATCTAATAACGCTTGTTTTTTGTTTGTTTGTTTTTTGAAAAATATGATTATAATGCCAAAGGGGATGGAAAGTCACAGCTTAGCAGAAAGAATGAAGATGGAGAAAACGGTCAATAAAAAAAAAAAAAGAAAACGGGGGTTTACATAATATGCCACATAATTTTAATAGTTTGGTTATAATTAACATATACTGTACTTTTGACAACTATAAGCAACTGCTGCAGCTGTGTGCAAAGGTTTTGGTGATTTATGATTTATGATATAAGCAAGTGATTATGATCACTTGCTACACTTACTGCTATATGTTATTGTATGGCCATGTAAGTATACGCAGTAATGCAAAGGCAAAGCGCAGTATAGCCTATAAAACTACCAAATTTTGCCTGACGGTCAAAAAACGAAATGTTTAATATTCACCTCCCTTTGATCTATCTAATTGTACACTTTGTTGTTAAATTTAATTGCATGCTTATATTTGGTGTAAGAAAAACACAAAAAGCTGTTTTTCTCAGTTTGGCGTTTTTGCTGATACTGCTCTTAGCCTTTGTAGGGCAGAGCTCCTCTTCGGGCAGCCAGAGGTAAGTAATGGAGCGGACGCTTATCAGGAATTCACACGGCAGTTCCTCTTCAGACAGCCAGGGGTAAGTGATGGAGCAGACACTGGAAAGGAATTCACACGACCGTTCCTCTTCGGGCAGCCAGAGGTAAGTAATGGAACAGACGCTTATCAGGAATTCACACGGCAGTTCCTCTTCAGACAGCCAGGGGTAAGTAATGGACCAGACGTGTAACAGGAATTCACACGGCAGTTCCTCTTCAGACAACCAGGGGTAAGTAATGGAACAGACGCTTATCAGGAATTCACACGGCGGTTCCTCTTCAGACAACCAGGGGTAAGTAATGGAGCAGACGCTTATCAGGAATTCACACGACAGTTCCTCTTCGGGCAGCCAGAGGTAAGTAATGGATCAGACGCTTATCAGGAGTTCACCCGGCAGTTCCTCTTCAGACAGCCAGGGGTAAGTGATGGAGCAGACAGACAGGGGTCTTCTTCAGTGTGAAAGCTCAATGGGCAGATAATGCTTCCTCTTCGGATCAGGAGAATCAAACAGCAGTGCATGAATAGTCAACAAATCCTCCTCAAATCAACAATAGTCAAGTACTCAAGACAGGGGTCTTTTTCAGTGTGAAAAGCTCAATGGACAGATAATGCTTCCTCTTTGGATCAGGAGAATCAAACAGCAGTGCATGAATATTCAACAAATCCTCCTCAACTCAACAGTAGTCAAGTACTCACGACAGGGGTCTGCTTCAGTGTGAAAAGCTCAATGGGCAGATAATGCTTCCTCTTTGGATTCAGGAGAATCAAACAGCAGTGCATGAATATTCAACAAATCCTCCTCAACTCAACAGTAATCAAGTACTCACGGCAGTGGTCTTCTTCAGTGTGCAGAGCTCATGGGCAGATAATGCTTCCTCTTTGGATCAGGAGAGTCAACCAGCATTGCATGAACTTTCCACAAATCCTCTTCCAATCGGACAGGCTGGAGCTAAAATCCTGTACAGCATACACTTAACGCACAGTCGTTGGTTAGTTTCGACTCAGCACTCTAGGTCAATGAGCATAACGGCTGGGAACACGGGCAGACACAAGGTGATAATCTTCACACCGGTGCATACATCAATCACTTCAAATGGTAACACGTGTTCACTTCACACTAAGCACTGTAACTCACACCAACTCACAGCGAATAAGGTCTCCACTCGTTAGCCCAGCCGACTCCCTCTTCCCGAGTCGATGAAACCGCACATCCAAACTGTAGGGGAAGTGTATACTTGGCGAGGTAGCATGGACCCACTGCCTCCTTCCTCTGTTAATGTTGTTTCCCTTTATCCATCCAAAAACGCCCGCTCTATCCTTCAGCTCCGTCCTCCTTCTCTAGACACAAACATGTGCTGTTATAACCCTCCTCATGGCTATCACCGCTCAATCTCCGCTCGTTCCACAGCTGATGCTCATTTCCCCATTTGCGAAGCCCGGCCGGGCTGTTTACATGAGAAAAACCCAGAACCAGCCAGGTGTTCCATAGAAATCGCTCCCGACGGGAACAACACCAAAAAAAAAAATTGGTTCCGTCTTTCGTCACCCTGTGACGTATGTATATAGTTATATATTTATATATAATATTGTTTAATGTTTAATGTCTTATTTACTACTCACATATCATGCAACTGACAAAAAGAGAGGCGTGGCTGAGGGAGAGGAGAAAGGAGAGACGAGTCTGAGAAAAAGAAGATTGTAGAGCAGGGGTCTCAAACTCAACTTAACTGGGGGCCGCTGGAGGTAGAGTCTGGGTCAGGCTGGGCCGCATCAAGTATTCAAAAAATAGTATTCAAGTATTCCAAAAAAGGAACACAACTGATCCAATCTTCTCAAGCTTTATTATTACGTTTCTTCTGAACTGTTCCTCTGAATTTGAACATTCCTTTCTGTACATGATTGGTTCTTCATGAGCTGTCCTTCTGACAGTTGAAGTTCATTTTACAAACTTTCTTTGTCTGTTCCTTATAACACATCTTTGTGATACTTATATTTGCTCATGTCCTTTTTATTTTCTTTATACAACACATTAATGATGTTGAATGTTTTTTGGAAGGCACATTTCCTTTTATTATACTTTGAAAAACAATTATTGCTTTTGAAATAACAAACCCACCGTAAGCTGTCACGAGACTATCTATGGTAGCCCATAAGGGATAAAAAAAATTAAAAAAAACGCAGCACATGCAACGACGGGCCGCACTACATTAAACTTTAATGTCAAGTAGGGCGGGGGCCACAAAATATCACCCCTGGGCCGCGAGTTTGAGACCACTGTTGTAGAGGCTGAATAAAAGGATTTTCACACAATAATCATATATGGGATAAGATTCAATCGTGAGGCTGATTATATGGGATAATCAGCCTCACGATAATCCCGTATACAGACTGAATTCGTCATTAGTATTTGTATTTTGTAATAAGAGCTTTATCTAGCAATTATTGGTGATATTCGTCATGGATTTCACTCAGCACGTTCACTCCATTCATCGGAGAGGAGGCAAACCAGATAGCGCTTAGGGTGACCAGAAAACCCGGAGTTCCTCTGGCAACGAGGGACAGATCGTCACAACAGATAGCGCTCCGGCTGACCGGAAAAGCCTGGAGTTCCTCTGTTGCATAGCGGGAGAGCAAGACAGCTGCTCGTGCGAGCCGAAGTCACGACATCATCGTATCCCAGGACACGTCGCGTTCTGGAAAACGTGTGTGTGTGTGTGTGTGTGTGTGTGTGTGTGTGTGTGTGAATGAGAGCATGAATGTGGGCCCACTTAAGTGAGTTCCCTTTCGAGGGGACTCGAACTGCGTCAAATGACACTTTGGGGGGAACGCCCTTAGCGTAACGCATCTGAAGTATGAATGAAACTAATCCAATCCTGATTGGTGTTGCATCATGACGTAACATGTGACGGCATACCCGGAAGCTACAAAGGCACGCCGGCACACAATAGAGTTAGCTTTTTGCTCTTCAGCAAGTGATCTGTGTCAAACTGTCTGTCCTATTTGGTGTTGTTTGTCCCATAAGAATTGTCCTAAATAAAGGTCTGCAAGAAAAAAGAAATTGCAATATAGAATCTATAGTGGCTCGAATCTCGTGTTTGCCGAGGCAGCGCGTTGATTACGGGTCTACTCTGCAATAAAGATTCTGTGACTGGGATCTCGCGTTGTCGAGGCAGCGCGTAGATTAAAGGTCTGCATTGCAATACAGAATCTATAGTGGCTCGGATCTCGCGTTTGCCGAGGCAGCGCGTAGATTACGGGTCTACTTTGCAATAAAGATTCTGTGTGTGTGCGAGGCATGAACAGTCAGCTCCTGAGGGTGCTGGAAGCCCTCAGGAAATCGATGTTTGTCGATTGACTTGACTTGACTTGAGATGAAAACCAAATATATTGTGAACGACTCGAATCTCGCGTTTGCCGAGGCAGCGCGCAGAGTATGGGTCTGCAATGAAAGGGACACACGCGATCTGTGAAATAATACTGTTTGGGGGTGAGGCATTCACAGTCAGCTCCTGAGGGTGCTGGCAGCTGTTCATTGAGAAATATCTCGACGTGTATATCCGTGCGCTGTCGGATGTTTCAGCCTCACACCTGTTGACTTTCTTCTTGAGGGATGAAAGCCAAATATATTGTAACGACTCGAATCTCGCGTTGCAGGCAGCTGTAGATTACAAGACCGTATAACACAAAACAGTATTGTCTGGTAATTATGGCTGCATTTAATTTTAAGAAATAAAAATGATGAAATTTTATGTGACTTTAAGGAAGTTAGATATTTTAATTCAGCCTACCATTCAGACCGTGTTTCACTTATACAGTGTTTATGGCTGCATTTAATTTTGAGGAATTGAAATGATGAGCAGCGAACGCACGCTGCTCTGTCTGCCCCACAGGCCTGCGGCCATGCAGTGTTCCTTCTGCACATCAAAAATCGTTTTTCGATTTTTCCCTGCCGGTCCTCCGCTTCAGGGTATCGAAAATGAGACAAAAATGACAGGGCTATCCCCCCGTGGAGCGAGAATCGCTCCTCCGTGGAGCCCTCAGGAAATCGATGTTTGTATCCAGCGTCAAGTGCGCTTTGGGACACATAGGTTTTCAGCGAATGCGCGCTGCAGTGTCCGCCCCAAGGGCTTGCGCCCAGGCATTGCTCGTGTTCGCCCATCGGAAACGGTTTTCGATTATTCCCTGCCGGTCCTCCGCTTCAGGGTGTCGAGAACGAAACCGAAAGAGCCCTCAGGAAGTCGATGTCTGTATCCCGCCGTTAAGTACGCTTCGGGACACATCGGTTTCCAGCGAACGCACGCTGCTCTGTCTGCCCCACAGGCTTGCGGCCAGGCAGCAATCGCGTTTGCCCATCGAGAATCGTTTTCGGTCGAACCCTGCCGGAGATCCGCTTCATGGGCCCGAGAACGAATCCCGATTGATACCCGAAGCCAGGCTCGAGAGCCTGGTTCCTTTGGTAAAATATTTCGATGCATTGAAAAATCTCACGAATATTTCTCCCTGGGCCCTGTGCACCATTCAAAAGGGGTACAGGCTGCAGTTCAGTTTCCGCCCACCAAGGTTCAACGGGGTGGTCTGGACTGTAGTCGACCCAGTGCAGGGTCGGGTATTGGAACAAGAAGTAAACTTCCTGCTTGTAATGGAGGCTATAGAGCGTATTCCTCCACCAGACAGTGAGTCCAGGTTTTACAGCCGCTACTTTATAGTTCCCAAGAAGGATGGGGGTTGCGCCAATAATAGATCTCAGGCACTTGAATCGTTCTCTGAGGAGATTCAGGTTCAAGATGCTCACTATTCCCATCATCGTGAGTCAAATTCAATCCGAGGATTGGTTTGTCAAGATAGATCTAAAGGATGCATACTTCCACATATCCATCCTTCCATCTCACAGGAAGTTCCTGAGGTTCGCTTTCGGGGGCGAAGCGTACCAATATCGGGTTCTTCCGTTCGACCTAGCTCTCTCCCCTCGCACATTTACGAAATGTATGGATGCAGCTCTAGCACCGCTGAGGCTCCAGGGCATCAGGGTGCTCAATTATATCGACGACTGGTTGATTCTGGCCCAGTCACAAGAGCTGGTGGTTCGGCATCGAGATGTCGTCCTCGCCCACATCCAAAGCCTGGCTTTGAGACTCAACACGAAAAAGAGCGTGTTGACACCAGCCCAGAGAACCACGTTCCTGGGAGTGGTGAGGGACTTGGTCACGATGCGGGCACGATTGTCTCCTGCACGAATCGAGTCCATTCTGGCCACAGTGTCCAGGGTAAAGCTAGGCCAAGCCATCACTGTGAAGAGAGACTCCCTCTTGATGTATTGCCTGCTGATGGATAAGATCCATGGATCCTGAGTGGTAACAGAATGGAGGGTAATGGTTTAGATGGTGAAGGGGAAAGTTTTGTCGCACCTGATGAATCAGGGCTAAGAGAAGAACATCATGAATCAAGTTAACCTAACTTGTTAAATGCTTCTACTCCTGAGTCTATCATCAGTGCGGTGGGTGAATTGCTTGCTAAAACCACCAAAATCTCAAGTGATAGCAGTTCCTTTAGACGGCTGAGGACATTTTCAGGTATCACTCAAATTCCGGCTGGAGAGGATAACTTAGAGAATTGGATGGAACAAGCAATGCTCATTGTTGAGGAAATTGATCGTTCCGAAAAAGAAAAGAAGTTAAGGATTGTGGAGAGTTTGCGTGGACCAGCCTTGGAGATCATCCAAGCGGTTTACGAATGCTGAATCATTTCCAAAAGAGTACTTAGCAGCTATAGAAAGTGCTTTTGGAAGCTAAGAGTCTGATGAAAATCTGTATTTCAATTTCAGAGCACTAGGGCAACGTCATGGAGAATACTTGTCGGATTTTCTGAAAGCACGTCTGGAGCAACTCATCAGAGGAGCAACCCAGTCTGACATCATGCTGCTTCCATTAGGAAATAGTAACCCTCTTGATTTCCTAGATCTGCTAAATCAGATTCGGGAAGAGGAGGCACGAGAGCTGAAAAACAAAACTCTAATCCAACAGTTTGTCACGTGCAAACTGGAAGTGAGAATATCAAAGACCCATTCTTTCAAAAGCTTGCAACTGAGACCAAAGACTTACAAACTATAGCGGCAGAGTTAACCGTTAAGTCAAAGGATGATGCTATTTCTGAAAAGGATCTACCACCAGCAGTCGATATTGATATTCTAGGTATTATCAACTGGCCGGAATTTTGAGATCGCAATAGACGTGAAGGACTATAATGCGTTAGGAGCTCGCTCAAGTACTGGGGAGCTAAACCATTCAGTGCTATGTAAGTAATCAGCAATATTTTAAAATGTATACAATGTTTAATAGGGAGCCAATACAGTTTTGACAGAACCAGGCTAATGTGGTGATACTTCCTGGTTCTAGTAAAAACTCTAGCTGCTGCGTTTTGGACCAGCTATAGTATGTTTATTAAGGGTGCAGGGCAACCACCCATAATAGCATTACAATAATCTAGCCTTGATGTCATGAACGCATTAACTAATTGTTCTGCATTTGTCATTAAGAGCATATGATGTAATTTAGATATATTTTTAAGATGGAAAAAAGTGGTTCCCTTTCATTGTCACTCCGAGTTACGTCGGATGACGACGAATGGGGTTTCGCTTAGAAAGCCTATCAACTTCGAGTATTATAAAACGAGCCAATGGCAAAGAAATGCCATGGGTCTGCGGAATTTGCATGACGTAACTCCGCCCCACCTCGTGGGTATAAAAGGAGGAAGTCAGCAACAGCAGTTTATGTTTTCGCTTCGGAGCCAAGTTTATTCTTCTCTCCACAAGCCATCTCTGAATTGTCAGCTTCACGAACGAGTGCCTCGAGTGTTGGTGTGACGGCGATCTACGGCGAGAGCGTGCTTCCTGCTGATCTGCTGCAGTGATCTGCCAGTCGGCGCGTTTCTCCCCGGGTGCTTCAACACTTGAGTTTTGTCACTAAAAGAGCTTACACGCGTCTTTTTAAAGATGCCTCGCCAGTGTACTTCTGGTTGCGGCAGATTGGTATCGGACTCTGATGGGCACGAGCGTTGCATAGTATGTTTGGGCATTGATCATGCTAGAGCAGCGCTCGTGGATGACTCATGTTCTCTCTGTGGGAACATGACCATTGCGTCATTACGGTCGAGACTCGGTGAACTCGCAAGAGTGAGAGTCCCCTCATCCACCCCCCGTCCTGCAGCTGGTGGCCAGGGTGACCTGAGGGTGACGGTCTGGAACAAGGCGCCGACTATGTGTCCATGACCCCAGCCCCCCTCTTCAATGACGGTGCCCGCTAGTGAGCGGCCGATTCCCGCGGGTCTACCCTCTGGTGGCCCGCGTGTTTCGGTTGAAGCTACAGAGGATGATGCCATGTCTGTTGCAGCATCACAAGGTGGGTTTGATTCTTCTGGAAGTGAGGGCTCGTCACAGCTGCCACCTTCCGGTGTGCATACGGCTGTGCTCGAGTCTGATTCGGAGATGACGGCCATGCTTTCCCGGGCAGCCGCGAGCATCGGGCTTGAGTGGAGGCCTCCACCCTGTCCTGAGCGCTCGCGACTTGACGATTGGTTTTTGGGTAGGGCCGCCGACCCTCGTCCTCGGCAAACCCCAATACCTTTCTTCCCGGACGTGCATGATGAGATCTCGAAGTCCTGGAAGACCCCGTTGTCTTCTCGGGACCGCTCGTTGATCTCATCCGCCTTTCCTCCCCTCGATGATGCAGCCGCCCGTGGGTACACTGGGCTCCCCCCGGTTGAAAGCGCTGTTGCCATGCAACTATGTCCTCAGAGTGCTTCTCGTGGCGAGCCTAAGCACCAATCCAAAGCCTGTAGATTTTCATCGACCCTGGTGGCGAAGTCTTACAGAGCGGCTGGACAGGCGGCTGCGTCACTGCATGCTATGGCCACTCTGCAGGTCTACCAGGCCCAGATGCTCAGAGACATGCACGAGGGTAGGACAGACCCAGGGCTCTTTGATGAGCTGCGCGCCGCTACCGACCTCGCTCTACGGGCAACGAAGGTTACCGCGCGCTACCTGAGACACCTGTGGCTGAACCTGGCTGACATGCGGGACGCGGAGCGGACCCGTCTGCTTAACACCCCCTTGTCCCAGGCCGGCCTCTTCGACGGTGCGGTTGAAGACTTCGCCCAACAGTTTTCAACCGCCCAGAAACAGACCGAGGCCATCAAACACATTCTGCCCCGCCGGCCAGCTGCTGCCTCCACCCAGCCGGCCGGGCAGACGCCTCGTCCTGTTTCCCACCGAGGGCGCCCTCCTGCGGCTCCCGCCCCTCCCGCCCGGCCCACGCAGCAGCCTCCACCCCGGGCCGGTCACGGAGGAAGCCGTAAGAAGGCGCCACAGCCCTCTCCCGCCCCGCCCCCCGCTAAATGCCGGGCCAAGCGGCGCTCCTGAGACGGGCTGCTCAGGGAAGATGGTTGTTTTTCAGGAGATGGTAGCAGGACCACTCCTTCCCCCGGTGGAGGGCCGGGGGAGAATCTTTTGTTCTCCGCTCCCCGCTGCTCACCCACGGGTGGGCAGCACCCTAAAGTGGTTAAAGACAGAAACGACCCTCTCTTCCCTGAGCCCACAGAGTTCTCGGACGACACAGAGCGCCGCCCACAAGCCGTGCTCTCCTCGCCCCCCTCTGTTCCAGAGGCGGTTGACACGGCGTGCCGTCCTCGGACCGCTTCGCCCCTGTCCCCCTCTGTCGCCAGACCCCTGGCAGAGCAGGACCCTGCGGGACAATCAGCCTGGTCCTCCCCTGGCCCCCTCTGCCAGGGCGCGGTTGCTAACTGTGCCCCCACACCGGGCCGCTATGCCGTCCACGTCTGGGCCAGTTACTCCGCTTCGCTGCCCCTCCGGGGGGACGCCTGTCGTCCGCATGATCCCGCTGGTTCAGTTCCTGGGAGCCTGGTTAGAGCTTCCCTGTCTGTCCCGCTGGATCACCATCATGGTTCGCATCCTGATATATATTGACGACTAGCTGATCCTAGCTCACTCTCGAGATCAGGTTTGCGAACACAGGGACCTAGTGCTCCGGCACCTAGCTCGTCTGGGCCTTCGGGTCAACTGGGAGAAGAGCAAACTTTGCCCCGTGCAGAGGATCTCTTTTCTCGGTATGGACATCGACTCGGTCGCCATGTCCACGCAGCTTACGAGCGAGCGCGCGCAGTCACTGCTGACTTACCTGAGACAATTCAAGGGCAAGAGTGCGGTTCCACTGAAACTTTTTCAGAGGCTCCTGGGGCATATGGCATCTGCAGCCGCGGTCACGCCGTTCGGATTGCTTCATATGAGACCGCTTCAGCTTTGGCTTCGCGACCGAGTCCCGAGGTGGGCATGGCAACAAGGCACGCTCCGAGTACCAGTTACTCCGACCTGCCGTCAGTTCTTCACCCCGTGGTCGAACCTCAGTTTTCTCAGGGCGGGTGTCCCCCTGGAACGAGCTTCCCGGCATGTTGTTGTCTCGACAGATGCCTCCACCACGGGCTGGGGTGCTGCGGGCTCCTGGACAGGACCCCAGTGGCTTTGGCATGTCAATTGCCTCGAGTTGTTGGCAGTACGCCTTGCCCTGCACCGCTTCCAGGCGTTGCTCCTGGGTCAACACGTACTAGTCCGTTCAGACAATACCGCGACTGTTGCGTACATCAACCATCAAAGGTGTTCTACGCTCCCGCCGTAGGTCACAACTCGCCCGCCACCTCCTCCTATGGAGTCTGAAGCATCTGAGGTCGCTTCGAGCCATTTTCATTCCCGGAGCGCTGTACTGTGCAGCCGACGAGCTCTCACGGCTTCAGCCCCTCCCTGGAGAATGGCGACTCCATCCCCAGTCGGTTCAGCTGATTTGGGACCAGTTCGGGGACGCACAGATAGATCTGTTTGCCTCTCACGACTCGACCCACTGCGCCCTGTATTTTTCCCTGACCGAGGGCACGCTCAGCACGGATGCACTGGCGCACAGTTGGCCGCCGGGCCGCAAATATGCGTTTCCCCCAGTGAGCCTTCTTGCGCAGACCTTGCGCAAGGTCAGGGAGGACGAGGAGCAGGTAATTCTGGTCGCGCCGTATTGACCCAACCGGACCTGGTTCCCCGAACTTGTACTCCTCGCGACAGCACCTCCCTGGCCCATTCCTCTGAGGAAGGACCTTCTTTCTCAGGGACGGGGCACCCTGTGGCACCCTCGCCCCGATCTCTGGAGCCTCCACGTGTGGCTCCTGGACGGCTCGAGGTAGGTTTGAGTACCCTTCCACCAGCGGTGGCGGCTACCATCACTTCCGCTAGAGCGTTGTCCACGAGACACGCCTATGCGTTGAAGTGGAACCTCTTCGTCGACTGGTGCTCTTCTCACCGAGAAGACCCCCAGAAATGCTCGATCAGCGTTGTGCTTTCCTTCTTTCAGCAAGGGTTGGAGCGAAGGCTGTCTCCCTCCACCCTTAAGGTCTATGTTGCCGCCATTGCCGCACACCATGACCTGGTCGCACGTATCCAGCGATTCCATTCGTGATGGCCCAACAGCTCTGGGACTCCTGCCACAAATGGCTCCTGGCTGAGGGAAGCGACGTCGAGAGAATCATCGACAGTGTGGTACAGGAGCAGTTCATAACCCACCTACCCAGGAGGACCGCAGAGTGGGTCCAGTGCCACCGCTCGGGGCATTTCATTGACAGTTGTCCGTTGATGGAGGTGGGGACAATGATACGGGTCCCGGATGTCCCACAGGCTGCCCCCGGTCAGGCTGGCTGGTACCAAATACCTGTGAGTATTAAGGGGGTACCTATCCGGCTCTGGTGGATTCCGGATGTAACCAAACCTCGATCCATCAGAGCCTGATTCAGCCAGAGGCATTGGATATGAGACGCATGGTTCAGGTATGGTGTGTGCAGGGGGATGTGGTGAATTATCCTATAGTGACTGCTGTTATCCATTTTAGGGGACAAAAGCATAATGTGGAGGTGGCAGTTAACCAGCACCTCCGAAATCTGCTAATTCTGGGTACAAATTGGCCTGCTTTTAGTAAATTATTGAGGTATTTATGTGCAGATATCTCTTGTGGAGATGAAAAGCAGGAAAGGGGTGTGGCAGTGCAGCTTGGAGAGGCGGAGCCGGGACCACTGACATCTGATTCAGGGGAACCGAACGCCATAGAGAGGCTGATCCTCTCGTAGCGTGATGACTTTCCCCTGGAGCAGTCGCAGGATAAGTCATTAAAACATGCGTTTGAACAGGTCCGTTCTATCGACGGTCAACCCCTCCAACCTGCTCATCCGCTCTCCCATTCATATTTTGCTATTTTAAAAGATCGGATGTATCAAGTGACACAAGACGCTCAGACCAAACAAGAAACAACCCAGTTATTAGTACCAAAAATCCGTTGGGAAATGCTTTTCCATGGGTCTTATTGTGATCCCATGGCGGGACACTTGGGACAAGCAACAACATTAAATCGTCTCATGGCTCTGTTTTTTTGGCCGTGCATTCACGAGAACGTACACAGATGGTGCGCGTCTTGTCGTGAATGTCAGCTGGTAAATCTGCGGCCTCCCCAAAAGCGCCTTTGCGCCCCCTTCCATTAATGCAGGTTCCCTTCGAAAGAATTGGCATGGACCTCATCGGGCCATTGGAACGATCTGCACGGGGGCATCGCTTTGCATTAGTCCTAGTGGATTATGCAACGCGATACCCAGAAGCAGTGCCGCTCCGCAATACTTCCGCCAAGAGCGTGGCTGGCACACGGTTTCAATTCATCTCCCGGGTGGGAATCCTGAAAGAGATTCTCACCGACCAAGGCACGGTGTTCATTTCACGAACCATTCGCAAACTTTATGAATTATTGGCCATTAACACTAGAACTACCAAGGCGGTCATTTTGACCGTTTTTGAATTGTACAGTGTAATAACTTTGTTAAAATAAAATCCATGTGTCTGTATGACTCTGACTTTTCCTATATATGTGTATATTTTATTCTGACACTGTTATTTTATTAAAATCAGAAAACACAAAACAGTTTTGAGTATTTCTACCTAGAATGGCCATGGCGGTCATTTTGACCGCACGCATTAGATATCATAAAACGTCCGCTACATTTCCCGCCTCTGTAATGAGTGTCCCCGTTCATAGCAACGATTTGTCTTTTTTTGTTCACGCTATTCCGACGCTAATAAATATTATACATTTGAGCTAACAAAATGTCATCAAAAAGAACAATGACAGCCACAGAGGTTTTAGCCATGCTTAGAATGCTTGACGATCTGATGGAGGAGCAGATACGGATAGGGACAGCGATGTCTCTTGGTCCCTGGACAGTTCATCCAGCGCTGAGAGTGATTCAGATAATGAATTCATTCCCCGTCGAAAAAAGAGCCGGCTGGACATCTCCGATCCTGGAACTGACCTTGTTCCATCGGATAATATTCCAGGTATATTTCTCTTCGCTATCTTTTTATACTTTGCGAGGCAGACTAGCTCAATAATCGTTGTAACGTAACTTCAAAGTAAAGTTATCCATCTCTAACTACCTAATGTAGGCTATAACTTTACCGATCGGATCGGTTATCATATTAATTTTCCCCTCACACACCCACCACTGTTACCAACGCAAACACGCAACTTTCCTGATGACCGATCCAGTCATTCACATTTTTACGTCAGGCACACACCTCCACCGGCACACACACCTTTTCATTATTATTATTCTATTGCTATTATTGTTTGTCAGGCTATTAGAAATCATATGGGCTAATTAGTCCTATCAAGATTATGATTTCATGAACTAAAAAATAATTAGTCTGTTCTGTCCTTTTTTTTTTTTTTTTTTTTTTTTGGCAATAGTGCAAAATCCTGATCCATCAAATGTGCCTTCTGTGCCAAGACAACGCAGTCCGCCACGAGACGACGAGCCTGGCCCAATAAACCCACTTTCAGCCGAAAGGCGTGAAACGGCGAAAGACGGCACAGTGTGGACCTATGTAAAGTTGGGTGAAGACAGAAGAAGGCGGAATGCCAAAATGTAATAACAGAAGCGGCAGGCCCCACAGCGCACGCCAAGCGCAATATTGAAGATGTCCTTACAGCCTTTTTGTGTTTGGTGGATGATGGCATGCTGAAACACATCAGGGACTGCACTGTGGCTGAGGCCCATCGAGTCAAGGAGGACAACCTATGGGACATGACAGTTGAAGAGCTAAAAGCCTTCATTAGTTTAATTTACATTCGTGGTGCGCAAGGTGGAAAAGGGATGGATTTGGCGACCTTTTGGTAAGCCGAGTGGGGCTGCGCTTTTTTCAAGGAGACCATGTCCCGAAACAGGTTTCAGGAAATAATGCGATTCCTTCGTTTCGACAGAAGGGAAACCCGACGCACACGCCTGCGAGACAACAAGTTTGCCCTTATGAGTGATGTTTGGGATAAATTTGTCCAAAACTGCATCGCCTGCTACAAGCCTGGTGCCGACATCACTGTGGATGAGCAGCTATTCCCTACAAAATCAAGGTGCAGTTTCATACAGTATATTGCAAACAAACCGGACAAATTCGGAATCAAATTCTGGCTTGCTGCGGATGTCGACACCAAATATATGGTAAACGGTGCGCCTTATCTGGGCAAAGACGAGACGAGGAGGCCAGGTCAACGACTTGCAGACAGTGTGGTGCTGAAAATGGTCGAGTCATACCTGGGGAAGGGAAGGCACTTCAGGCCAAGAAAACCAGCTTGGTTGGCACGGTAAACAAGAGCAGACGAGAGCTCCCCCCGTGCATAAAGGCGCAAATGCCGCTGTTCAGCACAGAGGTGCTGAAAAGTGGCGATGCAACACTGACCGTGTATCAGGGCAAAAAAAAAAAAGAATGTCTGCATCCTCAGCACTGTCCACACAGCTGTTGGCATCACAAGTGGCCAGAAAAGAAAGCCAGAGACGGTAACATACTACAACAAGACCAAGGTAGGAGTAGACGTTCTAGATCAAATGGCTAGAAAATATTCAGTAAAAGCACCCTCCCGTAGATGGCCAGTAGCTGTTTTCTATAACATCCTCGACCTGGCTGCAATCAACGCACACATATTGTTCAAGAAGTGCACAAATGAGCAAGTTTCACAGAGGGACTTCATCATGCGACTGGCGAGCGAACTTCGCTCCGACCACATGGGATCAAAAACCTCACAACTGGTGGTGCGAGAGCCAGGACCTGGCAGGAGCAGCAGCAGATGGAGAAAAGGCGGCAGTGCCAAGTAAGGAGGAACTGCAAACAAAATAAAACCAAAGAGACATGTGCCAAATGTCGTAAAGTGGTGTGTGGGAGCTGCACACGAAAGGCGGTGTTTACCTGTGTGGACTGTGCATAAGCGTCAGTGAATGATGCGGGGTGTTTGCGCCGTTCAAATGAGCTTTGGGGGAAACTTTTCAACCTGATTTTGTTCGTTAAGTTTTTTTATTTTTTTTTTGTTTACTGAAACTAATAGTTCTAAAGCAGTTTTCTTTTTTGGCTAATGTTCGTTTTTTCTTAACCTGTTTTTGTGTTATGTATTGTGCTGCATACTGTCCATGAAAGTTTTTTACAGTGTATTCAAATGTAGGTAGTGTTTTTGTTATTGTATATATGTTATAAGTTATTGTGTCATAAGATTTGTTTTTATTGTACAAAGAAAATAAGAAAATATTTATCAATTAGGCTGGAAAATAAATGTTCACATTCATTTGAATTTAAATGTTGTGTCCTGATCTTTATTATTACCTATCGTAAATCCATTTATTTTTAGATTTTGTATTGATTATTGAACTTATTTACAAACAGGGCTATACTAAACAGCTTTGACGTTTCCTAACTTTTTGCATGTCTATTCATGTGGTAAGTGCGGTGAAAAAAACATTTTTTGACGCAAAACTTTCCTCACATAGAGAGGCAGCACGTGTCGGGACAATCTTTCTTTCGTGTTTGTTTAAGCGGTTTTAATGGCGATGACGTCATAACATGACGACAGGAATTAAATGTTTCATCGGAAAACTTAAAGAGAAGGTTCAAATGTAGTTGTGGCATTACGAAAATGACGTTTAGTACGGCAATATGAACGTCAAAGTATGAGCGGTCAGAATGACCGCCATTAAAACAAAATGGTCGTTCTAGTAGTTATGGAATTCCGGTAGTTCTAGTGTTAAATCGATTCGCACCAGCGTCTATCACCCACAAACAGACGATCTGGTGGAATGATTTAATCGCACGTTAAAAACCATGATTCAAAAGTTTGTGCGGGAAGATGCCAAAAATTGGGATAAGTGGCTAGAACCCCCCCTTGTTCGCTGTACGCGAGGTCCCCCAACAGTTACAGGCTCAGGACAAACAAAGTCGGCTGTACAATAGGGGAACTAGACTGCGTAAATTTGCACTGGGAGATAAAGTGCTTGTATTCCTCCCTACTTCTAATTCTAAATTACTTGCAAAATTGGCAAGAACCCTTCGAGGTCACACGGCGACTTGGAGATCTTATCTATGAGGTAGTCCGAACAGATAGAGACGGGGCACAACAAATTTACCACCTCAACCTCCTTAAATAGTGGAGGGAGGCGGAATCAGTGATGCTGATGGTGAGTGAGTGGAGAGGAGGATCTCGATCCAGAGGCGAGCACAAAACCTCAATCTCTCGCTCTGGCACCTGGAGGAGACCACCCTCTCACCCTCCCAGCTCACTGATATACACAATTTACAAGCAGAGTTTGCTGATGTGTTCTCGTCCCTGCCTGGCCGGACGGATCTCATTCAGCACCACGTTGAGACGGAGCCGGGCGTGGTGGTACGCAGCCGGCCATATCGCTTGCCTGAACATAAGAAAAAGGTAGTTCAGAGCGAATTAGAGGCTATGCTAGATATGGGAGTAATAGGAGAATCCAACAGAGATTGGGCGAGCCCGATAGTTTTAAAGCCTAAAACCGACGGCTCGATCTGGTTCTGTGTGGATTATCACAAGGTGAATGCTTTTTCGAAATTCGACGCTTATCAAATGACGAATTGCTTGATCGGCTGGGTACCACTCGATTTTATTCGACACTAGACTTAACAAAAGGATATTGACAGATCCCCCTATCTCCCATGTCCAAAGAAAAAACAGCTTTCACAACGCCGTTTGGATTAAACCAATTTGTCACTCTTCCTTTCGACTTGTTCAGGGCTCTGGACACTTTTCAGCGTCTTATGGACAAAATTCTCCGGCCGCATGCTGCATATGCCGCTGCCTACTTGGATGATATTATTATATATAGTAACGACTGGCAGCATCATATGCAACACTTGCGGGCTGTCCTGAGGACGCTGAGAAGGGGCGGATTAACGGCCAACCCGAAAAAGTGTGCGATTGGGCGTGTGAAAGTTAGGTATCTGGGCTTCCACTTGGGTCATGGACAGGTGCGTCCCCAAATTGACAAGACAGCAGCAGTTGCAACCTGTCCGAGGCCCAAGACCAAAAAGGAGGTTAGACAGTTCCTGGGGCTGGCGGGATATTACAGAAAGTTTGTACCTAACTATTCGGACCTCGCTGACTGATTTATCTAAAAAGGAAGTACCAGATACGGTCCAGTGGATGGAGCGGTGCCAGAAGGCTTTTACCCAGATAAAGGCTGCTTTATGTGGAGGACCACTCTTACGTGTTCCTAACTTTTCTATCCCCTTTATCCAGCAGACTGATTCGTCGGACAGAGGGCTGGGCGCAGTCCTGTACCAGGAGATAGAGGGTGAAGATTGCTGTACATCAGTCGTAAACTCTCGAAGAGAGAGACTATGTACAGCACCATCGAAAAGGAGTGTTTGGCCATCAGGTGGGCCGTTCTCACCCTCCGCTATTATCTCTTGGGATGGGAGTTCACCCTCTGTTGTTCGAACCATGCTCTCCTGCAATGACTCCACCGTATGAAGGATACCAGCGTGCGGATCACCCGTTGGTATCTGGCTTTACAGCCTTTTAAGTTCCAAGTGGTCCACAGGCCGGGTGCACAAATGGCTGTGGCCGACTTCCTCTCCAGGAAGAGGGGGGGAGGCTGCAGGCCGGACGGCTCCCCGGCCTGAGTCGGGTGGTGGGGGTATGTGGCGAGGGGGGCGTGGTTTAGCGAGGTCTGTAGCGGGAGAGAGAGGAAGGAGCCGAGCGGTAAGTAAGTAGGTCAAGTGCAAATGACGAACGCCTGTGTCTGATTGCAGTAATTGGCGTGGAGAGACCGCATAAAAGCCGGCTGGAACGAGAGAGCGAGAGAGAGAGAGACTGACTGAGGACTCGCCGCTATCGCCAGAGAACCTGTTGCACTATACAGTTTATCGTGTTTTATCTGTTGTGTGCTGTGTCGCCAGAGAGCCACGGTGAATGTGCGTTCAGTGCGCCCTTTTGTTTTGTTCCTTTGTGTTTATACAATAATAAAAGCGAGTCCCAGTCATGCCGACCCTTGTCTTCTTCCTTCCAAATTTCTGAACCCCATCACAGTCTCAAACAAGCCAACCCCGTATTTTTCCTTCACCTATTGAACGAGACTTACTACACTAGGGTTTTGTTTATTTTCTTCTAATAGGGCAAAAAATAAGCAGATCTAGCAGCTTTTAAGGCCTCTCTGTATGCAATCATGCTCTCTTTCCATGAAATGCGAAAAAAACTCTAGTTCCCTTTCGTTGTCACTCTGAGTTACGTCGGAGTACGACGAATGGGGTTTCGCTTAGAAAGCCTATCAACTTCGAGTATTACAAAACGAGCCAATGGCAAAGAAATGCCATGGGTCTGCGGAATTTGCATAGCGTATCTCCGCCTTACCTCGTGGGTATAAAAGGAGGACGCTGGCAACATGCAGGTATGTTTTCGCTTCGGAGCCAAGTTAATCCTTCGTTCCACAAGCCATCTCTGAACTGTCAGCTTTACAGACGAGCGAGATTCTCTGGTGTTGGTGTGACGGCGATCTCCCGGCGAGTGCGCGCTTCCTGCTTATCTGTGCAGTGGTTTGCCAGTGAGTGTGTTTCTCCCCGGGCGCTTCAACACTCTCAGAGTTTCTTTCTCTCACAAAAGAGCTCACACGCGGCACGTCTTTTTAAAGACGGCTCGCCCGTGCATTTCTGGTCGCGGTTGACTCATTTTGATGGGCACATTCTCTGCTCTGCGTGCTTGGGCTTGATCGCGCTAGAGCAGCGTTTGTGGATGACTCACGTTCTCCCCGCGGGACGTGATCATCGCGTCATTATGGTCGAGACTCAATGATCTCGTTAGAGAGAGAGTCCCCTCATCCACACCCCGATCTAACACTCTCCACGTGAGGTGCTACTTCGGCTGGTGGCCAGGGTGACCTGAGGCTGTTGGTGTGGAACATTGGCGCCGACTATTTGTCCGTGCCCCACGCCCCCCTCTTTATTGACGCAACCCGTGAACGTTCACCGGATGCCCGCGGGCCCGTCTTCGGACCCCCCGCAATCGGACCCATTGCGCCCAGTATTATTTCCTGACCGAGGGCACGCTCGGCACGGATGCTCTGGCACACAGCTGGCCGCAGGGCCGCAAGTATGCGTTTCCCCCAGTGAGCCTTCTTGCGCAGACCTTGCGCAAGGTCAGGGAGGACGAGGAGCAGGTCATGCTGGTTGCGCCGTACTGGCCCACCAGGACCTGGTTCTCCGAACTGGTTCTCCTCGCGACAGCACCTCCCTGGCCCATACCTCTGAGGAAGGACCTCCTTTCTCAGGGACGGGGCACCCTTGGCACCCTCGTCCCGATCTTTGGAACCTCCACGTGTGGCTCCTGGACGGGACGAGGAAGGTTGAGTACCCTACCACCACTGGTGGTGGCTACCATCACTTCCGCTAGAGCATCGTCCACAAGACATGTCTACACGTTGAAGTGGAACCTCTTCGTCAACTGGTGCTCTTCTCGCTGAGAAGACCCCCGGAGATGTTCGATCAGTGTCGTGCTTTCCTTCCTACAAGACGGGTTGGAGCAAAGGCTGTCTCCCTCCACCCTCAAGGTCTATGTCGCCGCTATTGCCGCACAACACGACCTTGTTGAAGGTAAGTCCTTAGGGAAGCACGACCTGATCGTCAGGTTCCTGAGAGGAGCGAGGAGACTGAATCCTCCTCGCCCTCCTCTCGTTATCTCTTGGGACCTCTCAGTGGATTTAACTGCCCTGCAGAGTGCTCCCTTTGAGCCTCTGCAATCAGTCGCGCTTAAATTTCTGTCAATGAAGACAGCGCTCCTGGTTGCATTGGCCTCCATCAAGAGGGTAGGGGACCCGTACTCCGGCGCGATCCTAAGCACCCGTCCAAAGCCTGTAGTTTTTCGTCTACATTTGTGGCGAAATCCTATAGCGCCCAGGACAGGCAGCCGCCTCACTGCATGCCATGGCCATTCTGCTGGTCTACCTGGCCCAGGTGTTCATGGACATGCAGGAGGGTAGGACTGACCCGGGGCTCTTCATTGAGCTGCGCGCCGTCACTGACCTTGCTCCCCGAGCGACGAAAGTGGCCGCACGCTCCCTGGGTCAGGTGATGTTCACCATTCAAGCCTGTGGCTAACCTGTCCGATGTGCAGGATGTCCGGCGGACCCGTCTGCCCGACACCCTCATATCCCAGGTCGGCCCTTCGGCGGTGCCATTGAGGGCTGTACAACAGTTCTTAACCGCCCATGAGCAGACTGTGGCATTCTGCCCCGATGGCCCCGCCGTCCACTCAGATCCCTCAGTCTGCCCATCCGCCGAAGGCGCCCTCCCGCGACTCCCACCCCGCCCGTTCACCCGGGCGGGCTCTGGAGGCCGCGGGGGGGCGCCACAGCCCTCTCCTGCCCCGCCCCCGCTAAACGCCGGGCTAAGCGGCGCTCCTGAGACGGGCTGCTCAGGGATGATGGTCACTTCTCAGGAGATGGTAGCAGGACCACTCCTTCCCCCGGTGGAGGGCCGGGGGAGAATCCCTTGTTTTCCACTCTCCGCTGCTCACCCCCGGGTGGGCAGCAGCCTAATGTGGTTAAAGAAGTGACACGTTCATCCCTGAGCACACAGAGTTCTCGGACGACACGGTGCGCCGCCTCGGAGCCGTGCACCCCTCGTCCTCCTCTGTCCCAGAGCCGGATGACAGCACGCGCCGTCTCCGGACCGTGCAGCTCTCATCCCCCTCTGTCGCCAGACCCCTGGCAGAGCAGACCCCCGTGGAACGTTCGTCCTCCCTCGCCTCGCTGCCCCACCGACGGGAAGTCTGTGGTTCGCATGACCCCGCTGGTACAGTTCTTGGGAGCCTGGCTAGAGCTCCCCAACTTGTCCCAGAGGGTCGCACGAACGATCATGCTCGGCTACGCGATTCAGTTCGCGCGGTCTCCTCCCCGCGCCGGAGTACGACGAAACCCCATTCGTCGTACTCCGACGTAACGTCTCCGCTCCCTACTCAGGGAACGAGGGTTACATACGTAACCGAGACGTTTTGTTTTCTTCCAGTTGCGCTTCATTTTTCTGGCTGCTCTCTTAAGTGTGCTCATTGTACCACAGCGTTGGATTATTTTCTTTAATCTTCATTAAGCACAAAGGAGCAACTGTGTTTAAAGTGCTGGAAAAGAGATAGTCAAAAGTTTCTGTCGCAATATCGATTTCTTCTAAGCTATCTGGAAAGTTAAGGAGATGAAACTGATCAGGAATATTTTAAGAAAGCGATCTTTAGTGATAGAAATGATAGGTCTAACATATTTGTAACACGGAGTCAACTTTGCAGCCTTAGCTAAATGAAGTATACATGAGACTAGATAATGATCTGAGATGTCATCACTCTGCTGTAGAATTTCAACGGCATCAACATTGATTCCATGTGATAATATTAGATCTAGAGTATGATTACGACATTGAGTAGGTCCTGACACGTGTTGTCTAACGCCAATAGAGTTCAGAATGTCTTTAAATTTACAGTCCGGATTTAGACCATACCATAGTACTGAGACTGCTCTCATTAAAGTCACAAATGATTTGCTCTTATCATCCGATCGTGGTTGTATCTCTCTATTAGTGTTACTTGATCTTAGTGCTGCATTTGACACCATTGACCACAACATTCTATTAAATAGACTAGAAAACTTTGTTGGCGTTATTGGAATTGCACTAGCATGGTTTAAATCATACTTATCTGACCGGTATCAGTTTGTAGCAGTAAATGAAGAGATGTCTTATCGGTCAAAAGTTCAGTATGGCGTACCACAAGGCTCAGTACTAGGAC
The DNA here is from genome assembly GCA_026230005.1 of Gila orcuttii. Taxonomy (NCBI): domain Eukaryota; kingdom Metazoa; phylum Chordata; class Actinopteri; order Cypriniformes; family Leuciscidae; genus Gila; species Gila orcuttii. The sequence goes on from JAPDVR010000002.1 coordinate 39,789,740, forward strand.
CGCTGCTGTTCACTCTGTACATGCTACCGTTAGGAGATATCATTAGGAAACATGGAATTAGTTTTCACTGTTATGCTGATGATACTCAGCTCTATATTTCCTCAAAACCTAATGAAACTTACCAATTCACAAAATTAACGGAATGCATAGCTGATATAAAAAATTGGATGACTAGTAATTTCCTACTACTAAATTCTGAAAAAACAGAGATTCTAATTATTGGACAAAAAACTTCCACGCAATAACCTAGAATACTGTTTAACAGTTGATGGCTGCTCTGTTAAGTCTTGGTCGTCAGTTAGGAACTTGTTTGTGCTCTTTGATACCAATCTCTCATTTGAAAGTCACGTGTCTAGTATCTGTAAAAGCACATTTTTCCATCTTAAAAATATATCTAAATTACGTCATATGCTCTCATTGACAAATGCGGAACAATTAGTTCATGCGTTCATGACCTCAAGGCTAGATTATTGCAATGCTCTACTGGGTGGTTGCCCTGCACGCTTAATAAACAAACTACAGCTAGTTCAAAACGCAGCCGCTAGAGTTCTTACCAGAACCAGGAAGTATGACCATATTAGCCCCGTTCTGTTAACACTGCATTGCCTCCCTATTAAACATTGTACACATTTTAAAATATTGCTGATTACTTACAAAGTACTAAATGGTTTAGCTCCGCAGTACTTGAGCGAGCTCTTAACCCATTATAGTCCTTCACGTCTATTGCGATCTCAAAATTCTGGCCAGTTGATAATACCTAGAATATCAAAATCAACTGCTGGCGGTAGATCCTTTTCCTACTTGGCACCAAAACTTTGGAACAATCTTCCTAACATGGTCCGGGAAGCAGACACAGTCTGTCAGTTCAAATCTAGACTAAAAACACATCTTTTTGGCTTAGCATACACATAACACATTATAGATTGCTATAATTCAATGTTAGGCTGCATAGTTTAGATCAGTCAGAACCGGGAACACTTCCCATAAATCCTGATGTACTTTGTACATCATAAGAAGGATGGCACCTACGCTAATGTTAGTCTCTCTGTTTATCCCGAGGTTTACCACAAACTGCCGGATCCAGGCCATATCCAGATCTGAGGAAGGACCATCACATGGACACGACAACAACGCATCCCTGAAGTGCCAGCCTCATCAACCCTGTGAAGGCCTCATGGACACCTCAACAAACTCATCTCCATACCGGCGTGATGACTCCGACCCCAACCAGATGAACTGGATAAATATTGTGAAAGTTCTGATCCAGTATGACTTCTGACCTATTATGCCGCCTAAATCATAATCATACACTGTTCGTTTGTTGGCCAAAGGAGGACTGGCCCCCTGACTGAGCCTGGGTTCTCCCAAGGTTTTTTTCTCCATTCTGTCACCTGATGAAGTTTTGGTTCCTTGCCACTGTCGCCTTTTTTCGCCTTTATTCGCCATTGGCTTTTGGCTTGCTTAGTTGGGGACATTTAACATTTAATTTTGAATTCAACAGTACTATTACAACTTTACTTTCCTGTTATCTCTGTAAAGCTGCTTTGAAACAATTTGTATTGTAAAAAGCGCTATATAGATAAAGGTGACTTGACATGACTTGACTTTAAATGCCAATCCCAATGCATCTTGTTCATTATCTACATGTATATTAAAATCACAAACAATTAGGACTTTATCTGCAGCAAGTACTAACTCTGATAGAAAATCAGCAAATTCTTTGATAAAGTCTGTATGGTGCCCTGGTGACCTGTATACAGTAGCCAGCACAAATCTCAAATGTGATTTATCATTTACACTAGATAGTGTTACATTAAGCACCAACACTTCAAAATAATTATATTTAAAACAAGACTTCTCAGTAATTCTGAAGATGTTACTTTAAATTAAAGCAACACCTGTCCCTTTGCCTTTCAGACGAGGCTAATGTTTATAAAAGTAATCTTGCGGGGTGGACTCATTCAAAGTAATGTAATTGTCTGGTTTTGGCCTGGTTTCTGTCAAACACAGCACATCTAGGTTATTATCTGTAATCATATCATTAACAATAAGTGCTTTTGAAGTAAGGGATTGAATATTCAGCAACCCGAGCTTTATCATTTGTTCATCTGTATTATATCTGTTTTTTATTTGTTGAACATCAATTAAATTTTTACCCTTAAATGGGTTTAGGAGTTGTCCTTATTCGGGGAACAGACACAGTCTCTATATGATGATATCTAGGTGAAAGAGTCTCTATGTGATAGGATTTATCTGACCTCAGTGACGTGAGACGGCTAGCAGATGGTCGGTTTAGCCAGTCTGTCTGCTTCCTGACCTGAGCCCCAGATTGTCATGTTTGAGCTCTAAGACTATGTGCCATATTAAGAGAGAAGAGCAGCACCATCCCAGGAGGGATGAATACCATCTCTTTTCAACAGGTCAGGTCTGCCCCAAAAACTTTTCCAATTGTCTATGAACCCTATGTTTTTTGCGGACACCCCTTAGACAGCCAGCCATTGAGTGAGGACAGTCTACTATTTATCTTATCACTCTGGCGAACAGGAAGGGGGCCAGAGCAAATTACAGTGCCTGACATCGTACTTGTGAGTTCACACACCACTTTAAAGTCAATTTTAGTGATCTCCGACTGGCGAAGACAAACATCATTAGTGCCGACGTGAATAATAATCTTAGAGAATTTACGATTAGCATTAGCCAGCACATTTAAATTTGCTTTGATGTCGCATCCAAAGCAGTATCTAAAGCCCTTGCACTTTCACTATCCTTAACTAAAGTTTGTATGTCTCTAGTTCTGAAATCTTCTCTGTCAGCCTGACTGTCTCCCTGCATTTATCACATGTAAATCCTATATTGCCGACAGAGAAGGCTATACTATACATGTGACATGAAGTGCAAGTGACAATAATAGGAGAAGACATTACTCACCGTGTTTGTTGACTGATCCTATACTTACCACAGTTATTTGATGGACTCGTAAAAGGCGTGAGAGAAAAAAAATAAAAATAAAGACGGCAGGCACGGATGACGCGAGCATGCACGAGAAAAAAAAAATAAAAAAATAAAGACAACAGGCACGGATGGCGCGTTAACAGGCTAGCGAGTTACTAGCGTGTTGTGCAGGCCAGTGGCGTGCACATAGGGCGGCAGGGATGGGGGGATGGGGGGGCGAGGGTGCTCAAGCCCTGCCCCTTTTGTTTCAAAATCTATTGTGCCCCTCTCTGATAATTGTAAATAATAATAATAATTATTATTATTATAAATAGTATAATAGATAACAATACACTTATACACTATTGCCACTTACAATAATAATACAAAAAAATATATTTATTTTTTTTGGCGGAAGCATTTGGCGGAGATATAGTGGTAGGCGGAGTTTCCTTTGCAGCGCTATGTGCAGCAGTTCGCCGCGAGTCTCAAACTACAGGAGCAGCAGGTAACGTTAAGCTAATATGGAAAAGTTACATTTATCCTACCATGCTACTCTAAAAGTTGCGGCAGCATGCGAGTTATGCTTAACTAAAATAAAAGTATAACTCGATTTCAGCCACATTCGAGTCTGACAATGTCATTCGTTTTTATCCAAGGCAAGTGTTATTATCTTGGAGAAATACAACTTGTGAAATGAAATCTTAAGTCCATTCTAAGGAATTTATATCTTTGATTTCATAGTAACACTTTACAATATGTTTCATTTGTTTATTATTCATTGTAGGGTAAACTAGCTCATGGATGGGGGAATGTATAATTAATAATTCACAATTAACTGATCATACGGGTTATGAGACAATATTACCTACCAATTTAAATCGCCCAAAAAGGGAATATATAGTCCATGTATCTGTATCTATATACACTCACCTAAAGGATTATTAGGAACACCTGTTCAATTTCTCATTAATGCAATTATCTAATCAACCAATCACATGGCAGTTGCTTCAATGCATTTAGGGGTGTGGTCCTGGTCAAGACAATCTCCTGAACTCCAAACTGACTGTCAGAATGGGAAAGAAAGGTGATTTAAGCAATTTAAGCAACCCAATAAACTAGGGTTTACAAAGAATGGTGTGAAAAGGAAAAAACATCCAGTATGCGGCAGTCCTGTGGGCGAAAATGCCTTGTTGATGCTATAGGTCAGAGGAGAATGGGCCGACTGATTCAAGCTGATAGAAGAGCAACTTTGACTGAAATAACCACTCGTTACAACCGAGGTATGCAGCAAAGCATTTGTGAAGCCACAACATGCACAACCTTGAGGCGGATGGGCTACAACAGCAGAAGACCCCACCGAGTACCACTCATCTCCACTACAAATAGGAAAAAGAGGCTACACTTTGCAAGAGCTCACCAAAATTGGACAGTTGAAGACTGGAAAAATGTTGCCTGGTCTGATGAGTCTCGATTTCTGTTGAGACATTCAGATGGTAGAGTCAGAATTTGGCGTAAACAGAATGAGAACATGGATCCATCATGCCTTGTTACCACTGTGCAGGCTGGTGGTGGTGGTGTAATGGTGTGGGGTGGATGTTTTCTTGGCACACTTTAGGCCCCTTAGTGCCAATTGGGCATCGTTTAAATGTCACGGCCTACCTGAGCATTGTTTCTGACCATATCCATCCCTTTATGGCCACCATGTACCCATCCTCTGATGGTTACTTCCAGCAGGATAATGCACCATGTCACAAAGCTCGAATCATTTCAAATTGGTTTCTTGAACATGACAATGAGTTCACTGTACTAAAATGGCCCCCACAGTCACCAGACCTCAACCCAATAGTGCATCTTTGGGATGTGGTGGAACGGGAGCTTCGTGCCCTGGATGTGCATCCCACAAATCTCCATCAACTGCAAGATGCTATCCTATCAATATGGGCCAACATTTCTAAAGAATTCTTTCAGCACCTTATTGAATCAATGCCACGTAGAATTAAGGCAGTTCTGAAGGCGAAAGGGGGTCAAACACAGTATTAGTATGGTGTTCCTAATAATCCTTTAGGTGAGTGTATATAGACAATTGATCACAACAAATTATAATCAATTATGAATACATATAATATACAAATAGGCTATATCAATTTTTAGAATATCCTTTAAACAGAATTAACTACACCTCACCTGATCTGTTCGTCCACCGAACCTATCGCACGATTCTCTGATCAATTTCACGAAAAGGATTATTCTGATCACTATCAGGGAAAGCTATCCTTCTGTTTATAAAGAATAACTTTCTGATAATATTACTAATTAAAGTATTCATCAATATCAAGCTTGTAGCTAAGATCACACATTAAAGAGACTTTGTTTGATGAGCAACAGTCAGAGACAATAAAGAGTATAATGGGGTTTAATAAATGAAGTTATAGCACAAATTACATTTAACAACAAATATATACAGAGTAACGAATAACGGAAGTAAAGAAAGGAAGAAAGAGAGCAGATCACAGAAATAGCAAACTTCACAAACAGTTAACCCTTGAGAGCCAGCAAAGAATCACAACGCCTTAAAACAGGGCAAGCACTTAATGCATTTGAATCGTGATGAAACAATACTTATGGATCTTGTGTCACTGAATAAGGCTGCTTGGACGCGTGTTTCGGTCCTCGTTGAGTCCCTTAGGTCGGAGCGTTCTTCCGGTTCTTCCAGAGCGCTTGTGTCTTGCGGGAAGTTCAAAGCGTTATGTGTAGGTGAGTTGCTGGAAATTAGGCTAAGTCCGTTTCACCCGGAGGTCGAAATGACTACGGTACAAAGTTTAAAACAAAGAAAAGAACTAGAACGAAAATAAGAAAAGCTGGAACTCGAACACAAAGGAAGAGAAGTAGAGTCGTCCAAGGATCACGAAGGGAAGAGAGAGGTGTGCTCAGGCCGTCATCCTTTTCAAGGAAGACAGTCTACACCTCCTTTGGAGCAGAATGACCAATCACACTCAGAAACTTTGCGCGGGATAGAATCTCTTTGTCTTGTCGAGGCGGCTTATTTGCATAGTTTACGACAGGTGTCAGAATTCATCATGTCTACTCCCAAGAATGGAAAACATAGTGTAATACATTTTATCGTAACCTACTATATATTTTTAGCTAAAGCAGACCGAGAGGATTAAAATGATACCAAGAAAGACATGTAAACAGAAAAGGAAAACAAAGTTACATTCATATGCATGAATATAGGCATTCAGAGTTTATCTAACACATCTAGAGAAGTCATGACTATGCTAAAATGAAAACAGAACACATCGGTATACAGAAATATATTTTACCCTTGTCAGAACTACTTATTTCTGACTTCAAATGTGAAGAATGTCTATATATGTGTGTGTGTATGTGTGTGTGTGTGTGTGTGTGTGTGTGTCATCTTCACCCGGAATTCTTTCTTACTGGAAAGGGGGGGGGGGGGGGGGGTTTGAGGTGATAACATCTGTTTGAAGCTCGCTCATCGCTGGTTTTATGGGTGTTTTGTTTTAACTCACGCACGCCACAAAAGTGTCCATGGACGCAATTAGATGCAGACTTTCTGGCGCTAGGCTGAGTTATATGACAAAAATCAAAGGTTAAAAGCTTTCCCAAAACTCAGAATGGTTAAGTCATGTGAGACTGTCCAGATACGCTACAGTCCCTGTGGGGACATCATCGGAAGACAATCATCACAATGGGCGGATGGCAGGTAAATCATGACGGTCGTTTAGCAGGTGGTTCCTACTGGTCCTCCGCCTTTGGTTCCTCGGGCTGAGGATCCATTTCGATGAGGTTTGACATGGTCTCTGTCTTTGTACCTTTTTTTCGCAGGTTCCGTTTGAAGCCTGGAGAAAAAGCGTCTCTGTGCTTGGTCATGGACGCATACATCTCGTTGACTCTTTTAAACAGGATGAAGGCCAGGCCCAGGGTCATGGTGTAGCCTACTGCTGTAGAGAGGCAGAGTGTCGTGTCGGCAGCAGTCCAAGCTTGAATGACAAGTGAGGTGGACAGGGGAGGCAGTCAGGACAGTGCTTGGAGGGCTGTGTCGATGGGAGTAATGTCGATTAGCTGGGACCCCCCTTCCTCAATCCTCAGTTCCAGTTCTGGATCTAGGGTGAAGTTGTGATTCTTGAAGAAGGGTGGCATTTCCAGCTCTGATTGATACTCTTTGCTCGGAAGATGGTACAATGCCAGATCATCGAGGTGGAGTATGGCGCCTTTTGGTACTCAAACCCACATACTCTGGTTAAGCAGGTTGACACGGGTGGCAGTGTCATGTTGGTCGTACGTCAGGGTGGCAGTAAGAACAGGAGTGTTGATGAGCCACTGATCACCCACAATCTCTGCTTGCGTGCCAGCATGTGTCGCTGATCATGGGCTGCAAGCCGCATATTCCTTCAGTGTTGTCTCTGAGGAAGGGTTTGCTAGGGCAGAGATAGTGAATGTCTTTGGTCAGAGTACACATGTGCAGGTTTGGGACCAGGTATAACTGTCGTGGTAGGCCACCATGTCTGGAGTACTATCTTGATATGGGTGTTACCTTTCCAAAACCCGACATTGACAATGTCCTTGAGTCTGTAGATTCTGTTTGACTCGATGATGGGTAGGTTCAGGAGGAAGGCCACCTTCCTTTGCTCGGGGTCGATGTGTAGTGGGATGGCGCTACCCAGTGAGTAGGCGAGGTGGGTTTGAAGAGGGTCAGTTTGTGCGGTAGTGGCGGAGGCCAGCACAGTTTGCATGAGGCTCAAGGGTACCGGGTAAGGTGGGATTCTACCCATGGCCAAGCTGTCAGTGGAGGAGCTCACCTCCCGCAGCATGTCTGTCATCAGGGCTGTGACGAGCTGGGTCTGGGCAAAATCAATCTGGAAGACTGTAAACAGTTGCGTCTGGTTCAGCAGGACACTGTGGGATATTGAGAATTACCACAGTCCCCTTCAATGATTTGTCGATGGTCTGCAGGGACTCACTCTGTGTGGTGAGTTGCTGTCTCAGCTGTGGAATTTCAGTCTGAATTTCAGTTACATGTGCCTCACGGTGGCTAGGCTCACTGCGTTGACACTAAACATGCCAATGTTAAACAGGGTTCCGACGGCAGCTGCGGCTCCGAGCAAAGCTCCCAGGAACCATTTGGTGTGGCGGTCGTGTCCGCCTACCTCCGCTTGGTTGATGGTCATCTTCTCTAGTTGACTGAGCATGTGCTTGACGTCGGCCTCAGCATGAGTGAGGGAGTCCTCTGTCCATCAGGCACCTGCCCAGCTGTATTGTGCTATTGCGCTGGGGTAGTGCGCTCTGTAGACGTTACGAGGGTCAAGTCGAACATACACCTTCTGGGTGTGGGTCCTGCAGTTGGTGATCAGGAGTCCCGGTTGTTCCCTCAGTACAATGCCTGATACTGGACCTGGTGAGGTGACGTGTGATTGCGGCAGCACTCCGGTGGAGGCACAGAAGGGTGAACCACAGCAGCATCCCTGTCGCCCACGTCCAGTTCCTGGTGTGACGCTTTCCGGTCATAGTATGCTTTCTGGCCTTCAGCACTCTTTTGAAGCTGTTGCTGGGCAAAAGCAAATGTTGTTTTCAGGTGCCGGTGTAGCTCGTCGAGGTACTGGTGAGTGGTGCAGGCTGTGACAAGGCTGGAGTCTCCTGGTTGATACAGCAGATGCAGTGGCAGTGTCATCTGCCGCCCAGTCATTAGTTCGAAGGGAGACACACGAGTTGATTCCTGCGGGGTGGCTCTGATGGCCATTAGCACCAGCGGGAGCACCAGTGGGAGCCATACAGAAAAGTCTGTATGGATGTGTCAGAGGCTTGCATGTCCGCTATGTCGTTGTTTGACATCTGTGGAGCCAGCGTTAGAGGCTGTGAGGTGGGCACTGTTGCAGGAGAGGTTCGTTTGCTACGGGTTATCACTGCAATGTTAAAGGTGGGTGGGTGTGTTGGAGGTGACCAGAGATTGCCGTGTAGTGCGCCAGACTTGGCAAGGGCATCAGTCTGGTCATTCAGGTCCTTGTCAAGGCCCAGTTGCCTTGAGTGTCCTTTCACCTTTTTCCAGTAGACGATCATGTTGTGTGTTCTTGTGATGTCATCACATGCCTGGAACAGGTGTTGGTGTGTGACAGGCTTGTTGTTCGAAGTTTTAAAGCCATTTAGTTTCCAGCACGGAATGTGGCATGTGAAACCGAGTCTGGCATAGTTGGAGTCAGTGCAGATCAGGAGTTCTCTGATGTTATGGGTCGCTGCGATTTGCAGAGCTATGAGAATGGCTGTTATCTCAGCATACTGTGATGACTGCGGGCCCAACTTGAAGTGTTGTGGTGGGCAAGGCAGGTCATTTACCCATAGTACACCCGCACCTGCTTGGCGAGTGCCCTCGTGGTTGTAGGAACACCCATCGACGTAGGCTGTGGGCATACCTTGGCACGCATTCTCTTCAAAGTACCTGTGACAGGTCAGTTGTTGCTGTTGAGGTTCTTCAATATCCACTGTCGCAGCTGGTGTGTTATCAGAGCAGTTTTGGCAGGCTGCCAAGCCGTTGCCTAGCGCAGACTTGTGATTCTGAGCATATCGTGCCTCAATATTGCGCCCCTGGAGGGCCATTAACCATGTGGCTATGCGTGAATTGGTGATCACGCCATCTCGGATACGCTGGCTGTTGAGGAACATTACAGGCTGGTGGCAAGTCTCTATGATAACTTTTTGTGCTCCAATGTAGTTGGAGAATCTCTGGATGGCCCAAACGTGCAGAGAAGAGCTTTTTCACAGTCTGAGAATTTACTCTCTGGTAGAAGAAGTGTCTTGCTGGCATATGCGACTACTCTTTTGTCTTGATAATGTCTTTGGTACAGGCTAGCACTGAGACAGTGGTTGGAGAATCCAGCTTCTAGATAGAACTCTTTTTGTGGGTCAGGGTAAGCCAGACATGGAGTTGTGCATAGGTGTCGTTTTAGCTCGTTCATGGCATTTTCTTGAACTTCTGTCCATACAAATGGGCAGTCTTTTTTCAGAAGGGCAGTTAGAGGTTTTGCAATGTCTGAGTAGCTCTCGATGAACTGCCGTGAGTAATTGCACACCCCTAGAAAACTTCGCAGCTCTGAGATGTTGGTGGGTGGCTTGATGTTTTGAATGGCTTTTGAATGGCACTGGTGTGAGGAATCGGGTTGTGTTGTTCAGGATGTGCAGTTGTCAGCTGCGGTGATTGGGTGACGCTGTCACTTGGTGATGTGATAGCTGGTTCTGTAGTCTGTGTCGGATGAGCAGTGCTCTGGGTGCTTGGTTCAGTCGGAGGACAGTCAGGAAGGGTGTTGGTGTCAGGCCTTACTCTTAGTCATGAGGAGTCTGACCTGTCCTTTTTGTCTTCCTTGTGAGGTTTCTTATGGAGAAGCTCTTTCAGCACCTTCAGGATCTCTGCTGTCTCCGACGTGGCCTCACTGCTTTTCTTTGTGGTAGGCTCAGACTTGGACTTGCCTGGGTCATGCCGAGAGGGGTCCCGCTGCTGGCTGTTTGGGCTTGATTCTCTAGTCGATGGGGGTTGGCTCTTTCTGGGCCGACGGCAGGCTTCCCACGTGGCTCCACCCTTTTGTCTGTTGGATGGCTGTGGGCCGTCGTAGAATCTTTCAGAGCTCCCGCTCTGGTGCTTAGGACGAGCACCAGCACGGTTGTGCTGCCCTCTGCTGGCTTGGAGCGGTCTTGACTCTTTGTAAAAAGGTCTGTTACTGTGGTGTTGTTGGGCGCCCTCTAGAGCAAGCTCTGAGCGGTGATCAGAGACAGGGCAAATTGTTGGATTTCTTACAGTCTTTTCAGAAGCAATCTTTTGCTTGACATAAGCTTTATGAGTCTCGCAGCTGTTGGGTAGACATGCTACACGGGCAGGCCAGGACCCCTAAGTGATGGTTTACTGTGGGATGCAGATTTCGGAGGAACAGAGTTTTGAAGTTAAAATCCTCCTCCATACCTGGCTCGTTCCGTACTCCGAAGTAGGCTTGTCGAAGTCGGCTGTAATAGGTCTGTGGGGTCTCCAGTCGGGCCTGCTTGGTGTCCATGGCAGTGATGAGCCCTTGGTCTGATTCTGGATCAGAGAATTCTCTAATGAAGGCCTGCTGGTAGCTGCTGGTAGTCTGATTTGACTGTCTCTGGTTGACGATCTAGGAAGTTGCGCACGTCTTGACTAGACGTAATTCTTAGCAGGTACAATCTGTCCCACGTGGTCACGTTGGGAACAGTGTGCAAGTGAAAGTCTATGTTGCAGGTAGGCGTGCACGTCGTGGCCTCCTGCAGGGTTCGGGGTGAAAGTAGGGATGTTTCTGGCCACCTTGTCAAGTTCTTTGGGAGCCATGCCGTGGTCAGTGGCCAGGATTTTCTGGAAGGGCTCCCACCCCCTTGCTGCTGACGGGGGTTCTTGGCTGGTTGGTGACATCTTGAGCAGTGGGCTTTCATCCCCCTTTTCAGCTCTGAGCTCGTGGCTGAAAGGCTTGGATTCACTGGTCAGGGGAATCTCTGTGGTGTGTGTTTCCCCTTGCTGTTCACTTTGCAGTCCATAAGAATGTTTCAGTTCTCTGTGAACAATGTCAAGTTCATACTTTAGATGGTCTCTTTGCTTAATAAGTTCATTGATTTCAGCTCGGGCCATGTTCAAGTGCTTTTGACAGGCCTTGGCTTTAGCGTCTCTTTCTTTCAGTTCAATCTCGGCTCTTGCAAGGAGAGCTTCGCCTCGTCGGAGTTGTCCATCGAGTTTCTCTCTGGCTTTCCTCTCCGACTGCACTCTTTGGTCTGTGTCCAGACGAAGATTTTCCAGGGCAAGTCTCTCTACTTCTTCCTGTAGCTCTGGGTCTGTTGCATCCTCTGCCCCACGCTGGTCGTGGGTCTCGAGGAGTAGCTGATCTAGGCGGCTCTGCGCTTGGGCCTGGTTCCTCCGGGCCTCCTCAGCTCGGAGATTTAGTTCTGCGGCTTCCTGCTCCAGATCGAGGTTGCTCCTTTCTCCTTTCACCGAGAGAAAGACAGCACACACAAAGAGGCCAATGCAAGTACGTGGAGGGTTAGTGAGCTACAATACTATGTGGCTATGTAAACCGTAATTTTGACCAACTGGTGCAGACAGTTAGGTGGGCCGATTTGCGTGGTTTTCGCGGGGTCTAAATAAACAATTTGACAGGGCGGCAGCCTAGTGGGTCATTTGATGACGCAGGCTGCTTGGTCGTCAATCTATTCAGCTCTCCTTGATGGCTCTCGTAGGCTCTGTCTTAATGTGAACTGAAAGAAACAGAACACACAGAACAGAACAGAACATGATAGGGTAGAACAAATTAAACCGCGAACGGAAAAGGCATGAAATAAAACGGAACAAAATAATGCCAGGAGTAGATAGACAGGAGAAAAAGGGTCTAAGTCTACTATCACTGCTAGGGTTTATGATAGAACCAACAGTGTGGGGGCACTATCGAAGTATAAAACCTAGGAAGAAGATGTGACTAGGGGGAGTAAAGTGGGCCAAACACTTAAATGACCGGGGGAATATCTAATATTCTGTGGCCTTGTGGCATCGTGAGAGGTAGGGTATCACCAAAGTGTGGGTTGGTTCACAAATCGAGTCCAGGCAGAGATCAAGTCACTGGTTTCTTTTAATAAATCAACTCAAAACTCCAAAGCGTTCTTTTTATAAACCAAAAAAACTCTTCCAGCTTAACTTTATGCTCTCAAACAAAAAACAGCCAGTCTCTCTGTTCTCAGCTCATTAACAGCTTTTCTCCTTCACTCACAACAGTCCCCACCGCTGAGGAACCTGGTAACTGCAGTCCAGAACGAGGTGGCCATCTTGGTTTGTAGTCCCCATGCTGTAACCACCTAGACGGCAAATACCTTGCCTCTATGACATACCCTCTCACGATGCCACAGGCCTATACTAAGTGGATGGGTTTTATCTTATTTAGTTTGCCTGGGATGAATTGGGGTTACTTTGGTGGGAACCAGCGGCGTGGTCAACCTTTCCGACGGTCCCAAACACTCGACCGCAGTGTCCCCGGGCCCTTTGTTCCTCTATACCACGGTGCGCCCTCTCAAACAACTTGCGACTTTAAACACAACCGACAACACCAAGGTGTCAACTGCCAGACAGCACAGCAAAATTGGGTTTTCCCCGGAACCCTCGTTTGGAGTCCAAAAGAGTGGCCCCTCAGCAGGCCCCGGTTCCGGTAATTTTCCCAAAATTGCCTTGTGTGTCGCTGACGTAGTTGACTTTACCTTTGGAGTGCCAAATTGCTGATGTCGCAGTTGCGTGCTGCACCAATGGAAAGAGACAGAAGTGTCCGAGACTCACGCACGGCCAGCATCGGTAACACCAGTCGGATAACCCCACTCGCTGGAAACCAACCAGAGATTACTGTCAAATCACCACAGTGCAATAGGGAGTTCTACCTATAAATACAGAACAGGGTGAACAAGTGAAACTTAAAGTGAATTAAGGCTTTCTTGTTTAAAACAAATATCAATTTATCATTATTTACCAAATAATGATAAAACAAAAGGGAATTATGACAATGATGGTAATTATCAGAATAACCTAATCCAAAAGAGATAGAAATAAGTAAAACCGGATGAAACACGGGAGGAGACAAGCCGTAGTAGTGGGTTTGTGCCACAAGGGGGCGTACTTCCTCCCAATGGTTAACCTGGTTGAATCAGACAATTTAATTTCAATTTCAATTCAAAGTGGTTTGAACTAAATTTAAAATAACCGTGTAAGGAAAGTTAAAGATTAGAATTATATCTGATGATAATCACGATTACTGTAAAACATCAGTGATTATCAAATAAAATAAACAAACGAGAAAAGATTGGAATAGACAAATTCATAACAGAATGACAGGAGGAAAAAGAGTGATAAGCCGACTTAGCAGGGGATGCCACCAAGGGGCGCGTTCCCTCTAAGTGGATATCAGTACTTGAACTGAGAAACTTAATTTAAATTTAAATTCAAACGTGTTTAAACCAAATTTAAATAAACGTGTTTAAAGATGTAAAGTAATGGAATGATACCCGATAATAATAAAAATAAAGTAATAATAAAGTAGTAATAAGAAGTATAAAATAATTCTTTTAAAAAGGGAAGAGTAGGAACAAACAATCAAGAATGGAATAAAAAAAAAGAAAAAGAGAGATAAGCCGACTTAGCAGGGAATGCCACAAGAGGACATGCTCCCTCTAAGTGGGATATCACTGGCTGAACTGAGAAACTTAATTTAAATTTAAGTTCAAACATGTTTAAACCAAATTCAAAATAAGTGTAAACAGTCAGAGAGGCAGAAAGTTTGGGTAAACCAAATGAAAATATTTATAAAAAGTAGACATAAAATCAAATAACCAAAGAAGGAAAATGACAGGCGGTTCAGATCCTAGCAGAATGGAAGAAAGTAGACCTATCCGAGAATGCCCACGCGGTGGCGTTATTGAGCCCACACAGATTGAAGTCAGGGATTCGTAATTTGAGAAATGTTAGACACTTAAGGCTGCCCTCTAGTGTTAGTCAGCGGAATTACGACCTATACCTCAGTATGATTCAAATCTGAGCGCGTGCAAACGCCTCGATTTCCTGCTGCAATCACAATTTATAATTCTTAGATCTCAGCGGATCTGTACGTGCCAGTTTACTGCACAAGCATGTGGCAGGATTTCTTCGCTGCGAGTAGCCTACAAAACGAAATGCACGCAACAGGATTATTTTTCCTGTGGTTACAAGTTTGATTTGGCTAACAATTAAAGTACTCCAATTTACAAATCCATCACATGCAGTACTGTCCCGCAGCATTGCGTGAGTTAGGCTTGCATGGTCTCACATTGGTTAGCTACGCCAATGTTTATAATCTACAGGAGAAATCGTTTAGTTGAATATTGCTGGGATAACCACACATTCAATCTAGCGATAAAATACAAATGAGGCCTAATTACTGTTTGTGGGGAGCATCGCCCACATATCAGTTTTGAATCAGCCTGAAAGAAGGTTCCTTCGTCCTAACAGGCGATTTTGATAATATTAAAATGTACTATTGTACTACTGTAAAGAGATTTCTTCGTCTTTACAGGGACAATTTTAATATTATGAACTGCAGTTTATTTTAGCAATTAACAGTGGCAAAAGATGTTAGACATATTTGGCAGCTGTTAATGTGCTTGAACTGAAATTGGCTTTTTTTTTTTTTTTTGCCGTTACAGTTCGTCAGTGAGTTCGTTTTGCGGTCTCTCACTTTCCGGAGCTCGCGTACAAAATTACAACACTAAACACAAATTGACACTGATTTGCTTCACAAACAAAGCTTAAAATGCTGATGCATTCCCCACCAAATATGTAGGGTAAACTAGCTCATGGACAGGGGAATGTATAATCAATAATTAATAATTCACAATTAATAACTGATCATACGGGTTATGTGACAATATTACCTACCAATTTAAATCGCCCAAAAAGGGAATATATAGTCCATGTATCTGTATCTATATATATAGACAATTAACCACAACGAATTATAATAAATTATGAATACATATACAAATAGGCTATATCAATTTTTAGAATACCCTTCAAACAGAATTAACTACACCTCGCCTGATCTGTTCGTCCACCGAACCTATCGCACGATTCTCTGATCAATTTCGTGAAAAGGATTATTCTGATCACTATCAGGGAAAGCTATCCTTCTGTTTATGAAGAATAACTTTCTGATAATATTACTAATTAAAGTATTTATCAATATCAAGCTTGTAGCTAAGATCACACATTAAAGAGACTTTGTTTGATGAGCAACAGTCAGAGACAATAAAGAGTATAATGGGGTTTAATAAATGAAGCTATAGCACAAATTACATTTAACAACGAATATATACAGAGTAACGAATAACGGAAAGTAAAGAAAGGAAGAAAGAGAGCAGATCACAGAAATAGCAAACTTCACAAACAGTTAACCCTTGAGAGCCAGCAAAGAATCACAATGCCTTAAAACAGGGCAAGCACTTAATGCATTTGAATCGCGATGAAACAATACTTGCATATGGATCTTGTGTCACTGAATAAGGCTGCTTGGACACGCGTTTCGGTCCAAGTTGAGTCCCTTAGGTCGGAGCGTTCTTCCGGTTCTTCCAGGGCGCGTGTGTCTCGCGGGAAGTTCAAAGCGTTACGTGTAGGTGAGTTGCTGGAAATTAGGCTAAGTCCGTTTCACCGGGAGGTCGAAATGACTACGGTACAAAGTTTAAAACAAAGAAAAGAACTAGAACGAAAATAAGAAAAGCTGGAACTTGAACACAAAGGAAGAGAAGTAGAGTCGTCCAAGGATCACGAAGGGAAGAGAGAGGTGTGCTCGGGCCGTCATCCTTTTCAAGGAAGACAGTCTACACCTCCTTTGGAGCAGAATGACCAATCACACTCAGAAATTTTGCACGGGATAGAATCTCTTTGTCTTGTCAAGGCGGCTCATTTGCATAGTTTACGACGGGTGTCAGAATTCGTCATGTATACTCCCAAGAATGGAAAACATAGTGTAATACAACCCCAAATCAGAAAAAGTTAGGACATTTTGTAAAATGCATTAAAATCAAGAATCTGTGATTTGTTCATTCTATTTAAACTTTTTTTAACTGACAAAATTACAAAGAAAAGTTTTCCAATGTTTTCACTGACCAACATAATTGTATTTTGTAAATATGAAAAAAAATTGATTTTGATGGCTGCAACACACCCCACAAAAGTTGGGACAGAGACATGTTTGCCACTGTGTCACATCACCTTTCCTTTTAATTACACTTTTTAATCATTTGGGAGTTGAGGATACTAATTGTTGGAGTTTTGCTAGTGGAATATTTGCCCAATCTTGCCTGATACAAGACAGCCGCTCAACAGTCTGTGGTCATCGTTGCCTGATTCTCCTTTTCATGATTGGTCATACATTTTCCACAAGAGACATATCTGGACTGCAGTAAGGCAGGCAGGCACATCCCTTCTATGGTGCAGAGTGTCTAGAAACCACTCAGTTTTAGCATGTGCAGAACAAGGCCTGGCATTGTCTTGCTTCCCAGGAAAGATGTCATCTTGATGGCAGTTTGTCTCTGTACAAAATTCTGTCCTCTTTTTAGGCATTTTTTCCAAGTGTCCTAATGTTGTGATCACAAAGCATCTCATCACTTTGTGCCAAATATCATGAGAGAATTGTCAAACAATTAAAAAATCACATTTCTCAATGCAAGATTGCAAAGAATTTATGTCTTTTATCATCTTCCATACATAGTATTGTCACAAGATTCAGGGAATCCAGAGAAATCTCAGTCTGTGTAGGGCAAGGCAGTAGACCTCTGTTGAATGTGTGTGACCTTTGAGCCCTCAGATGGCATTGCACAAGATACCATCATGCTAATCCGTTAAATACAGCCACATGTGCTCAGGAGTAATTTGGAAAATCGTTTTCATTGAACACAGTCTGACTCTGCATTAAGAAATGCCACTTGAATCTCTGTTACGCAAGGAGAAAGCTTTACATCAGTTCTATGTGGAGATGCCAGCGAGTTCTCTGGGCCTGAGCTCATCTCAGATGGTCTAGAAGACAGTGGAAATGTGTGCTGTGGTCAGATGAGTCCATGTTTCAGCTTGTTTTTGGAAAAAAATGGACACGAGTTCTCAGTCCCAAAGACCAACCAGACATTCACCAGCGACAGGTGCAAAAGCAAACATCTGTGCTGGTATTGAGGTGCATCATTGCAAACGGTATGGGTAACTTGCATTATTGTGAAGGTACCATTGACATGGAGGCATGTATTTGGATTGTGCTTTTAGTGCAAAGGGTTCATGAACTGTATCTGTTTCAGTTTGGGTATGTCATTTCTGGGGATTTTTCAAAAGTAGGCTTGCAGCTTAACAGGTTAAAAAGACTGAGAAGCACTTTTACACCCAAACACGATACCCTCAACTATTACAAATTCACCTGCTCATTGTGGACTGTTTCAAAAGAGTTGAATAATCTAATTTGGATAATCTTTTTACTTTTTTGTCTCTGTCCCAACTTTTTTGGGGTGTGTTGCAGCCATCAAAATCAAAATTTGTTCATATTTACAAAATACAATTATGTTGGCCAGTGAAAACATTGGAAAACTTTTCTTTGTACTTTTGTTAGTTAAAAAAAGTTTAAATAGAATTAACACATCACAGATTCTTGATTTTAATGCATTTTACAAAATGTCCCAACTTTTTCTGATTTGGGGTTGTACATTTTATCGTAACCTACTATATATTTTTAGCTAAAGCAGACCGAGAGGATTAAAATGATACCAAGAAAGACATGTAAACAGAAAAGGAAAACAAAGTTACATTCATATGCATGAATATAGGCATTCAGAGTTTATCTAACACATCTAGAGAAGCCATGACTATACTAAAATGAAAACAGAACACATCGGTATACAGGAATATATTTTACCCTTGTCAGAACTACTTATTTCTGACTTCAAATGTGAAGAATGTCTATATGTGTGTGTGTGTGTGTGTGTGTGTGTGTGTGTGTGTGTGTGTGTGTGTGTGTGTGTGCGTTGTGTCGTCTTCACCCGGAATTCTTTCTTGCCGGAAAGGGGTGGGGTTTGAGGTGATAACATCTGTTTGAAGCTCGCTCATCGCTGGTTTTATGGGTGTTTTGTTTTAACTCACGCACCCCAGAAAAGTGTCCATGGACGCAATTAGATGCAGACTTTCTGGCGCTAGGCTGAGTTATAGGACAAAAATCAAGGGTTAAAAGCTTTCCCAAAACTCAGCATGGTTAAGTCATGTGAGACTGTCCGGATATGCTACATCATGTATTAAATAACATGAACGAACCATGAGCAACACATTTGTTACTATATTTGTTAATCTTAGTTAATAATAATACACCTGTTCCCTTTCGTTGTCACTCCGAGTTACGTCGGATGGCGACGAATGGGGTTCCCTTACGAAGGGAACTCAACGATGCGTCGATCGACGCCATGGGAACGCCCCCAGCGTGACTGCGTCTGAAGCATCTATGTCAACTAGTCCAATGGAAAGAATGAGCGTCACGGGCGGGTGACGTCATGACCAGGAAATGATAAAAGCACATCCGGTGCAAACCGGCATTAGCTTCTGTTGCCTCAGCAAGCGATCTGTGTTATACTGTCTCTGTCTATTTATTGTTGTCTGTTGCAATTTATTCGGAAACGTTATGGCGAAACAAATGTACAAACAGTGTGTTCCTCCCTGCCCGCGTTATTTAACGGGTGGGGACACACACGAGCTTTGTGTCATTTGTTTGGGAGTGGAGCATGCGGTCTCAGCCTTCGAGGAGGCTGAGTGTCAACACTGTGAAATGCTACCGCTCCGCATGCTCCGCTCTCGCCTGTCACTCTTTGATGTAAAGAGTGGGCAGGCTCGCGATCCTCAGGGATCAGGACCCGCGTCTGCCGAGGCGGCGCGGAGAATGCATTCCTGGGGATCGCAGAAGGATCTTTCGGAGGGGTTGGAGACGGGTCCCTTGGCCTTTTCTCCTTCCTTACCCAGAAGATCCAGCGCTCTCCCCCCGGTGTCGGAAGCACGCTCTGCGGTTTCTTCCGCCCGGGGAGAGAGCACTCCATTACTTCAATGCTCTTCCTCCGAGGAGGTCGATGTTATGAGTATGGAGAGTGAAAGCACACACATGGGGGAAAAAGATTCACAATTTATTTCCCCAGCATATGATGAGCTGGTGGATGTTATGTCACGGGCTGTAGAAAAATTAAATATTGTATGGCCATCTGAGAATAAAAGCGCTCGTCCTAAAAGTAAATTAGATGAGCGCTTTTTATCGTCCACGACATTATCTCCACCACGAGAGCTTCCCTTTTTTCCCGATCTCCACAATGAAATATCAAAATCGTGGAATAAACCGTACTCTTCACGACTTTTTAGCCCTCAAGTTAAAACTTATTCGAGAATAAGAGGGCTAAAAGAGTATGGTTATGAGGCGATGCCCCAGGCGGAACAGAATTTAGCTAGCTATCTTTCGCCTGGTCCCGCATCGTCCCTGAAAGCCTCGGCTTTGCCCACTAGACCGCTTAAAGCCACCTCGGTTTTAGTGGGCAAAGCTTATACGGCAGCAGGTCAAGCTGGAGCATGTCTGCATACAATGGCAGTGCTACAGGCGTATCAAGCTGACCTGCTGGGGGATCTGGATAGTAGTGAGGGAATTTCTCATGACGATATTCAAGAACTTCGTCGTGCTACCGATCTTTCTCTCAGGGCTACTAAGGAGACCGCCAGAGCAATTGGGCGGTCTATGGCAGCCTTGGTAGCTACTGAGAGACATTTATGGTTAAATCTGTCAGAGATTAAAGAAAAAGATCGAGCTTTTTTATTAGATGCTCCGCTTGAACCTTCTGGTCTCTTTGGTGACGCAGTCCACGCGGTCGTCGAGCGATTTCAGGAGTCTAAGAAACAAGCTGACGCTTTTAAAAAGTTTATCCCTCGCCGTGTCCAGCCCCCTGGGGCTGCTGGGCGTGAGCAGCCCCAGCCGTCGAGCTCATCATATCATGTGCAACAGAAAGAGAGTGTTGCGTCTCGTGCACCTCCACGTAGACACTGGAGACAGACGCAACCCTCTCAGCCGAAATCTTCTAAGTCGAAGCCGGATCTGAGGACCGTTCTTCAGGCGAAGAAGACTTCGGCTCAGAAAAAAAAAAGGTCCTGATGTTCATGCGTCAGGCCTGTGAGGACAGCCCCGACCGAAGTAGAGCGGTGTACACCTCATTATACGGTGCCCGTTCCATTTCGGGGTCCTCACGAGACCGTTCTGCCAACCCTGCCACCCTTGGTGCTTCAGGGCGCAGCGGTCTCCAGCGAGTCGCTGATGCTATGCTGCGGCACAGCATCGGTTCCGCGCCCTCTGAGGGGGGCGTTAGAGCAGCCAGTTCAGGTAGTTCCTGCCATGATGTTTCAGGCTCCAGAATTAGCTGTCTCAGTAACACCAGAGACCAGCCTCGAGAGGCTGGTTCCCTTAGTAAATTTTCTGGCAGCGTGGAAGCTTCTGCCGAATATTTCTCGTTGGGTCCTGCAGATTGTAGAAAAAGGATACAGAATCCAGTTTGGTTCTCGTCCTCCTCGTTACAACGGGGTGTTGCCCACAGTGGTGCATCCCGAGCAGGCTCTGGTAATGGAGCAAGAGGTAAAGGCCCTGTTAGCGAAAGAAGCTATAGAACAGGTGTACTCACCCGACCGAGAGTCGGGTTTTTACAGCCGTTATTTCATTGTTCCAAAAAAGGATGGAGGGTTGCGTCCTATTTTAGATCTTCGTTTGTTAAATCGGTCAGTTCAGAAACTAAAGTTCAAAATGCTGACACTCAAACAGATCGTGACTCAAATCAGATCCGAGGACTGGTTTGTCACGATAGATCTGAAGGACGCCTACTTCCATATCTCCATCCTCCCTCAGCACAGGAAGTTCCTAAGGTTTTCTTTCGGGGGCAAAGAATACCAATATCGGGTTCTTCCGTTCGGTCTAGCTTTATCACCCCGCACGTTCACGAAATGCGTGGATGCAGCGTTAGCCCCTCTCAGGCTTCAGGGCATACGTATTCTGAACTACATCGACGACTGGCTGATTCTAGCGGAATCAGAGCAGTTGGCGGTTCGGCACCAAGGTGTCGTTCTCGCTCATATGCAGATGTTGGGGTTGAGGCTCAATGCCAAGAAGAGTGTGCTTTCTCCAGTACAGAGAACCACTTTCCTTGGTGTGGTATGGGATTCAGTGACAATGCGGGCCATCCTATCGCCCGTTCGTGTAGCTGCTATCCTGTCAGCCACAAAAGAGCTGAAGCTAGGCCAGTCACGCACTGTAAAACAGTTCGAGAAACTGTTGGGTCTTTTGGCAGCAGCGTCCAACGTGATACCTTTTGGCCTGCTGTACATGAGGCCTTTACAGTGGTGGCTCAGGACCAGAGGGTTCTCCCCGAGGGGAAACCCACTTCGTATGATCAAGGTCACGCGGCGTTGCCTTCGTGCCTTAGTTATATGGAGGGAGCACTGGTTCTTAACCCAAGGTCCGGTGTTGGGAGCTCTTTGCCATCGAGTTACTATCTCGACAGATGCTTCCCTCACCGGCTGGGGAGCGGTAATGGAAGGCCGCTCGGTTCAGGGTCTGTGGAAGAGTCATCATCTCTCGTGGCACATAAATTGCCTGGAGATGAGGCAGTTCCTCCCAGACCTGAGGGGCCATCATGTGCTCGTACGAACAGACAACACATCAGTGGTCTCTTATCTGAACCGTCAGGGGGGCCTGCGTTCGCGTCCGCTTTGCAAACTGGCGCACCAGATCCTCCTGTGGTCTCTGGGGAAGGTACTCTCTCTGAGGGCAGTGTATATTCCTGGGGTCCAGAATATAGGAGCAGACATCCTGTCGAGGCAGGAGCTGAGGCCAGGGGACTGGAGACTCCACCCCGAGGTGGTGGAGAAAATCTGGGAGTTTTACGGCCAAGCACAAGTGGATCTGTTTGCGTCTCAGAATACGACGCACTGTCCTCTGTGGTTCTCCCTTACTCACCCAGGCCCTCTGGGGCTGGATGCTATGGTGCAGACGTGGCCGAGGCTACGTCTGTACGCCTTTCCCCCTGTTGCTCTGCTCCCAGGAGTTCTGGAGCGAGTCCGCCGGTATGGAATAAGCCTACTGCTAGTAGCACCACGCTGGCCAAGTCGGATCTGGTTTTCGGACCTGATCCATCTCCTAGATGGTCCTCCCTTCGAGATCCCGATCAGGAGAGACCTTCTGTCTCAGGCCGGGGGCACAATATTTCACCCTCGACCAGAGATTTGGAACCTGTGGGTTTGGCCTCTGAGGGGGCCCAACTCATAGAGAGTGGTCTTTCAGCCGAGGCTGCTGAGACCATTCTAAGCTCCAGAGCCCCAGCTACTAGGAAACTATATGCGCTTAAATGGAGAGTTTTCTCTTTATGGTGTTACCAACATCAGTGGGATCCAGTTAACTGTTCTGTGAACACAGTACTCGAGTTCCTGCAGGAGCGCTTTACGTCAGGCCTATGTCCTTCCACACTCAAAGTCTACGTGGCGGCCATTGCGGCTTACCACGCCCTGGTGGGGGGTACATCGTTGGGTCGAGACCCCCTGGTTACACGTTTCCTTCGTGGCACTTTAAGGCTGAGGCCTGCAACTCGCACTAGGGTGCCAGCTTGGGATCTTGCTATAGTACTAGAAGGCCTTTCTAGGGCTCCATTTGAGCCCTTAGATTCGGTTTCAGATAAGTTTCTTACCTTTAAGACTATCTTTCTGCTAGCTATTTCGTCCCTTAAGAGAGTTGGAGACCTTCAGGCCCTTTCGGTTTCCCCCACTTGCCTTGAGTTTGCACCGGGGATGGTCTTAGGGACCTTAGGGACGTACCCCTGTTTTGGATATAAGAATGCCTTGGCATTCTTATATCCAAAACAGGGGTACGTCCCTAAGGTGCCGACCTTGACTCCGAGGCCTATTGTGCTGCAGGCTTTCTGTCCTCCTCCTTTTGCATCTGCAGACCAGGAAAGACTGAACCTCTTGTGTCCAGTGCGAGCACTGGACACTTATGTGCATCGGACTTCTTCATTTAGGAAGTCCGACCAATTACTGATTTGCTTCGGATCACCTAAGAAGGGTCTTCCTGCTTCTAAACAGACGGTCAGTAGGTGGATAGTTGAGGCTATTTCACTTGCATACGAGTACTCGGACCAGCCATGTCCTTTGGTGGTCCGAGCTCATTCTACTAGGAGTATGGCGGCTTCTAAAGCCTTACTATATGGGGTTTCTCTTCGGGACGTCTGTGATGCGGCGGGCTGGTCCTCTCCGCTCACATTCGTTAAATTTTACAGTTTAGACCTGGATGCTGCCCCAGGTTCTCAGGTGCTTAGTGCTTAGTTACAACAGACTAACACTCAGGTACTTGGAATTCTGGCGCTTTGGGTATTCTCGTTCCCATGGCGTCGATCGACGCATCGTTGAGTTCCCTTCGTAAGGGAACGTCTCAGGTTACTATTGTAACCATAGTTCCCTGAGAACAGGGAACGAGACGATGCGTCACCCTGCCATACTTCCTGCATCCCTGTGATCGGCTTGCTTCGGCAATTTTCGAAGCTAATGCCGGTTTGCACCGGATGTGCTTTTATCATTTCCTGGTCATGACGTCACCCGCCCGTGACGCTCATTCTTTCCATTGGACTAGTTGACATAGATGCTTCAGACGCAGTCACGCTGGGGGCGTTCCCATGGCGTCGATCGACGCATCGTCTCGTTCCCTGTTCTCAGGGAACTATGGTTACAATAGTAACCTGAGACGTTTCGCTTAGAAAGCCTATCAACTTCGAGTATTATAAAACGAGCCAATGGCAAAGAAATGCCATGGGTCTGCAGAATTTGCATGACGTAACTCCGCCCCACCTCGTGGGTATAAAAGGAGGAAGTCTGCAACAGCAGTTTATGTTTTCGCTTCGGAGCCAAGTTTATTCTTCTCTCCACAAGCCATCTCTGAATTGTCAGCTTCACGAACAAGTGCCTCGAGTGTTGGTGTGACGGCGATCTACGGCGAGAGCGTGCTTCCTGCTGATCTGCTGCAGTGATCTGCCAGTCGGCGCGTTTCTCCCCGGGTGCTTCAACACTTGAGTTTTCTCACTAAAAGAGCTTACACGCGGCACGTCTTTTTAAAGATGCCTCGCCCGTGTACTTCTGGTTGCGGCAGATTGGTATCGGACTCTGATGGGCACGAGCGTTGCATAGTATGTTTGGGCATTGATCATGCTAGAGCAGCGCTCGTGGATGACTCATGTTCTCTCTGTGGGAACATGACCATCGCGTCATTACGGTCGAGACTCGGTGAACTCGCAAGAGTGAGAGTCCCCTCATCCACCCCCCGTCCTGCGGCTGGTGGCCAGGGTGACCTGAGGGGGACGGTCTGGAACAAGGCGCCGACTATGTGTCCGCGACCCCAGTCGCCCTCTTCAATGACGGTGCCCGCTAGCGAGCGGCCGATTCCCGCGGGTCTACCCTCTGGTGGCCCGCGTGTTGCGGTTGAAGCTACAGAGGATGATGCCATGTCTGTTGCAGCATCACAAGGTGGGTTTGATACTTCTGGAAGTGAGGGCTCGTCACAGCTGCCACCTTCCGGTGTGCATACGGCTGTGCTCGAGTCTGATCCGGAGATGACGGCCATGCTTTCCCGGGCAGCCGCGAGCATCGGGCTTGAGTGGAGGCCTCCACCCTGTCCTGAGCGTTCGCGACTGGACGATTGTTTTTTGGGTAAGGCCGCCGACCCTCGTCCTCGGCAAACCCCAATACCTTTCTTCCCGGACGTGCATGATGAGATCTCGAAGTCCTGGAAGACCCCGTTGTCTTCTCGGGACCGCTCGTTGATCTCATCCGCCTTTCCTCCCCTCGATGATGCAGCCGCCCGTGGGTACACTGGGCTCCCCCCGGTTGAACGCTCTGTTGCCATGCAACTATGTCCTCAGAGTGCTTCTTCTCGTGGCGAGCCTAAGCACCCATCCAAGGCCTGTAGATTTTCGTCTACCTTGGTGGCGAAGTCTTACAGAGCGGCGGGACAGGCGGCTGCGTCACTGCATGCTATGGCCACTCTGCAGGTCTACCAGGCCCAGATGCTCAGAGACATGCACGAGGGTAGGACAGACCCAGGGCTCTTTGATGAGCTGCGCGCCGCTACCGACCTCGCTCTACGGGCAACGAAGGTTACCGCGCGCTCCCTGGGTCTGGTGATGTCCACAGCCGTGGTCCAGGAGAGACACCTGTGGCTGAACCTTGCTGACATGCGGGACGCGGAGTGGACCCGTCTGCTTAACGTCCCCTTGTCTCAGGCCGGCCTCTTCGGCGGCGCGGTTGAAGACTTTGCCCAACAGTTTTCAACCGCCCAGAAACAGACCGAGGCCATCAAACACATTCTGCCCCGCCGGCCAGCTGCTGCCTCCACCCAGCCGGCCGGGCAGAAGCCTCGTCCTGTTTCCCGCCGAGGGCGCCCTCCTGCGGCTCCCGCCCCTCCCGCCCGGCCCACGCAGCAGCCTCCACAAACCCGGGCAGGTCGCGGAGGAAGCCGCAAGAAGGCGCTACAGCCCTCTCCCGCCCCGCCCCCCGCTAAACGCCGGGCCAAGCGGCGCTCCTGAGACGGGCTGCTCAGGGAAGATGGTCGTTTTTCAGGAGGTGGTAGCAGGACCACTCCTTCCCCCGGTGGAGGGCCGGGGGAGAATCTTTTGTTCTCCGCTCCCCGCTGCTCACCCACGGGTGGGCAGCACCCTAAAGTGGTTAAAGACAGAACGACCCTCTCTTCCCTGAGCCCACAGAGTTCTCGGGCGACACAGAGCGCCGCCCACAAGCCGTGCTCTCCTCGCCCCCCTCTGTTCCAGAGGCGGTTGACACGGCGTGCCGTCCACGGACCGCTTCGCCCCTGTCCCCCTCTGTCCCCAGTCCCCTGGCAGAGCAGGCCCCCGTGGGACGATCAGCCTGGTCCTCCCCTGGCCCCCTCTACCAGGGCGCGGTTGCTAACTGTGCCCCCACACCGGGCCGCTATGCCGTCCACGTCTGGGCCAGTTACTCCGCTTCGCTGCCCCTCCGGGGGGACGCCTGTAGTCCGCATGATCCCGCTGGTTCAGTTCCTGGGAGCCTGGTTAGAGCTTCCCCGTCTGTCCCGCTGGATCGCGCGCACCATCAGGCTCGGCTATGCGATTCAGTTCGCACGGTCTCCTCCCCGCTTCAGGGGAGTCCGCTCCTCTTTGGTCGGTGGCAATGCCCCCATCATGAGAGCAGAGATTGCCACCCTGCTGGCGAAGGGTGCAATCGAGACTGTCCCTCCAGCCGAGATGAGGTACGGCTTCTACAGCCCTTCCTTCATTTTCCCCAAGAAAACCGGTGGGTTACGGCCAATCCTGGACTTGCGCGTGCTGAACCGCTCCCTTCACAGGCTGCCGTTCAAGATGCTCACCGCCAAACGCGTTTTCGAATGCGTATTTCGAATCCCGGGATTGGTTTGCAGCGATCGACCTGAAGGACGCCTTCTTCCATGTCTCCATTCTTCCTCGCCACAGACCGTTCCTACGGTTTGCTTTCGAGGGGCAGGCATACCAGTACGCGGTCCTCCCTATCGGGCTGGCCCTGTCTCCTCGCATCTTCACGAAGGTCGTCGAGGCTGCCCTTGTTCCCCTTCGGGAGCACGGGGTTCGCATCCTGAGTTATATCGACGACTGGCTGATCCTAGCTCACTCTCGAGATCAGGATTGCGAACACAGGGACCTAGTGCTCCGGCACCTAGCTCGTCTGGGCCTTCGGGTCAACTGGGAGAAGAGCAAACTTTGCCCCGTGCAGAGGATCTCTTTTCTCGGTATGGACATCGACTCGGTCGCCATGCCCGCGCAGCTTACGAGCGAGCGCGCGCAGTCACTGCTGACTTGCCTGAGACATCTCAAGAGCAAGAGTGCGGTTCCACTGAAACATTTTCAGAGGCTCCTGGGGCATATGGCATCTGCAGCTGTGGTCACGCCGCTCAGATTGCTTCATATGTGACCGCTTCAGCTTTGGCTTCGCGACCGAGTCCCGAGGTGGGCATGGCAACAAGGCACGCTCCGAGTACCAGTTACTCCGACCTGCCGTCAGTTCCTCACCCCGTGGTCGAACCTCAGTTTTCTCAGGGCGGGTGTCCCCCTGGAACGAGCTTCCCGGCATGTTGTTGTCTCAACAGATGCCTCCACCACGGGCTGGGGCGCCATGTGCAATGGACATGCTGCTGTGGGCTCCTGGACAGGACCCCAGCGGCTACGGCATGTCAATTGCCTCGAGTTGTTGGCAGTATGTCTTGCCCTGCACCGCTTTCGGGCGTTGCTCCGGGGTCAACACGTGCTAGTCCGTTCAGAGAATACCGCCACTGTTGCGTACATCAACCATCAAGGTGGTCTACGCTCCCGCCGTATGTCACAACTCGCCCGCCACCTCCTCCTATGGAGTCAGAAGCATCTGAGGTCGCTTCGAGCCATTTTCATTCTCGGAGCGCTGAACTGTGCAGCCGACGAGCTCTCACGGCATTCCCTGGAGAATGGCGACTCCATCCCCAGTCGGTTCAGCTGATTTGGGACCAGTTCGGGGACGCACAGATAGATCTGTTTGCCTCTCACGACTCGACCCATTGCGCCCTGTATTTTTCCCTGACCGAGGGCACGCTCGGCACGGATGCACTGGCGCACAGCTGGCCGCCGGGCCGCAAATATGGGTTTCCCCCAGTGAGCCTTCTTGCGCAGACCTTGCGCAAGGTCAGGGAGGACGAGGAGCAGGTCACTCTGGTCGCGCCGTATTGGCCCAACCGGACCTGGTTCCCCAAACTCGTACTCCTCGCGACAGCACCTCCCTGGCCCATTCCTCTGAGGAAGGACCTTCTTTCTCAGGGACGGGGCACCCTGTGGCACCCTGTGGCTCCTGGACGGCTCGAGGTAGGTTTGAGTACCCTTCCACCAGCGATGGCGGCTACCATCACTTCCGCTAGAGCGTCGTCCACGAGACACGTCTATGCGTTGAAGTGGAACCTCTTCGTCGACTGGTGCTCTTCTCACCGAGAAGACCCCCGGAGATGCTCGATCAGCGTTGTGCTTTCCTTCCTTCAGCAAGGGTTGGAGCGAAGGCTGTCTCCCTCCACCCTTAAGGTCTATGTTGCCGCCATTGCCGCATATCATGACCCCGTCAAAGGTAAGTCGGTAGGGAAGCACGACCTGGTCATCAGGTTCCTGAGAGGAGCGAGGAGACTATATCCTCCTCGCCCTCCTCTCGTTCCCTCTTGGGACCTCTCAGTGGTTCTAACTGCCCTGAAGAGTGCTCCCTTTGAGCCTCTGCAATCAGTTGAGCTTAAGTTCCTGTCTATGAAGACAGCGCTCCTGGTTGCACTGGCCTCCATCAAGAGGGTAGGGGACCTGCACGCATTCTCCGTCGACGAAGCGTGCCTGGAATTCGGACCGGCTTTCTCTCACGTGATCCTGAGACCCCGGCCCGGATATGTGCCCAAGGTTCCTACCACTCCCTTTCGGGACCAGGTGGTGAACCTGCAAGCGCTGCCCCCGGAGGAGGCAGACCCAGCCTTGGCACTGCTCTGTCCAGTACGCGCTCTTCGCGCCTATGTAGACAGGACGCAGTGTTTCAGGACCTCAGACCAGCTCTTTGTCTGTTATGGTGGGAAGCTGAAGGGAAAGGCTCTCTCCAAGCAAAGGTTGTCTCACTGGATAGTGGACCCCATTGCCTTGGCATACCAGCAGCAAGGTCGACCGTGCCCCCTTGGTGTGATGGCCCACTCCACCCGGAGTGTGGCATCCTCTTGGGCTCTAGCGCATGGCGCCTCGCTAACAGACATCTGCAGAGGTGCAGGCTGGGCGACACCTAACACATTCGCCAGATTCTATAATCTCCGAGTGGAGCCAGTGTCCTCTCATGTACTCGCTTCAACTAGCTAGTACCGGACCCGCTCAGGTGTCTTCGCTTGCTTGCCATTCCACTCCACGGACTGGGTACGTGCGATATTCTCCTCGGGTGAGCTTCCCCGAAAGCCCTGAGCTCCTCCAGCACTCCTGACGTCGGCGCCAGTGTCTCTTGCCTGCGCGTCGGCTAGGTGCCTCCCGTGTGCATGGTCCCTCCCCTGAGCGACCCCCACATGTGTATTTCCACTGTAAGCCTCTCTGAGCATGTGTCTTTCCCTTGGCAAGCCACCTTGCCACCCCTGGGGTTGAAATATTCCACCTGCCAGTGTTCTCCATATGTTTCCTTCGGGTCATATGTGTATTCTTTAACCCCCCCCTAATTAATTAGTTGGCATTAATTGCATACTTCCCCTAGCTTGGGATATACTTCCCAGTGTACCTTGGTATTCCTGTGTTAAATGGAGTCCTTCGTCCAGTCTATGACAGGGATCTCGATTTACGCAGGGCACTGGAAGACAGATGAGAAGGTGGCGTGATTAGACTGATAACTCCATTCGTCGTCATCCGACGTAACTCGGAGTGACAACGAAAGGGAACGTCTACGGTTACGTATGTAACCCTCGTTCCCTGAGTAGGGAATGGAGACGTTACGTCTGCCTGTCACTTTCCGCTGTACCGCGGGGATCGCCTGAGCTCAGTCTTGGTTCCTCAGCGAAGAAACATAAATTGCTGTTGCAGACTTCCTCCTTTTATACCCACGAGGTGGGGCGGAGTTACGTCATGCAAATTCCACAGACCCATGGCATTTCTTTGCCATTGGCTCGTTTTGTAATACTCGAAGTTGATAGGCTTTCTAAGCGAAACCCCATTCGTCGTCATCCGACGTAACGTCTCCGTTCCCTACTCAGGGAACGAGGGTTACATACGTAACCGTAGACGTTAATTGTTTGTTCATGTTATGTCACAGTCAGTGCATTAAATATTGTTAACAAATACAACTTTTGATTTTAATAATGTTTTAGTAAATACTGAAATTAATATTAACTAAGATTAATAAATGCTGTAGAAGTGCAGTTCATTATTAGTTCATGTTAAAAAAATTACTAATGAAACCTTATTGTAAAGTTGTACTGATTTCATGATAGCAAAACTATATGCATTATACATACTAAAAATGTACAACATCAACTAAACTAAACATGAATTCCTCATAATTACCTTCTTGATTTTCACTGTTTTGTTTGGTAAAGTAAATAATATTTAGTAATATTATAATAAAGTCCCTATTTTCGTTTGATGTGTTATGCATTCTAATTGTATCAACATATTTTCATAGAATGCCAAGGAAATAAAGGATAAAAAGGAAAAAAAACAAGGAACTCTTCTTTTTTTTTTTTTGCCCTTTTTGGTCATTCCGCCCCTGCCCCTGAGGAGGACTATGCACGCCACTGGCGCAGGCTAGCGAAATTACTAGCGTGTTGTACTAGTGATAACGATTTAGATAGAAGCTAGCAATTTCAGATTAATGTGTGGTGATGAGTAAGATATAATAAGCAATATAAACAACACGGAATGATAGTAAATACAATAGAGGCAACACCACAAAAGGATAATATGACAATATACAACAGAAAAGGATAATATGAAAATGTACAGTATCAGTCAAGAAACACACTGACATGCATTAAAACAAATTACAATACATCAATAAAATTAGTCAAAATGAGGACATAACTGGGAACTTTTAAGAAACTGTTTAAGATGCTTTTTAAATGTGCAATACATGGAATATTCTCTAATGTTTGTTGGGAGGCTGTTCCAAAAGTGACTTCCTCTGATAGACAGAACAGTTTGTCCAAAGGTAGTTCCCTTTCGAAGGGAACTCAACAATACGTCAACGACGTTATGGGGAACGCCTCAGGCGTGACAGGTGTCTGAAATCACTATCAAATCACGTCAATCATATTGACCGGCGACAGCCCGTGAATCATTAGCGTGAATGATTAACGTGCTACCTGGAAGTATAAAAGGGCACCTTGCAAACATGACAAATCATCTCATCGTCTTCAGGGACTGTCTGTTTGAAAACGCTACTCAATGAAACGGTAAGAAAATGAAATGTACAGCACACGAGTGTGCTTTTCCTGCCTGGGAGAAGAGCACGCACGGGAGGTTCTCGAGGGAATCCTCTGTGTGAACTGTGAGCGTTTTTCTCTTAAAACGCTCCGCTCTCGTCTGGCCCTCTTCTCGAGTGAAGGGGGTTCAACGTCTGGTCCTCGTGGTCCCGCTCGTGCCGAGACAGAGCGGCGACTTGCATCATGGGCTTCCAGATAGAGCTCGTCGATCATCTTGAGAGTGCTGTAAACCTCTCAGATGATTCGACGGCTGACGAGGGCGAACTGCAGGTCGATGTTGAGGATTTTTCACCGACAGTTTCCTGCAGTTGCTGCTCTTCAGGACGAGCAGGAGATGGCTGAGGAGGTTTATAATCAGGTAGATCCAGAACCCTCTCAGCCACCCTGCCCCGTGTATGCAGGTCTGGTGGATGTTGTGGAGCGCGCCGCCAACAGGCTGTAGCTGCCATAGCAACGCGCTAGAGGAGAGACCGCTCGCGGTAGGCTCGGCGATCGGTTTCTCCCCGGCCATACACCACCAGCTCAGGTGAGCCTTCCATTCCTTCCTGATCTTCACACAGAGATCTAGAGGGCATGGAAGAGCCCATACTCTGCCAGTATTCTCTGACATCAGCGGGTTAATTTCGCTGATGTTGAGGGGATCGCAGAGCATGGGTATGTGTCGATGCCACCCATTTGACGATTCGTTTGCAAACTATCTCGTGTCTGGGCAGGCGTCGACACTGAGAGCTCCATTTCTGCCATCCAAACCGCTAAAGACAACAGCGCGTTTGAATGGCAGAGCATACACGGCAGCAGTTCAGGCTGGTGCTTCCCTGCACACCATGGCGGTGCTGCAGGCATACCAGGCCGACCTGCTGCAGGATCTCGACCAGGGGGCAGGGATGTCCCCTGAGGCGGTTACTGAGCCGCGCCGAACCACGGTTCTTGCGCTCCGGGCCACCAAACAGACTGCTGCCACGATCAGTCGGTCGATGGCGGCGATGGTGGCCACGGAGAGACAGCTTTGGTTAAACCTGGCCGACGTTGAGGAGAAAGAGAAGGCCTTTCTCCTTGATTCGTCGGTTTCGCCCTCTGAACTCTTTGGCCCCTCCGTGGAGGCGGTGCTTGGGAAGTTCAGGGAGGCGAAGGCGCGCTCAGCTGCTTTTAGGACCTGCATACCGCTGAGATCCGGTTCCACGCCCAGGCAGGCGGGAGGGCCTGGCCCTTCACGGTCTGAGGACCGTAGACAGGGCCAGAGAGCCAGTGTCGCCTCTCGTGCGCCCCCTCCGTGGAGGAACAGGGCGCAGAAAAGGCGTGACTCCCGCAAGAAGAGGGATCTGAGGGAGGTTATCCAGCACAAGCGCATACAGCGTCGCTGATGGATAATCTCCCCGGAGGGCTTCATTAAAAAGAAATCCAGCCCTCTCCTCTCTTCTGACTCCCCAGACGTTCATTACATCAGGCCTGGGGCTGGGCCTGTGATAAGAACGATGTTCCAATGGCCCGCCTAGGCTTGGTTAGTAGAAACGCCTCTTTCAGGCATGTAAAGTGGGGACCCCAGGTTCATAAAGAACTATCTGGCGAGTCTTCACTCCGCATGCCGCAGGTGAGCTGACTGGTCTTTTCAAGAGTACATTTTTGTGAATTAAAATTCCGAAATGTATCTCTCTACAGACCTCGTTCCCTGTATAGAGCTATGGGGTCATGTCATTTGCCATGTCATCAGGTAATAAGGTAAGAGAGTTTCCTGGATTATTAGGGCCCTGAAGTTCCCCATTAGGTGGCCAGAACGATAACTATGTTAGCCTTCGGGCTGTTAGCCACCTCAGGGTAGAGTAGTTGGTCTCTCTCTTAGAATTTGTTACTTAGAGTGTTGACTGACGCTAGAGCTTCAGATAGATCTTATGTCCGACCCACGGGTCCGTTTGACTTCGACTGAGTATTTCGCCCCTTGAGCTCTGTTTGGGTTTTCATTACGCTGAGCGATCTACAGCCTTTGTATGGAATAATACAGACTTTATTCTTTAGTAAGGCTGTGGCTCCTCCGAGCCCTCAGATAGATCTATGCCTGCAGGCTGGCCCTCACCAGGGCCGCCTCTGTAGCTGACCTAGGCTGTGCCAGGGATAATAAAGGCGCTCTGCTAAAAATTTAGCATTGCTTCCTCTGAACCTTCACTTTGTGAATGTAGGTTTCTAGCATCCCTGTATAAACAGCCTCCTCCCATGGGAGTCGTTAGGCCAAGGCCCGCCCCCTTCTCTGCATTCTGGGGTGACTAGAGTAATGCAGCGTGGTGCAAAGGATGGTTTGTAAGGACATGGTAGGCCTCAAACAGGCCTCCGTGGTATTTATGTCTTTATTGAGCAGGGTTAGGCCGTCTTTCGCTTCACGAAGAAGACTGGGTTTCCTGCCCGACCCTGCCATGCAGAACTGGCCTACGGATTTAGGCCGCCAGTTTAGGCTTCACTCACCTCGCTGAGCTACTGCTCGAGCACTAGGTTCTAGGTGGTTGGCTTTCATTCAAGCCCCACTCCCCTAGGTTGGGCACAGATAAATTTCTGTCACCCCTAGAGCCGCTGGCAGGCCCGCACCCTGGTAACCTCAGGGTGAGGTGTGAGTATCCCCCTGTGATACAGGGTAGGTCTGAGCACTTCACTCCCAGTTCTGTTTTATCCTACCTCGGACCACTATGGCTCGGGTCGAGTATGAAGTGAGCTTCACTTCTTCTTTGGTCGAAGTACGCTCCCCTGAAGCCAGAGCATTGCCCTGAGCTGACGCCCATGCATAGATGGTAGGCCCCTGACTAACTGGGGCCTCCGTTGAGGCAGAGTGGCGTATGTTGTACTCCCCTTGTTTTGAGGGTGCTAGCTTTCTTGCGGAGTACACTGCCATGGGCAATGTGATTAGGCACCAGGATGCTGTAGGCGCTGTGTAAACAGCTTTTCTGCCAACGAAGGCTGCGCCATTAGGTAGTAGGCCTCAGCAGGCCTCCTTGATTGGACAGCC
Source organism: Gila orcuttii (assembly GCA_026230005.1). Taxonomy (NCBI): domain Eukaryota; kingdom Metazoa; phylum Chordata; class Actinopteri; order Cypriniformes; family Leuciscidae; genus Gila; species Gila orcuttii. The sequence continues at coordinate 39,824,246 of JAPDVR010000002.1, forward strand.
CCCTAGAGGGCACTGTAGGCCAGCTCACTTTACGTGGTTGGCCTTGGTGGTTCGGGCAGTTGACTCACTGATGGGTAGTAGGCCTTTAAACAGGCCTCCTCGGAGGTGAGTCCCAACATTGTGGGACATACCTTATAGCGCTACTGGAAGCCCATTAGTAAATTATGCTTGTGTGGTATGGTTCCCAACAGTGTACTTTATGGCAGAATATGACTTGCTATTAGCTAGTAGGCCCGACCAGGCCTCCCTGATAGGCGAGTCCCCAGCTGGCTGGCCTTAGCAGGCCACCTTATACTATCACCCGGACTCAGGGCTCGAAGCTACCAGTGGTTTTCAGGTAGTAGGCCACTCAGGCCTCCCTGAAGGTGAATTCCCACTTAAGATGGTTATCAGGTAGTAGGCCTCACCCGGCCGCCCTGAAGGCGAATTCCCACTTACGTTGGCTATCAGGTAGTAGGCCTCTCTGGGCCTCCCTGAATGTGAGCTCCCAAATATTGTGGCTGTCAGGTAGTAGGCCGCTCTGGGCCTCCCTGAATGTGAGCTCCCAAATATTTTTTCTGTCAGGTAGTAGGCCTCACCAGGCCTCCCTGGAGGTGAGTTCCCACATGCTGTGATTATCAGGTAGTAGGCTCCACCAGGCCTCCTTGAATGAGAACGGTCAGGTAGTAGGCCTCACCAGGCCTCCCTGAAGGTGAGTTCCCACATGCTGTGATTATCAGGTAGTAGGCTCCTCCAGGCCTCCTTGGATGAGTACGGTTGGGTAGTAGGCCTCACCAGGCCTCCCTGAAGGTGAGCTCCCCACATACTGTGGTTGTAAGGTAGCAGGCCTCACCGGGCCTCCCTGAAGGTGAGTTCCCACGTACTGTGGTTATCAGGTAGTAGGCCTCTCTTGGCCTCTCTGAAGGTGAGCACCCCACGTACTGTGGTTTTCAGGTAGTAGGCCTCTCTGGGCCTCCCTGAAGGTGAGCACCCCACTTACTGTGGTTATCAGGTAGTAGGCCTCACGGGCCTCCCTGAAGGTGAATTCCCACTTACGTTGGCTATCAGGTAGTAGGCCTCTCCGGGCCTCCCTGTAACGTTCCCTAGTGGTGCTGGGTTTATGAAGCTAGTGGTCTCTTGCTATCAGTTTCAGCTAGCCTTAATAGGCAGCTTCTGAAGGCGAGCTTGCGCCCTGGCTCGCTAAAGTGTTCATTCTCTGCTATTGGTTCCCTCTCGGAACTTGTTCTGCCTACAGCCTGGTTCGCCTACCAGGCAGACCTGTGCTCCCCTCACCGAGGGTCTCTATGAGCATGCGGCTTCCTGAGTCTGGTCAGACGGTCGTAGGCCTCTCGTGAGGCCTCCCAGTTAGATCAGCCCTTAGGCCTTCACAGGCCTCCTCAGTGGTTTGAAACACAGACACTGGGTTGATCCGTGGATCGAGTAGAGAAACTCCCCTGGCTAACAAGGGTTGGAAAGCACTATGCTGAGTCATACTCTCCGGGATATCCCGTCTCTGAGATCCGGGCCGAGGGTTCACTGCCAGCTTCGCAGTCCCTCGGGTTGGATGCCTTACTTAAGGCTTTGTTGTCCAGAGGCTCTGTCTTCAGACAGAAAGGATTTGGCCAGACTAAGTGTCTATGTACTGACGCCAGGTCAGGCCGTCCTGGTGGCATTTCGGGGTGAGTACGTTCCCCTGAATAGTGACTGGCTGGGGTTCCTTCGGGTTCCCTAGCCACATTCCCTAGAAGGGACCCCTTCTAATTGGAAGCTGTGGTTCCAGGCCCGGAGCCGGCCCAGGTAGACCTTTCATTTAACCATGTTTATGAAGGTTTTTCTGTGAGGCTGTAGCTTGGGCTATGACCGTAGGGAATGCTGTCACTGACAGCCCAGTGTGACCTGAGGGTGAGTGGTTCTGGCGTTTCATTTGAAGTTGCTGGTTCTGACAGTTGTCACTGCCACTTGGCATGCACTCCCCTTAGCATGGCGGAGTTGGTATATCGTTCCCCATAAGGTCGTTGACGTATTGTTGAGTTCCCTTCGAAAGGGAACGTCTCAGGTTACGACTGTAACCTATGTTCCCTGAGAACAGGGAACGAGACAATACGTCTCCTTGCCATGCCTCGGGGCTTGCCTACCGTACAGTCCCTTCAGACGATAAGGTGATTTGTCATGTTTGCAAGGCGCCCTTTTATACTTCCAGGTCGCACGTTAATCATTCACGCTAATGATTCACGGGCTGTCGCCGGTCAATATGATTGACGTGATTTGATAGTGGTTTCAGACACCTGTCACGCCTGAGGCGTTCCCCATAACGTCGTTGACGTATTGTCTCGTTCCCTGTTCTCAGGGAACATAGGTTACAGTCGTAACCTGAGACGTTTTTCTGTGTTGGATCTCTAGGTCTCCTCTGAATGAGGCTCTAGTCCAAAAACCTCTGTCAGTCCTTGGTTTAATGTATGTGGAAAGTGGACGTGGGGCTAGTCCGTGAAAAACCTTATAAATTAAACAGCTATTTTTAAAATGAATAAAAGTTTCAAAATTGAGCATATTGTATTTTTCCAAAATATTACAATGATGGAATGACAGTGGCTTTTGATCAAATATATATATATTTTTTTTATAACATTTCTATGGGTTTTAAAATTGTGTCTCCAGTGAGTGACCAGGTTGTGATACAAACTATGTGTGAAAATATCACTAAATGTAGGAACATTTTAGCCGAAGTAATTGTTATTGATGGTCTGATTTGTTTAAAGTTATGTAGATTCAATTTGATTGTGTTCGCTGTGAGTTTAATGTGTTTTTTAAATGAGTGTTGTGTCCAGTGAGACCCCGAGGTACCTGAACTCTTCTACAATGTCAAGTTCCACTCCCCCCAGGAACACATTGGACCGCTCCAGTTTTATGGATTTTTTTGTGAACATCATAGCAACAGTTTTCTTTTGTTCAATAATAGGCAGGATTTAAGGAGCCAGTGCTGTATATTCTCCAGTGCCGATGTGAGGATGGATGATGCTTCCTCTGTGCTTTTAACAGGTGTAAAAATAACCGCATCATCAGCATACTGTCACAGTCATCGTCTGCACTACACTGTCTTCGTCTGCACTACACTTCCCAGAATCCTTCTTGTCTTCACACCTGCACTCACTCCCTCATTTACCCACACCTGATCATCATCATCATCCGTGTCACCTGTGCTCACCTCGTTATTGTTGATTTGTGTCTATATTTAGTTTCCTTCTGTTCTGTTAGTCCTTGTCAGTTCTTGTTTATGTTAGTTTGTATTATGGTGTGTGTTTCCTCCTCCGTCCGTCAACCTGTTTGAACCCTTGTAAGTTTATATTATTAGTAAAAGTTATTGCATTTGAATTCTGGACTCCTCGTCTTCTTCTGCCCGCACCACACCCGTGACACATACATTTGTAAATGGACTTTTTGACAAACGTTTGGCAGATCATTTATATATACAGAAAACGATACTGGTCCCAAAATAGAGCCCTGTGGGACCCCTGCTGGAAATTCAAGGTAAGACGACATAGTGCCACCAACACTCGCAGATTGTCTTCTATTGGACAAGTAAGATTGAAACTAAGCTAGCGCACCTTCTGCAAAGTTGAAGTGAGTCAGTTTAGACAGAAGAGCTCGATGATTTACTGTATCGAACGCATTTTTTAAATCCAAAAAGACTGCACCAACACAGGTGGTTTTATCAAGCAAGGATTTCACTGTTTCTATGAAGACACAGTGTGCCATCTCTGTGGAGTGGTACTGGCGAAACCCAAATTGCATGGGGTGCAGGAGAAAATGGCCGTGGCTGTGGTGTTTATTCAGCAGCTTGGCGATCCACTTTTCTGCAACCTTAGATACAACAGGGAGGATGTTGATGGGGCGATAATTTGAAATGTTTGTTTTGTCTCCAGATTGTAAAATTGGTGAGACTATAGCCACCTTCCATCCTGATGGAACAACTGCCATTTTGATTGATAGATTTATCAGATGTGTTATCGGGCATACCAGCACGTCTTTGTGTATTTTTAAAAAATGTGTGTCAAGGCCATATGCATCTTTGGCCTTTGAGGGTTTCATGGACTTAATAATGTTAGCCACTTCCAGATATGTTATTTGCTCTAACCTGAAAACCAGCTGTCCAAGATGAATAGGCTTATGTGACGAACTTATCTCTGACTAACTAAACATTTGTGTTATTTCATTGAGAGAGTTAATAAAGAAATTATTGAATTCAGTAGATAATTCCTTTGGAGTATTTAGCAGCTCGTTGTTAACTTTTATTTCCGATCTATCATTGTCTAATTTATTTTGCTTTCCAAACAGTTTATTAATATTTTGCCATCTGATTTTGCCATTTCAATTTGCACTTGTAATGACATCTAAGAAAATATTTGCCTTGGTTTTACGTAAGGCATGAGTTGTTTTATTTCTCCTGGAAGTAAACCTTTGCCTATCAATGTTAAGACCAGATTTTAAAAACACTGAGTAAGATGTCTCTTTCTTTCATAAGTATTTTGCAATGATTATTCAGCCAGGGTAGATTAACCCATTTTTATACCCTTTCCTCTTTTTTTATAAAACTATATAACTTCTTTAATTTTTGAGTTAAATATCTGGGAGTTGATTTCAATATCATTATCAGAGAACAATTCAGACCAATTTACTTAAGAGTAATTTCAAGATTTTTTTTCCCAACTTTTTTTGAGTAAATTTTACATCTTTTTTTTTTTTTTTTTTTTTTTTTTTAACACCAGGTGACAAATATACAGATAACAAACAAATATACAGTTAACAAAGTAATTTCAAGATTTTGATGTAAAATAAAATTGTAATTTTAAATTTTGGAATAAAATTGTAATGGTTATTAAATGTAGATTAATTGAATCGTTTTTTACTTAATTTTCTGGAGACAAGTACAATATTATGATCAGAAATCCCTGTAATGAGATCGTACTTTTTACTAATCCTCTCAGCATGGTTTGTGAATAACAGAGGACTCCCGTCTTGCTGAGTTTCAGAGTGGTTTGTAATTCTGGTTGGTGTTTTTATTATTTGTGTTAAATTAAAATAGTCAGTAATTTGTTTAAGAGTTGTTCGTTCCTTCTTTACATTCCAGTAAATGTTAAAATCACCCATTAAAATAATTTCTTTGGTTTTGTCACAGTGGTTAAGAGGAGAAGTTTAAGTTGTTCATAAAATTATTTTTTTGCAGTGGGCTTTCTATATATACAAAGTATAATAAAAAACGTTGTAGAAAGTGGTCAACACCTACACTTTCCAAAGCAATTTCACTTGGCCATTCAATCATTGTGCACTTTAAAGTATTTCTAACATACATTACTCGACCACCCCTCCCATTATTTCTGTCCTATCTAAATACATTATACCCAGGCATATTTACAACAGCCTCAGGGGAAGAATGGGTTAACCACGTCTCTGAAAGTCCTAAAAAGTTAATATTGGAACTGCACAACAGATGTTCCAGCTGTTCACGTTTTGGCTTCATACTGCTTATATTTAGGTGTCCACCAAATAGTCCAATAGCCAAATAGTTTTGAAGTTCAAGCTCTGAAGAAAGAAGTGAAAACAAGTGAAAAGTGATGGCTGTACAACCAACATCTAAAGTGGAGAAAGAAACTTCTTCAGAGGGAAACCAAGCATGTTCACTGAAGTTCACCCGATCAAAAGTATCCGGATCTTCAAAAAGCTCAGAAGATTACTTCTGCTACAGGTGTGGAGGTGACTGACACATTGCTTCAAAATGCAAAGCTCCTTTAAATGAGAAGAAAGTGATTCAGAAGCTCATTCAATCTCTGCGAAAAGCTAGAGGAAAACAGAGGAATGAGGAGGCTCCTGAAGAGGAACATAACTGTTCTGTGAAGAGGTTCAAGTCAAATCAACCATCAGTATCCCTGAAGGACTAGTTGGACCATCTTCCGTTATTCCGTTGAAGGTAAATGGAACTCCTTTAAAGCTTTGCTGGACAGTGTTTCTGTGGTAACCATTATCTTTGAAGAATTGTATAACCAATACCTGGCTGATACTCCAATTCACCCCATTTCTGGACTAGCTGTCTGGGGCTTGAGTGATTCCAGTTTTCCATATCATGGCTATGTAGAAGTAGAGCTGCAATTTCCAGAGAAGTTGACAAGAGTGCAACAATCCATCAGTGTATTGGCTTTAGTGTGTCCAGAGCCTCATGGACCCAAACAGGTTCCATTACTCATCTGTACCAATGCCCGTATGTTCTAGCAGTTAGCCCAGCTTTGTAACGAGTCTGCTGGAGTAGACATTATTCGCACAATGCCAGTAAATCTTCAGAAGTTAAAGATGTTCAAAATGGAAGCCAGAGAACAGAGAAACGCAGAAGATGCTGTGGCTGAAATTCACTGGTCAGGTCCAGGTCCACTCCGTGTTCCACCAAGGAGTGAGTGTCAAGCTACATGCAAAGTCAAGGTGATGCAATCCATTGACAAGAGCATCTTAGTTGTTGATCAACTGTCAACTTCTAGTAGTCCAGCTGAGGTTCTAGTAAAGCCTACTATCATTCCCTCATCAGTGATCCAAGTGAACCAATTTCCTGTGCTACTGAGGAATGTATCGCAGAAAAAGTTTGTATTCCTGTGGGTTCAGTGGTGGCGCACGGATACACCACTGAAGCTGCTACTACTGTGGAGAAAGACCATTCAGCAAGAGGATCACCTGTAGATCCATGCTTGTGTAATTTTGGAGATTTGCCGATTCCAAAATATTCTAAGGATAGTCTATCCCAAAAACTGGCGGAGAGAACAAATGTCTTTTCACTCCATGTATGGGATGTGGGATCTGCTAAAGGAGTGGAACACCACACCTGAGTGACAACACACCATTTCGAGAGAGATCCCGTATGCTTGTACCTGCTGACATTGATGACATACGCCGTCATCTTCATGAGTTGTTGGCCGCTGGAATCATCAAAGAGTCCAGGAGTTCATATGCTTCCCCTATTGTTGTGGCCAGGAAGAGGAACGGAACGGTGTGTATGTGTATCGACTATAGAACCCTAAACACAAAAACCATCCCAGATCAATATACAGTGCCGAGGATTGACAAAGCTTTAGATTGTCTTACGGGCAGCAGGTGGTTTTCTGTTTTAGACCTACGGAGCGGGTGTTATCAGATCCAGATTGCTGATGAAGAAAAGGACAAGACTGCTTTCATATGCCCGCTTGGGTTCTATCAGTTTGAAAGGATTCTGCAAGGAATCTCTGGAGCCCCTGCTACTTTCCAGAGATTAATGGAGAAGGCTAGCCTGGTTAAAACCAGACCCTTCTCAGTCGTAACTGAGTTAGGGTCTGGGGAAGGTTCATTCACAGCTCATTTCCAAAGGGGCGTCACCAACGGACGTCGCTCAAATGCCTCTGTAAGCAATTGCATAGACCTTAAAACCAATCAGATCGATCGTCATCTTGTAAAGCCCGCCTCAACGTTTGTGATTGGTGCCTCGATTTGGAAAGATTGGAAATGAGCTTGACTGGGCTCTTCGCCAGACTAACTTGCAGAGCAAATCTAAATTTGCCGGAAGTTCGTCTGGGTTTTCCTAGGCTAGGAGAAGGCCGTAGGGGACATGAATCTGCTGGAAGTACTTGTGTACTTGGACGATCTCATAATGTTCGGCAAAACACTAGAAGAATATGAAGCACGTCTGCTAAAAGTCCTAGATAGACTTGAAGAAAGTGGATTAAAAGTTTCACTTGACAAGTGTCCTCAGGTAAAATATGTGGGGCATATAATTTCTGAGAAGGGTATTGCCACTGATCCAGCAACAGTTGAAGCTGTGACCAATTGGAAGCAACCCACTGATTTGAAATCCCTCAGATCATTCCTGGGATTCTGTGGGTACTACAAGTGCTTCATAGTGAATTACTCCACTATAGTCAGACCCCTTACTGAGCTTAATAAGGGATATCAGCCTACTCAGCATGGCAATAAAGTAAAGAACAAAGGAATGTACTACAAGGAGTCTGAAGCTTTTGGGGGCAGGTGGATGGAAGAATGTATGGAGGCATTCAATAAGATCATCCATTGTCTTACTAACTCACCTGTGTTGGCATTTGCTGATTCAACCAGGCCCTACATTCTGCATGTAGATGCCAGCCTGAATGGTTTGGGAGCAGTTTTAAACCAGAAGGCTTAAGGCCAGTAGCATTTTCCAGCTGCAAGCGGAAGCCATCTGTCCACCAACTTGAGTTTTTAGCACTCAAGTGGGTAGTGGTAGACAAGTTTCATGACTACTTGTATGGTGCATGATTTAAGGATCCCTAAGGATGACTGAATGACTGGTTGCTTTTGCCTGCATTAAAGGAAAATAAATGTCTTAAGCCTTGTATTTTATAAATAATTTTTATTAATAAAGTAAAGGTATAGAACCACTTTTTTTGTCTTGCATTGACAATAGTTTTATATAATTAGTTTAATTAAATTAACTTGGTCCATAAACTTGGTCTGAAAACTTGGTCCATAAATCAAACACACTTGCATGTAATAATATGAAACTTGCTACACATATAGATCTCATCGGGCCGAACAACTCTCGTGCTCTAAGTTTTAAGCCAGCCCAACAGGAAATCAGCTATTTTGGTCTGAATGTGGATTTTTTTTTTTTATATTTCAGACTCTTGAGTTTTTAGCTACTCCTCCTAAGTGGTTTATTTTATTCACACCAATCTTTTTCAACATGATGAAAATACATTTAAGATGCTAAATTGTGAACGGATATTGAATATCTTAAACGGTTTTGCTATGGCGAGGGTTTAAAGGCATGTCAAAAAAAGAATCAGGAAACGTCTCATATCTTCTAAAAGTTTAATTATACACCATTTCTTTTTATATAAAATTATTCAAATATTAGAACTTAACCCATTTTATTCTGTTTTTTCAACTCAAGAAGTATGGAAAAGTTAAAAACAGTCTATTTAGTGCTATTTGGTTAAAGGTTTTCAAGGTTTCAGGGGCTGTTGGGGCCCTTGACGTGCTCGAAAACTCTTGAAACTTTGCACACAGGTCAGAGCCCACGGCCATCAGGGCCGGGCTGAAGCTGGTATCCGGGCGTGGCAGGGGGGCTCAACAGCGCCCCCTTGAACGGGGTCTGAAAACTTGGTCCATATATCAAAAACGCTTGCATGAATGAATGTGAAACTCAGTACACACATAGATCTCATCGGGCCGAACAACATTCCCTCGGGTCAAGTTTCACGCCAGCCCAACAGGAAGTCGGCTATTATGGGTTGTTTGGAGAATGCTTGTTCTGGAATTTTAACTTCTCCTCCAAGGCAATTCATTCAATTGTCACCAAACTCGGTCAGCGTGAAGTCAAGATATTGAGGATGCTAAATTGCTGACGGATTTTTAATATCTCGAACGGTTTGGCTGTGGCAAGGAAATTAATTTATTACTAAAAAAGGACACATAAAGTGTGTTATAACTTAGTTAGTTTTACCTACAGTTACAAAACTTGGCGTGTATATTGTTCTCATCAAACTTTCTAATTTACAGTCATTAGCTCCGACCAACATAAAGTCAGATATTTTGGTTTGAATGTGGATTCTGAGAATTTTCTCTCCCTCTGTCTCTCTCTGACAGAGAGAATGCACCCTGCCATTCTGTGTGTGTGTGTGTGTGTTTGTGTGTGTGTGTGTGTGTGTGTGTGTGTGTGTGTGTGTGTGTGTGTGTGTGTCTGTGATGGGAGGGGCTCTTCGAGTGATAGTTTAGTTTAAACACAAAATCATACATAGGGCCATACTGCCCTCTTGTGTCCAAAATTATATTTATATATACATATATTTGGTATGTGACTGAGGATATATTCCCACCGGTAAATTGACGTGTGACACCAGCGAGAGCTTTTAAATACGGACGTCCACACGGACATTGATAATGGTGGCGCGTGCAGAACGCTCGATGGAATTCCTATAGAAGTAGGAATGAACTAAAAAAATGTTCGCTCTGTTCTGCTCGCTCATCGCCGTGGACGCGCACCATTATGAATGCCCGTGCAGCCGTTAGTTTCATTTCAAAATTAGTGCCTTTTCTGGGGCTGATTGCTTGAATTGTGAGTTCAATAGCCTATTATTCTTCATGGAAAACACAACAACAAAAGAGTATAATGACAGATTCGCTTAAATAGGCGTTTTTACACAAAATATTCCTTCATCTATTCAGTCTAAATAGCGATAAATTTCGCTCTATTCGCGTTTGGTGTGAACGTAGCATAATGAACTGGTTGCGATGTCAAGATTGCAAAGCTGTAGTGTGTGTGTGCGTGCATGGCGCGCGGGCGCGATCGAACTGTGTGTGTGTGAGTGTGTGTGTGTGAGAGAGAGAGAGAGAGAGAGAGAGAGGGAGGTGCGGGCGTGATCGAACTGTGTGTGTGTGTGAGAGAGAGAGAGAGAGAGAGAGAAAGAGAGAGACGCGTGGGCGCGATCGAACTGTGTGTGTGTGTGTGTGTGTGTGAGAGAGAGAGAGAGAGAGAGAGGCGTGGGCGCGATCGAACTGTGTGTGTGTGTGTGTGTGTGTAAGAGAGACAGAGAGAGAGAGAGAGAGGCACGGACGCGATCGAACTGTGTGTGTGAGTGACCTCCAATTTCCACCAACTGCGGGACGTCTGCGGATCCGCTCCGGAACGGCGGCGGAGTCAATAGGTTTCCATTAAAGTCAATGTGTGTATTTTCACTGACTGCGGAACGGCTTCGTTCCGACTCCGTCCCGACTCCGTCCCAGCTCCGGCGACCGCAGCCCTCCAGAGCAGATACGCAGAGTTTCTATTTTTGCCACATGCCGGAGAGCGCCGCAGGAAGTCGAGCACAGAAACAAAACCAAAACATTGTTGTCACTCATAAGTAAAATTTAAACCACACCAATTTTGTTTTATACTTTTTCCTTTTCCAACAAGAACAATAGTTAACTTTATTTACACAGCCTACTACTTTCCCAATACATTCAAAAAGGAACCCAAAATAAACATTTAGCATTTTATAAGTTGATTATATAATTATAAATATTGTACTTACCCATGGTAGAATCACAATAATCTCCACAAAAAAGGGAGATCAGCAGGTCAGCACAGAGTTGTTTCCCCTCTACTCCTCTGGATGGAAACAAACTGTTGGTTTTGTAGTTCTGTTTATAGAAACTACATCCTGTTATATCGCGCGATCATACTAAATTCGCGAGATATCGTGTGTCCTCGTGACTTCAGCTGTCAGTCATGGCCGCAGCCTTTCCGCAACAAATCCGGATCTGGTAGGAATTGAAGGACGACGGAGCACGGAGCCGACACGCAGTGGAGCCGATCCGCAGCCGTCCCACAGTTGGTGGAAATCCGGGGTGAGAGAGAGAGAGAGAGAGAGACGGGGGCGCGATCGAACAGTGGAAACAAAAACATACTCCGTCATTTTGTTCATACAGGACATCATTCAAACTGCAAATTGTTTACTTATATTTGTGTACACTCGCAATAAAACACAACATTGTGGTTTTGTCACACTCTAAACTCTTGTCAAACTGTAAACCTACAACTGTCACCCAACCAAAAACACACACGTGCACAAGCACACTGTTTTAAAAGCAAAACATATTTATCCAACCCCATTTCAAAAGAATAATCTTAAGATATTATATCTTATGCTATGTGTTGTGAATACACCCATGTTAAACATTAAAATGTACTTCCATTGCATATCATAGAACACATAAGCGTAAAATAAAATTACATTAATAAACCTGTACAAAGACCTCCAGATAAATACTGGGCTTCTATATTTACACATTTAAGTGCTGCAAAACATATTGAGCTATGACATCCTATGACATTAAAAATTATTCTATATTTAAATTATCTCATATTTGTTGCTATTGTGGTTCACGATCATAGCCCTAGTCCCAAATAGCACACTTCATATGAATTTTCGGTCTTGTGTACTTATTTCATGTGTCCGTTAAATCCATGAGGCCGTAGGGTGTCTCATTTTTTATTTTAGGTTTCAGAAGGTTGCTCACGCATACTTTGTGGTTGATATGTGCCCTCGATGCGCACTTTTGCAGAGCCCAAGCTGATGCAATCTCTACAGCACACTTCTTTTCGACAGTCAAAGCAGGGTTACATTTTTGTATATATACATATATATAAACAAGCCGGTGGCACCGGAGTGGCGGTGCCGCCGGCTTTGGCCCTTCATCTCTGCTCGCAGCTATATATATAAATATAGCTGCGAGCAGAAAGGCACCGGGGTTGCGGTGCCACCGGCTTGGGCCCGCAATCGCTGGCTCGCTATTTATCGCTATTTATTATTATTATTATTTTTTTTTTTTTTCTTACGACTATTCGGGCACTTTTGGGGCTCTTAACATGCTCGAAAACTCTTGAAACTTTGCACACGGGTCAGAACCCGCGGCCATCAGGGCCGGGCTGAAGTTGGTACCCGGGCGTGGCAGGGGGGCTCAACAGCGCCCCCTTGAACGGGGTCCGAAAACGAATTTATGGCTAGAAAAGAGAAACACGAAGTCTTATAACTTCTGCATACATTAACTGATCTTGATGAAACTTCAGCAGTGTGTTCGTGGTAAGAGGCCGATCAGATGGATGTGACTATTGTGAGTCAAAGTTATAGCGCCACCAACTGGCAGCAGGAAGTGTCACTTTCCAAATTCTTTTGAAAAAAGTGGGGGGGGTTAGTTTTACCCACAGTAACAAAACTCCGTACGTATATTGTTCTCATCAAGCCGGACAACTTTCTAATTTACAGTCATTAGCTCTGACCAACAGGAAGTCAGATATTTTGGTTTGAATGTGGTCATTTTCTCTCTCTCTCTGTGTCTGTGAGTGTGTGTGTGTGTGTGTGTGTGTGTGTGTGTGTGTGTGTGTGTGTGTGTGTGTGTGTGTGTGTGGGAGGGGGGAGGGGGGCTAGATAAACCATCTGTATGTATATATGTATATATATATGTATATATATATATATATATATGTGTGTGTGTATAAATAAATATATATATATATATATATATATATATATATATATATATATATATATATATATATATGTGTGTATAAATAAATATATATATATATAGCTGCGAGCAGCGATGAAGGGCCCGAGCCGGTGCCACCGCCACCCCGGTGACTTTAGGTAAAGGCTAAAAGGCGGGTTTCGGTGCCACCAGCTTGGGCCCGTAATCGCTGCTCGCAGCTATATTTATATTTAGGCCCCAAGCCCTGAAAGGGCGCAGAGCCCTATTGTTTTCCTTAGGATGTTTATTATTTTACTACCTTTCGGGCACTTTTGGGGCCCTTAACGTGCTCGAAAACTCTTGAAACTTTGCAAACAGGTCAGAACCCGCGGCCATCAGGGCCGGGCTGAAGCTGGTACCCGGGCGTGGCAGGGGGGCTCGACAGCGCCCCCTTGAACGGGGTCCGAAAACTTGGTCCATTGTTCAAACACGCTTGCATGTAATAATATGAAACTCGGTACACATATAGGTCTCATCGGGCCAAACAACTTTCGTGCTCTTACGTTTACGCCAGCCCAACAGGAAGTCGGCTATTATGGGTTGTTTGGAAAATGCTTACTGTGGAATTTGAAATACTCCTCCTAGGAAATTCATTCAATCACCACCAAACTCGGTGTGCATAAAGTCAAGACATTGAGGATGATAAATTGCCAGCGGATTTTTGATATATGAAATGGTTCAGCCGTGGCGAGGAAACAAATTATGGTGAATAAGGGAAACAGGAAGTGTGTTATAACTTATATATATTAACTGCATATATTAACTAATCTTGATGAAACTTCAGCAGTGTGCTTGTTGTAAGAGGCCGATCACATGGATGTGACTATTGTGAGTCAAAGTTATAGCGCCACCAACTGGCAGCTGGAAATGTGTCACTTTCTTAATGCTTTTGACACAAGTGTGTGTGGGGGGGGGGGTAGTTTTATCTACAGTTACTAAAATCAGTACATATATTGTTCTCATTGAGCCGGAAAACTTTCTAATTTACAGTCATTAGCTCCGACCAACAGGAAATAGGAAATCTTGGTCTGAATGTGGATATTCCAGACTCTAAGTTTTTAGCTACTCCTCCTAAGTGGTTTATGTTATTCACACCAAACTTTTTCAACATGATGAAAATGCATTAAAGATGCTAAATTGTGAACGGATAATAAATATCTCAAACGGTTTTACTATGGCAAGGGATTAAAGTAATGTCAAAAAAGGAAACACTAAAAGCCTCATATCTTCTAAAAATTTAATTATACACCATTTGTTTCTATATAAAATTATACAAATATCAGAACTAAACCCATTTTATTTTATTTTTTTTTCAATTTAAGAATTATGTTTCAGTTTAAAAACAGCCAGAATGGTTGTTAGTCAAAAAAAAAAAATCCAAATCATACAAAGTGCTATACTGCCCTCTTGTGTTCAAAATCAGGTAGGCCTATTGGATTTATATAAATATATTAGGGATGTGACTATGGGAATATTTTCCCACCGGTTAATCAACGTGTGACACCGCTGGGGGCTTTTAAATCGCTAACTTGAAAGCAAAAGTAAAATACGAACGTCCGCACAAGACATCAATAATGGTTTGGAGTAGAGCGAGAGTTTTCAATTAATTTCTATGGAAGTAGGAATGAATTAAACAACGTTCCCTCTGGTCTGCTCGTCCCTCACCATGGGCGCGCACAGTTATGAATGCCCGTGCAGCTGTGAGCATTTTAGTTTAATTTTAAAATTAGCGCCATTTCGGGGGATGTATTGATGAATTTATTTTATAAAAACACAATGTTGTGTTTTATTGCGAGTGTACACAAATATAAGTAAACACTTTGCAGTTTGAATGATGTCCTGTATGAACAAAATGACGGAGTATGTTTTTATGTGTAACACTGTTCAATCGCGCCCGCGCCATATCTTATATAACCCATATCTTTTAAATGTATTGTTTGCTTTAAATTAAATTAAGATTGTATGTTTGGTAATTGAACCTAAATGAATTTAAAATGAATGTGCTATATTTCAGATCAATATATTTGTTTTCCGTCATTTTAATCAACACTAACTTTATTCTCATCTGAATTATATATAATTTATTTCTGTACAAAATAAAAAATCCCGAATAATCCAGACCAACCAGAGCGCACTATTCCTACAACATCATCAGTGCTGAATCGCAACTACCAGAGCCGTTTGGCAGATAGCGAGCAGATGCAGCATATGTGTTGTAATGAGGCAGGGTCAGGCCAGGGTGATCCATTTGCATTTTTTATTAAGAATGGTCAAGACAGGAAGGGTGAGCAATGGCAAACAGGGCAGAACAGAAAAGGCAGAGAACAAACCAGGTTGACAGGCAAAGCGCCGAGGCAGGCAGCAAGAATCAGAGTCCAATAAACAATCCAGATCTGGGCAGGCAGAAAGTAGTCAGCAACGGTAAACAATTGGTCAAATACAGAAATCAGACATGGGAAATGATGGCCGGGCAAAATCCATATAACTGGCTATTGTGGTTCACGATCATAGGCCCTGTCCCAAATGGCACACTTCATATGAATTTTCAGTCTTGTGTACTTATTTCATGTGTCTGGTAAATCCATGAGACCGTAGGGTGTCTCATTTTTCATTTTAGGTTTCAGAAGGTTGCTCACGCATACTTTGTGGTTTATACGTGCCCTCGATGCGCACTTTTGCAGAGCCCACACTGATGCAAGCTCTGCAGCACACTTCTTTTCGACAGTCAAAGCAGGGTTACGTTTTTGCACGTCGTGCACAATAACCCTAAAGGCACCAGGGTGGCGGGGCCACCGGCTTCTTTTATATATATATATATATTAGTGCTGTCAAACGATTAAAATATTTAATCGCAATTAATCGATTAAATAATAACGCGCTAATGATTTATGTCATAGTTAACTCGCGATTAATCGCACATTTTTATCTATTATAAATGTCACTTGAATTATTTTTGTCCCATTATTTTTTTCTCATTTTAATGCTCTTATCAACATGGAAAAGTGGATTGGCTTGATTTGTGCAAATGTTTTTTTTTTTTATTGAAAACAATATTGGTATATACTGTAGTGTTCAATTTCACACTAACATTCACACTTGGAGCAAATAATCTTTACACAATGTAACACTGTCCATCAATAAAGGGTGAATAAATACTTTGTCACACAAACAGCCCTTTCTAAGGGATCAAAACAGGGTGATACAAAATAAAAGTGATACAAAATAAAATTACAAAGTGCACATGTAAGGTAAACTAGGACTACTATCTTTTTCTCAAGTTTGCTTTGATTAGTCAGGCTTCTGCTCTTTATTCACTAGAGGCTCATCAACCCAGCCTCTTATATCAGAAAGAATGAACAGTAGTGGTGTCACACCAAACGCGAATAGAGCGTCTGGAGCGAGTGATTTCAATGTAAAGACGCGTGTCTTGAGGTCCTGCTGCGCGAATGAGGCGTTTAGCGTGGCGCTTTAGATGTGAATTCGCCTCATTCGCGCGTCCAGTTTTCAAGAATGTCGTGAGTTGAGCGTCTGGCGCGATACGCGCTAATGATTTTGTTTGGTGCATTAACGCGTTTGACACGAATTCAATGGAAACATTTGGCAACTTTTTAAAAGTAAACTTTCCATTTAGAATCTTATTGGCATCCATTTCGGCGTCATGCGCTCGCCATCCACTCAAAACGTAACCTTACCCTACTACTATTTGGCCGGCTCAAAAGCCCAAACAAGTGCACGCAGCCTGTTGTTTTGTTTCTGGTCAAGCTAGATCCGGTGTGGTGTTGTAGTTTTTCTAAGGTTACTAGCTGTTGTTACAGCATGTAAAAAAAACTACAAAGTTTGCTAGGCCAAAAAGAACGTTAATCTCGCGATAAAAAAATTGATGCCGTTAAAATGGGTTTGCGTTATAAATATAGCTGCGAGCAGCGATTACGCGAGCAGCGATTGCGTTATAAATATAGCTGCGAGCAGCGATTACGGGCCAAAGCCGGCGGCACCGCTACCCCGGTGCCTTTAGGTAACTAAAGGCACCGTGGTTGCGGTGCCACCGGCTTGGGCCCGTAATCGCTGCTCACAGCTATATTTAGGGCCCAAGCCTTGAAAAGGCGAAGGCCCTATTGTTTTCCTAAGGATTATTCTTCTTCTTTTTATTAGAGCCCTGAAAGGGCGCAGAGCCCTATTGTTTTCCTTAGGATTATTATTAGGGCCCAAGCCCTGAAAGGGCGCAGAGCCATATTGTTTTCCTAAGGATTATATATTTTTTTTTTTTCTCTTTTTTTTTTCTTCTTACGACTATTCGGGCACTTTTGGGGCCTTTAACGTGCCCGAAAACTCTTGAAACTTTGCACACGGGTCAGAACCCGCGGCCATCAGGGTCTGGCTGAAAATGGTACCCGGGCGTGCCAGGGGGGCTAGACAGCGCCCCCTGGAACGGGGTCCGAAAACTTGGTCCATAAATCAAACACGCTTGCATGTAAGAATATGAAACTCGGTACACATATAGATCTCATCGGTTCATATATACTTCATACTCATACTTTTTACCCCAGCCCAACAGGAAGTCGGCTATTTAGGGTTGTTTGTAAAACGCATGCAATGGAATTTAAAGTACTTCTCCTAGAGAATTCAAAGAAATGGCACAAAACTCGGTCAGCATGTAGTCAATACATTAAGGATGAAAAATTGCCAGGGGATTTTTGATATCTTGAACGGTTTGGCCGTGGCGAGGAAACGAAATTATGGCGAGAAACGTGAAACAGGAAGTGTGTTATAACTTCAGCATACATTAACTGATCTTGATGAAACTTCAGCAGTGTGTTCGCTGTAAGAGGCCGATCACATGGATGTGACTATTGTGAGTCAAAGTTATAGCGCCACCAACTGGCAGCAGGAAGTGTGTCACTTTCAAAATGCTTTTAAATCACCCTCTTATTTTTACCCGATTTGCTTCAAACTTTATGTCTATAATGTAAACACACACCAGATGTAGACTTGTGAAAGGATTATTGATATCTTAAATACTGTTGCCATGGCAACGCATCAAACTTTAATATTCTTTTTGGATGCTTTTGAGACTCTTAACATTGTTCAAATTGCATGAAACTCGACAGACACATCTCATTTATTACCTAGTAGACATGTGCAAAGTTTCAGAAACGGGCGTGGTACAGGGGCTCAGTAGCGCCCCCTTTTGACAAAAGTGGGGGGGTTAGTTTTATCTACAGTAACAAAACTCGGTATGTATATTGTACTCTTCAAGCCGGACAACTTTCCAATTTAAAGTCATTAGCTCAGACCAACAGGAAGTCAGATATTTTGGTTTGAATGTGGATGTTTTGGAGAATTTTCTCTTCCTCTCTCTCTGACCCTACGTCTCTCCGTGTGTTTGAGGGGAGGGGGATTTGTCTGCTGAGTGAGAATGCTTTTATTTTTGTTTTTCAAGGTTTTGGGGCCCTTAACGTGCTCGAAAACTCTTGAAACTTTGCACACAGGTCAGAACCCGCAGCCATCAGGGCCGGGCTAAAGCTGGTACCCGGTCGTGGCAGGGGGGCTCGACAGCGCCCCCTGGAATGCGATTCGAACACTTGTCCATATATCAAACATGCTTGCATGTAATAATATGAAACTCGGTACATATTTAGATCTCATCGGGCTGAACAACTTTCGTGCTCTAAGTTTAACGACAGCTCAACAGGAAGTCAGCTATTATGGGTTGTTTGGAAAATGCATGCTTTTATTTTTTATATACTTCTCCTAGAGAATTAATCCAAACACCACGAAACTCGGTCAGCATGAAGTCAAGACATTGAGGATGCTAAATTGCGGACGGATTTTTGATATCTCGAACGGTTTGGCCGTATTTTTCTTACGACTATTCGGCCACTTTTGGGGCCCTTAACGTGCCCGAAAAGTCTTGAAACTTTGCACGCGGGTCAGAACCCGCGGCCATCAGGGTCGGGCTGAAGATGGTACCCGGGCGTGGCAGGGGGGCTAAACAGCGCCCCTGGAACGGGGTCCGAAAACTTGGTCCATAAATCAAACACGCTTGCATGTAAGAATATGAAACTCGGTACACATATAGATCTCATCGGTTCATATATACTTCATACTCTTACTTTTTACCCTAGCCCAACAGGAAGTCGGCTATTTAGGGTTGTTTGTAAAATACATGCAATGGAATTTAAAGTACTTCTCCTAGAGAATTCAAAGAAATGGCACAAAACTCGGTCAGCATGAAGTCAATACATTGAGGATGAAAAATTGCCAGGGGATTTTTGATATCTCGAACGGTTTGGCCGTGGCGAGGAAACGAAATTATGGCGAGAAACGTGAAACAGGAAGTGTGTTATAACTTCAGCATACATTAACTGATCTTGATGAAACTTCATCAGTGTGTTCGCTGTAAGAGGCCGATCACATGGATGTGACTATTGTGAGTCAAAGTTATAGCGCCACCAACTGGCAGCAGGAAGTGTGTCACTTTCAAAATGCTTTGAAATCACCCTCTTATTTTTACCTGATTTGCTTCAAACTTCATCTGTATAATGTAAACACACGCCAGATGTAGACCTGTGAAAGGATTATTTAATATCTAAGATAATGTTGCCTTGGCAACGCATCAAACTTTAATATTCTTGTTTGATGCTTTTGAGACTCTTAACATGCTTGAAATTGCATGAAATTCGATAGACACATCACATTTATTAGTCAGTAGACATGTGCAAAGTTTCAGAAACGGGTGTGGTGAGGGGCTCAGTAGCGCCACCTTTAGTCAAAAATGGGGTATTAGTTTTACCTACAGTAACAAAAATCGGTATGTATATTGTTCTCCTCGAGCCGGACAACTTTCTAATTTACACTCATTAGCTCCGAACAAGACAAAGTCAGATATTTTGGTTTGAATGTGATTTTCAGGAGAATTTTCTCCCTCCCTCTCCCTCTGTCTCTGTGTGTGGGGTTTGGGGAATTTGACTATTATTTTAATGGTGTTCAAGGTTTCAGGGGCTTTTGGGGCCCTTAACGTGCTTGAAAACTCTTGAAACTTTTCACAGGTCAGAGCCCACGACCATCAGGGCCGAGCTGAAGCTAGTACCCGGGTGTGGCAGGGGGGCTCAACAGCGCCCCCTTGAATGGGGTCCCCAAAACTTGGTCCATAGATCAAACACGCTTGCATGAATTAATATGAAACTCAGTACAAATATAGATCTCATCGGGCCGAACAACTTTCCCTCGGTCAAGTTTTACGCCAGCCCAACAGGAAGTCGGCTATTATGGGTTGTTTGGAGAACGCTTGCTCTGGAATGAAGTACTTCTCCTACAGATTGCATCCGTTTACTGCCAAACTCGGTCACCTTGAGGTCAACACATTGAGGATGCTAAATTGCGGACGGATTTTTGATATCTCTAACGGTTTGGCCGTGCCGAGGAAACGAATTTATGGTGAATAATGGAAACAGGAAGTGTGTTATAACTTCATCATACATTAACTGATCTTGATGAAACTTCAGCAGTGTGTTCGCTGTAAGAGGCCGATCACATGGATGTGACTATTGTGAGTCAAAGTTATAGCGCCACCAACTGGCAGCAGGAAGTGTATCACTTTCTAAATGCTTTTGACAAAAGTGGGGGGGTTAGTTTTATCTACAGTAACAAAACTCGGTATGTATATTGTACTCTTCGAGCCGGACAACTTTCTAATTTACAGTCATTAGCTACGACCAACAGGAAGTCAGATATTTTGGTTTGAATGTGGATTTCAGATTCTGAGTTTTTAGCTACTCCTCCTAAGTAGTTTATTTTATTCACGCCAAACTTTTTCAACATGATGAAAATACATTAAAGATGCTAAATTGTGAACGGATATTGAATATCTCAAACGGTTTTGCTATGGTGAGGGATTGAATTAATGTAAAAAAAAAAAGAATCAGGAAATGTCTCATATCTTTCTAAAATGTAATTATACACCATTTATTTTTATATAAAATTATACAAATATTAGAACTAAACCCATTTTATTAATTTTTTTTTCAATTAAAGAATTATGTTTAAGTTTCAAAACAGCCAGAATGGTTGTTTAGTCAAAAAATATATATAATTCCAAATCATACATAGTGCTATACTGCCCTCTTGTGTTCAAAATCAGGTAGGCCTATTTTATTTACAGTATATATAAATATTAGGGATGTTACTATGGGAATATTTTCCCACCGGTTAATCAACGTGTGACACCGCTGAGAGCTTTAAAATCGCTAACTTGGAAGTGGAAGTAAAATACGGATGTCCGCACAAGACATTAATAATGGTGCAGAGTAGAGCGAGCTTTTTCAATTAATTCCAATGGAAGTAGGAATGAACTAAACAACGTTCACTGTGTTCTGCTCCGTTCCTCACCGTGGGCACGCACAGTTATGAATGCCCGTGCAGCCGTGAGCATTTTAGTTTAATTTTAAAATTAGTGCCATTTCGGGTGGATGTATTACTTTAATTTATTTAACAAAAACACAATGTTGTGTTTTATTGCGAGTGTACACAAATATAAGTAAACACTTTGCAGTTTGAATGATGTCCTGTATGAAGAAAATGACGGAGTATGTTTTTATGTGTAACACACTGTTCAATCGCGCTGAGCCACCCACACCCACACACACACACACACACACACATTCCAGCATTGCAATCTTGACATCGCAAGCCTGTTCATTTATACATATGTGCTATATATATATATATATATATATATATATATATATATATTAGATCAATATATATGTTTTTCTTAAAATTTTTGAAAACCTATGCAATATGATGGATGTCCAAAAGATGGCACTCACAGACTGTTTTTAAATAGGGTTGGATAAATATCTTTTTGCTTTTAAACTGTGTGTGTGTGTGTGTGTGTGTGTGTGTGTGTGTGTGTGTGTGTGTGTGTGTGTGTGTGTGTGTGTGTGTGTGTGTGTGTGTGTGTGTGTGTGTGTGTGATTGTGCCTTGGTGTCTGTTAGTGACAAGAGTTTAACCCTTGTTCAAGCTTGTCTTTTTGGATAAATAAATATATATACATATATATATATATATATATATATATATATATATATATATTATTTTTAATAATATATATACATATTATTTTTTTCTCCAAAATATTCATATAACCCATATATGTATTTAAATGTATTGTTTGCTTTAAATTAAATTAAGATTGTATATTTGGTAATTGAAAATGAATTTAAAATTAATGTGCTATATTTCAGATCAATACAATCAAAGTTTTCCTTCATTTTAATCAACACTAACTTTATTCTCATCTGAATTATAAATAACATATTTCTGTATAAAATAAAAAAATCCTGAATAATCCAGACCAAACAGAGCGCACTATTCCTACAACATCATCAGTGCTGAAGCGGAACTACCAGAGCCTTCGGCAGATAGCGAGCAGATGCAGCATATGTGTTGTAACGAGGCAGGGTCAGGCCAGGGGGATCCATTTGCAGCTTTTTATTAAGAATGGTCGAGACAGAAAGGGTGAGCAATGGCAAACAGGGCAGAGCAGAAAAGGCAGAGACAAACCAGGTTGACAGGCAAAGGGCCGAGGCAGGCAGCAAGAATCAGAGTCCAATAAACAATCCAGATTGGGCCAGGCAGAATGTAGTCAGCAACGGTAAACAATCGGTCAAATACAGAAATCAAACATGGGAAATGATGGCCGGGCAAAATCAAAATAAGTGGCTATTGTGGTTCACGATCATAGGCCCTGTCCCACATGGCACACTTCATATGAATTTTCAGTCTTGTGTACTTATTTCATGTGTCCGTAAAATCCATGAGACCGTCTGTAGGGTGTCTCATTTGTCATTTTAGGTTTCAGAAGGTTGCTCACGCATACTTTGTGGTTGATATGTGCCCTCTATGCGCACTTTTGCAGAGCCCACACTGATGCAAGCTCTACAGCACACTTCTTTTCGACAGTCAAAGCAGGGCTACGTTTTTGTACGACGTGCACAATAACCCTAAAGGCACCAGGGTGGCGGTCTCACCGGCTTCTCATATATATATATATATATATATATATATATATATATATATATATATATATATATATATATATATATAGCAGCGATTACGGGCCCAAGCCGGTGGCACCGCAACCCCGGTGCCTTTAGTTACCTAAAGGCACCGGGGTTGCGGTGCCACCAGCTTGGGCCCGTAATCGCTGCTCGCAGCTATATTTCTTATTCTTATTATTATTATTTTACTAACTTTTGGGCACTTTTGGGGCCCTTAACGTGCTCGAAAACTCTTGAAACTTTGCACACGGGTCAGAACCCGTGGCCATCAGGGCCGGGCTGAAGCTGGTACCCGGGCGTGGCAGGGGGGCTCGACAGCGCCCCCTGGAAGTGGTAAAAAATCTTGGTCCATAAATCAAACACGCTTGCATGTAAGAATATGAAACTCGGTACACATATAGATCTCATTGGTTCATATATCCTTCGTACTTTTACTTTTTACGCCAGCCCAACAGGAAGTCAGCTATTATGGTTTGTTTGGAAACGCATGCCCCTGGAATTCGATATACTCCTCCTAGAGAATTAAACCAATCGCTACGAAACTCAGTCAGCATGAAGTCAAGACATTGACGATGAAAACTTGCCAGGGGATTTTTGATATCTCGAACGGTTTGCCCGTGGCGAGGAAACAAAATTATGGCGAGAAACATGAAACAGGAAGTGTGTTATAACTTCAGCATACATTAATTGATCTTGATGAAACTTCAGCAGTGTGTTCGTTGTAAGAGGCCGATCACATGGATGTGACTATTTTGAGTCAAAGTTATAGCGCCACCAACTGGCAGCGGGTAGTGTGTTACTTTCAAAATGCTTTTAAATCACCCTCTTATTTTTACCCGGTTTGCTTCAAACTTTATGTGTATAATGTAAACACACACCAGATGTAGACCTGTAAAAGGATTATTGATATCTTAAATACTGTTGCCATGGCAACGCATTAAACTTTAATATTCTTTTTGGATGCTTTTGAGGCTCTTAACATGCTTGAAATTGCATGAAACTCGTCAGACACATCACATTTATTAGCCAGTAGACATGTGCAAAGTTTCAGAAACGGGCGTGGTGCAGAGGCTCAGTAGCGCCACCTTTTGACAAAAGAGGGGGAGTTAGGTCTACACTTTTATCTACAACCTTAAAACTCAGTCCGTATATTGTTCTCATCGAGGCGGACAACTTTCTAATTTACAGTCATTAGCTCCGACCAACAGGAAGTCAGATATTTTGGTTTGAATGTGGATGTTTTGAAGAATTTTCTCTCTCTCTGTGAGAGGGAGAAGGAAAGGGGGGGGGAGATTTGTCTGCTGAGTGAGAATACTTTTAATTCTTGTTTTTCAAGGTTTCAGGGGCTTTTGGGGCCCTTAGCATGCTCGAAAACTCTTGAAACTTTGCACACGGGTCAGAACCCGCAGCCATTAGGGCCGGGCTGAAGCTGGTACCCGGGCGTGGCAGAGGGGCTCGAAAGCGCCCCCTGGAATGGGATTTGAACACTTGTCCATAAATCAAACACACTTGCATGTAATAATATGAAACTCGGTACACATATAGATCTCATCGGGTTGAACAACTTTCGTGCTCTAAGTTTTACGCCAGCCCAACAGGAAGTCGGCTATTATGGTTTGTTTGGAAACGCATGCCCCTGAAATGAGAAACCCAGGAAAAACGGGAGTGTTGACAGGTATGGCGCTGGCGCAATCGAACTGTGTGTGTGTGTGTGTGAGAGAGAGAGAGAGAGAGAGAGAGAGAGAGGCGCGGGCGCGATCGAACTGTGTGTGTGTGTGTGTGAGAGAGAGAGAGAGAGAGAGAGAGGCGCGGAAATCATTTTATACGGAAATCAATTATTTATAATTCAGATGAGAATAAAGTTAGTGTTAATTAAAATTAAGGAACATTTAGTTTTTCTGTTCTGAATATCATTAAAACAGAAAAGGCAGAGACAACATAATGATGAATAATCTTAAGATATTATATCCTATGCTATGTGTTGTGAATACACCCATGTTAAACATTAAAATTTACTTCCATTGCATATCATAGAACACATAAGCGTAAAATATAATTACATTAATAAACCTGAACAAAGACCTCCAGATAAATACTGGGCTTCTATATTTACACATTTAAGTGCTGCAAAACATATTGAGCTATGACATCCTACGACATTAAAAATTATTCTATATTTAAATTATCTCATATATGTGGCTATTGTGGTTCAAGATCATAGGCCCTGTCCCAAATGGCACACTTCATATGAATACTCGGTCTTGTGTACTTATTTCATGTGTCCGTTAAATCCATGAGACCGTAGGGCCTCTCATTATTAATTTTAGGTTTCAGAAGGTTGCTCACGCATACTTTGTGGTTGATATGTGCCCTCGATGCGCACTTTTGCAGAGCCCACACTGATGCAAGCTCTAAAGCACACTTCTTTTCGACAGTCAAAGCAGGGTTACGTTTTTGCACGTCGTGCACAATAACCCTAAAGGCACCAGGGTGGCGGTGCCACCGGCTTCTTTTATATATATATATATATAGCTGCAAGCAGCGATGAAGGGCCAAAGCCGGCGGCACCGCCTCCCCGGTGCTTTTAGGTAACTAAAGGAACCGGGGTTGTGGTGCCACCGGCTTGGGCTCGTAATCGCTGCTCGCAGCTATATTTATTATTATTATTTTACTAACTTTTGGGCACTTTTGGGGCCCATAACATGCTCGAAAACTCTTGAAACTTTGCACACGGGTCAGAACCCGCGGCCATCAGGGCCGGGCTGAAGCTGGTACCCGGGCGTGGCAGGGGGGCTCGACAGCGCCCCCTGGAACGAGGTTTGAACACTTGTCCATATATCAAACACGCTTGCATGTAATAATCTGAAACTCGGTACACATAGATCTCATCGGGCCGAACAACTTTCATGCTCTAAGTTTTACGCCAGCCCAACAGGAAGTCGGCTATTTAGGGTTGTTTGGAAACGCATGCTCAGGAATTTAAAACACTTCTCCTAGGGAATTCACCCGATCGTCACCAAACTCGGTGTGCATGAAGTCAAGACATTGAGGATGAAAAATTGCCAGGGGATTTTTGATATCTCGAACGGTTTGGCCGTGGCGAGGAAACGAATTTATGGCGAATAATGGAAACAGGAACTGTGTTATAACTTCTTTATACATTAATTGATCTTGATGAAACTTCAACAGTGTGTTCGTTGTAAGAGGCCGATCACATGGATGAGACTATTGTGAGTCAAAGTTATAGCGCCACCAACTGGCAGCAGGAAGTGTGTCACTTTCAAAATGCTTTGAAATCACCCTCTTATTTTTACCCGATTTGCTTCAAACTTCATCTGTATAATGTAAACACACGCCAGATGTAGACCTGTGAAAGGATTAGTTAATATCTAAGATAATGTTGCCATGGCAACGCATCAAACTTTAATATTATTTTTTGATGCTTTTGAGACTCTTAGCATGTTTGAAATTGCATGAAACTCGACAGACACATCTCATTTATTAGCTAGTAGACATGTGCAAAGTTTCAGAAACGGGCGTGGTGACGGGCTCAGTAGCGCCACCTTTAGTCAAAAATGGGGTATTAGTTTTACCTACAGTAACAAAACTCGGTATGTATATTTTTCACCTCAAGCCGGACAACTTTCTAATTTACAGTCATTAGCTCCGACCAACAGGAAGTCAGATATTTTGGTTTGAATGTGATTTTCAGGAGAATTTTCTCCCTCTGTCTCAGTGTGTGTGTGGGGTTTGGGGAATTTGTCTATTGCTTTTAAAGGTTTTCAAGGTTTCAGGGGCTTTTGGGGCCCTTAACGTGCTCGAAAACTCTTGAAACTTTGCACACAGGTCAGAGCCCACGGCCATCAGGGCCGGGCTGAAGCTGGTACCCGGGCGTGGCAGGGGGGCTCAACAGCGCCCCCTTGAACAGGGTCTGAAAACTTGGTCCATATATCAAAAAGGCTTGCATGAATTAATATGAAACTCAGTACACACATAGATCTAATCGGGCCGAACAACTTTCCCTCGGTCAAGTTTTACGCCAGTCCAACAGGAAGTCGGCTATTATGGGTTGTTTGGAGAACGCTTGCTATGGAATTTTAACTTCTCCTCCAAGGCAATTCATTCAATTGTCACCAAACTCGGTCAGCGTGAAGTCAAGACATTGAGGATGCTAAATTGCGGACGCATTTTTTATATCTCGAACGGTTTGGCCGTGGCAAGGAAATGAATGTATGACTAAAAAACTACACATAAACTGTGTTATAACTTAGTTAGTTTTACCTACAGTTACAAAACTTGGCGTGTATATTGTTCTCGTCAAGCCGAACAACTTTCTAATTTACAGTCATTAGCTCCGACCAACATGAAGTCAGATATTTTGGTTTGAATGTGGATTCTGAGCATTTTCTCTCCCTCTGTCTCTCTCTGACAGAGAGAATGCACCCTGCCATTCTGTGTGTGTGTGTGTGTGTCTGTGTGGGGAGGGGCTTTTCGAGTGATAGTTTAGTTTAAACACAAAATCATACATAGGGCCATACTGCCCTCTTGTGTACAAAATTATATTTATATATACATATATTTGGTATGTGGCTGAGGATATATTCCCACCGGTAAATCGACGTGTGACACCAGCGAGAGCTTTTAAATACAGAAGTCCACACGGACATTGATAATGGTGGCGCGTGCAGAGCGCTCAAAGGAATTCCTACAGAAGTAGGAATGAACTAAAAAACGTTCGCTCTGTTCTGCTCGCTCATCGCCGTGGACGCGCTCCGTTATGAATGCCCGTGCAGCCGTTAGTTTCATTTCAAAATTAGCGCCTTTTCTGGGGCTGATTGCTTGAATTGTGAGTTCAATAGCCTATTATTGTTCATGGAAAACACAACAACAAAATAGTATAATGACAGATTCGCTTAAATAGGCGCTTTTACACAAAATATTCCTTCATCATCTATTCAGTCTAAATAGCGATAAATTTCGCTCTATTCGCGTTTGGTGTGAACGCAGCATATTGAACAGGCTGCGATGTCAAGATTGCAAAGCTGGAGTGTGTGTGTGCGCGCGCGAGAGAGGCGTGCGGGCGCGATCGAACTGTGTGTGTGTGTGAGAGAGAGAGAGAGGCGCGGGCGCGATTGAACTGTGTGTGTGTGTTAGT
Organism: Gila orcuttii; assembly: GCA_026230005.1. Taxonomy (NCBI): domain Eukaryota; kingdom Metazoa; phylum Chordata; class Actinopteri; order Cypriniformes; family Leuciscidae; genus Gila; species Gila orcuttii. The sequence continues at coordinate 39,852,495 of JAPDVR010000002.1, forward strand.
GAGAGAGAGAGAGAGAGAGAGAGACGCGGGCGCGATCGAACCGTGGAAACATAAAAACATACTCCGTCATTTTGTTCATCCAGGACATCATTCAAACTGCAAATTGTTTACTTATATTTGTGTACATTCGCAATAAAAAACACCATTGTGCTTTTGTCACACTCTAAACTCTTGTCAAACTGTAACCTACAACTGTCACCCAACCAAAAACACACACACACACACACACAGGCGCGCACGCACACGCACACGCACACTGTTTTAAAAGCAAAACATATTTATCCAACCCCATTTCAAAACAATAATCTTAAGATATTATATCGTATGCTATGTGTTGTGAATACACCCATGTTAAACATTAAAATGTACTTCCATTGCATATCATAGAACACATAAGCGTAAAATAAAATTACATTAATAAACCTGTACAAAGACCTCCAGATAAATACTGGGCTTCTATATTTACACATTTAAGTGCTGCAAAACATATTGAGCTATGACATCCTATGACATTAAAAATTATTCTATATTTAAATTATCTCATGTATGTGGCTATTGTGGTTTACGATCATAGGCCTAGTCCCAAATAGCACACTTCATATGAATTTTCGGTCTTGTGTACTTATTTCATGTGTCCGTTAAATCCATGAGGCCGTAGGGTGTCTCATTTTTCATTTTAGGTTTCAGAAAGTTGCTCACGCATACTTTGTGGTTGATATGTGCCCTCGATGCACACTTTTGCAGAGCCCACACTGATGCAAGCTCTACAGCACACTTCTTTTCGACAGTCAAAGCAGGGTTACGTTTTTGCACGTTGTGCACAATACCCTATAAAGGCACCAGGGTGGTGGTGCCACCGGCTTGTTTATATATATATATATATATATATATATAGCTGCGAGCAGTGATGAAGGGCCAAAGCCGGCGGCACCGCCACCCCAGTGCCTTTAGGTAACTAAAGGCACCGGGGTTGCGGTGCCACCGGCTTGGGCCCGCAATCGCTGCTCGCAGCTATATTTAGGGCCCGAGCACTGATGGTGTGAGGACCCTCTTGGAATTGCTCTGTTTATTATTAGGGCCCGAGCACCGATGGTGTGAGGACCCTCTTGGAATTGCTCTGTTTATTATTAGGGCCCGAGCACCGATGGTGTGAGGACCCTCTTGGAATTGCTCTGTTTATTATTATTATTATTATTATTCTCCGAAATGAATCGCATTTTTGAGGGCCTAAACATGCACGAAAACTCACGAAAATTTGCACACACGTAAGAACTGGCGAAAATTTACATCTGATATGTGTTTCAGAATTGGGCTGGGCAAAATGGCTCGATAGCGCCACCTATAAAGGTTCAACGGAGTGCGCCTCCCGCTACGTTTCACGTACGTGTACGAAATTCGGTACATGCATGTAATGACCCAATACCTACAAAAAAGTCTCTTGGAGCGTATCCCTAAACACAACAGGAATTCAGCCATTTTGATCTTCCTCTCTGATTTGTGTGCAGTTTTTGCCATTTTCAGGCCTCGTACTTTAACTAACTCCTCCAACAGTTTTGATCTGATCATCTTCAAATTTGGTGAGTGTAATATTAAGGCCTTTGCGACGTTAAATTGCGAAGATCTTGTTTTTTCGTTGAAGGGCGTGTCCTCGGCGGCCTGACAAATTTCGATGTTTCGCCATGAAACAGGAAGTTGCTGTAACTCAGGCAAACAATGTCCAATCTGCCCCAAACTTCACACGTTTGATAAGAGTTCTGTCCTGAACACATGTCCATGCTCATATTCAGTTACAGTCATAGCGCCACCTGCTGGCAACAGGAAGTGACATGTTTAACACTGTTGTGGACTCCTAATAATATATAAAAAAATGCCAGCAAGTGTTAAACATGCTAGCAACATACTAGAAACATGCTAGCAAACACTTAGCTAAGTGCTAAAGCATGCTATTACTGCAATTAAATAGGAATTTGCTGTAACTCAAGCATGGAATGTCAAATCTGCCCCAAACTTCACACATTTGATAAGAGTCATGCCCTGAACACATCTACATGAGAATATTCTATGTATAATATACTATGAGTTATAGTAATTGCGCCACCTACTGGCAACAGGAAGTGACATGTTTAACACTGTGATGCAGTACTAGCAACATATTAAATATGCCATTGAGTTATAAACATGTTAGAAACATGTTAAAACATGCTAGCAATTTTTAACTAAGGGCTAAAGCATGCTAATGCAATGAAACAGGAAGTTGTTCTTACTCAAGAAGGCAATGTTCAATCTGTCCCAAACTTCACACGTTTGATAAGAGTCCTGCCCTGAACAAATCTACATGACAATTTTCAGTTACAGTAATAGCGACACCTACTGGCAACAGGAAGTGACATGTTTTACAGTGTGATGCAGTACTAGCAACATAGTAAATATGCCATTGAGTTATAAACATGTTAGAAAAATCTTAAAACATGCTAGCAATTCTTAGCTAAGTGCTAACACATACTAATGCAATGAAACAGGAAGTTGTTTTTACTGAAGAAGGCAATGTCCAATCTGCCCTAAACTTCATACGTTTGATAAGGGTCCTGCCCTGAACATATCTACATGACAATTTAAAGTTAAAGTAATAGCGCCACCTACTGTCAAAAGGAAGTGACATATTTTACACTGGGATGCAGTACTAGCAACATATTAAATATGCCATTGAGTTCTAAACATGCTAGAAACATGCTAAAGCATGCTAGCAACACTTATCTGAGTGATAACGCATGCTATTATCCCCATAATAAAGGACATTTTTGTAACTGACTTTGACATACTCCTCCTATATTTACCTACTTAAATGCACATTGCCCACAGTGATCTGTCTTCCTAAAGCCACCGGGTGGCGGTGGCACGGGTGCGAGGACCCTTTCAATGCTGCTTGCAGCTTTAATTATTATTATTTTACTACCTTTTGGGCACTTTTGGGGCCCTTAACGTGCTCGAAAACTCTTGAAACTTTGCACACGGGTCAGGACCCGCGGCCATCAGGGCCGGGCTGAAGCTGGTACCCGGGCGTGGCAGGGGGGCTTGACAGCGCCCCCTGGAACGGGGTCCGAAAACTTGGTCCATATATCAAACACGCTTGCATGTATTAATATGAAACTCAGTACACATATAGATCTCATCAGGCCGAACATCTTTCCCTTAGTCAAGTTTTACGCCAGTCCAACAGGAAGTCGGCTATTAAGGCGAGACACTACAGGTGAATAGGGTAAAAATTTTAACGTACAGATATCACCATGAATCTTAACCAGTTGATTACTCGCATGAATAGGAGAAAAAAATTGATTGCAAGTTTTCTGTAATTTTATGTTTAAATATGCTAATCAGGCTATATCTAATTAAATATGCACTAATTTGCATATATTTTGAAGTGACGTTTTTTGAAGATGAAAAAAACAAGGTTCAAAATTATTTTTGCATTTTGTTGATATATTCAATGAAAAGACATAACAGAACGGATTATGTTTTTGTATGTTTTGATTATGTTTCTCCTTTTGTTACCCTGTAAATCAGAAAATACTGCCAATTGTCAGGAACCAATCAGACACCACATCCTTCACCACACAGCGATCACTCTCCCCAGAATACTAATCACCTGCACCTGTTCACAATCAGTAAGTCTCATCAACCCCTGCATAAAGACACTCACCACAGCCTCACTCACTGTCAAGCCTCCAACAGGAACAGACCATTTCCCGTTGTCCTGCTAAACCACTAAAGAAGTCCAGTTCCAGCCAAGTAAAGTATACTCACCGGTGAATTACTAACCTCTGCATTCCTGTTCCACTGCCTCCAGACATCCTGTTCGAGTCCTTGCTTCCTGAAACCCCGTCTGGATTCCCGTCCCTTTGAATCCTGGATCTTCCTGAGTCCTGGTGTTCACGCTGAGTTATCTCTCCCACAACGACATCTGTAATAGAAAAGACACGGATAAATATCTGCCATCGCTTGACATAAAGTAACCTGAAGAGGATCTGCTCACCTGTACTCTGCCCCGCATGTAGTGATCCACCTCGTATCTGCACCAGCACTCTGAGAATACTCACCCTTGCACTTGTGTCACAATTAATAAAGTTGCGTTTGGATTCACTTACCTCTGTGTCCTTGCCTGTATCCTGACAGAAGGCTTGACCGACTACCGCTATGGATCCAACACAACCGCCAACCGCAGCCATTCCAGGGCAACCAGTAACCGATGCGGCGAGTTCGCTTCCACAACCAAACCCCGCTTCCGCAAACCTCACTTCCACGATGGTATGCATTGCTAGCCCCACGTCCCGACCAGCGCCCTTCTCCGGTCGGGCGGAAGATTGCAATGGCTTCCTTTTGCAGTGTTCGCTCACCTTTGAACAGCAGCCTCATCTGTTTCCCACAGACCGTTCACGAATCGCTTTTATCATTCAGCAGTTATCTGGAACAGCATTGAGATGGGCTGAAGCGCTGTGGGTACAAGAGACTGAGGTTACCAGGTCACTACAGAATTTCATTCACCATTTCAAGGAGGTTTTCGGCCAACCAGTCAGTGATTCCACCATCAGTGACAAGCTAATGCATCTTCGACAGGATAAGAGATCCGTCTCAGAATATTCCATTGAATTCCGCACCCTAGCTTCAGTGAGTGGTTGGAACGAAAAGGCTCTCCTGGCAGTTTATCGTGGCGGTCTCAATCCAGCACTTCGTCTCCAAATGGCGATCTACGATGACAACCTGGGGCTCGAAAAATTCATACAGCAAACTCTCCGTATTAATCAACGTTCCCAGAGCTGCTATCGAGATACTCGAAGTTCTCAAGCCACATCCCCTCATGTCCTCACGAATCGTGAGTTTGAAAAACGCCCCGAAGACATGCAAGTCGATACTCACCGGCTCACCCAGGCTGAACGCTCTCGTCGCAGAGGAATGAAGTTATGTCTGTACTGTGGTGGAAAGGGTCATTTTCGACTTGTATGCCCCATTCGACCACCTCAGTTGACGGTAAGCTCCGTTCTGGCTCACCACGCCGTCTCGACACCACTCACAATTCCAGTAATCCTGAAAATTCGAACTTTCCACTTATCTGTAGCAGCCATTGTCGATTCCGGATCAGCGGGGAACTTCATTTCAGGGCAACTCTGCAAGAAACTTAACCTCAGGAAGGTCGACATCCCAAAGCCATACTCCATTCATGCAGTGACCGGCGAGCCCATTAACAAGGGGTATGTTACTTCACAAATCACACCCATCCAACTGTGTATTGAAAATCTTCACCACGAAATGTTCGAACCTCTCATTCTTAAGAATAGCCAAGCAGACATCATCCTCGGCCGTCCGTGGTTAATTCGTCACCAACCCACCATAAATTGGCAGTCCGGTAAAATCACCAGTTGGGGATGTCATTGTCCACTTAAGCAATGCGCACATTCTGTTCCACCAGCTGCAGAACCCGAGAAAATGCTCACTGTGAGTTCCACCTCCATCGAGAGCCCCACGGAGAATCTGTCTACAAACATTCCCTCTTGCTATTCCTCGTTCTCTGACATATTCAACCCGGTTACTGCCTCCAACCTGCCACCTCATAGACCCTGGGATTGTGCCATTGACCTGTTCCCCGATGCCTTGATTCCCAAGGGTAAGATTTATTCCCTCTCCATCCCTGAACAAGAGTCTATGCGGAAGTACATCGAGGAAGCATTACAACAGGGGTACATTCGTCCCTCTACATCTCCTGCGGCCGCTAGTTTCTTTTTTGTCGCCAAGAAGGATGGAGGATTAAGACCTTGCATCGATTACAGAGCCCTGAATCGAATCACCGTCAAGTTCAGTTACCCGCTGCCTCTCATCCCAACAGCCCTCGAGCAGCTCCGAGACGCCAGGATCTTCACCAAGTTGGATCTAAGAAGTGCCTACAATCTGATCAGAATTAAAGGAGATGACTGGAAAACCGCTTTCATCACACCTGCAGGGCACTATGAGTACTTGGTCATGCCGTATGGGTTAGTCAACGCTCCTTCCGTGTTCCAAAGCTTCATGGACGAGGTACTCCGAGACTACCTGGGGAAATTTGTGTTGGTGTATATTGATGACATTCTGATTTATTCCAAGAACCCTGTTGAGCATCAACATCATGTGGCCCTGGTACTCCAACGACTCAGGGAATTCACCCTCTTCCTAAAGGCAGAGAAGTGCACGTTTCACCAGACCGATGTCGAATTCATAGGATACCAACTCAGTGAAAGAGGTGTGGAGATGGACAAACGGAAGACGGAGGCCATCATGTCCTGGCCAACCTCACAGTCGGTGAAAGAGCTCCAGAGGTTCCTTGGCTTTGCGAATTTCTACCGACGGTTCATACACCAGTACAGTTTCCTGACAGCTCCTCTTACCTCCCTGTTAAAGGGGAAACCCAAGGTGTTGCTATGGACCCCAGAAGCTGAGCATGGCTTTAATTCCCTCAAAGCCGCTTTCACCACCGCACCCTTGCTCCACCATCCGGATCCAGAGAAGGTATTTGTGGTGGAAGTAGATGCCTCCACAACCGGGGTAGGAGGGATTCTGTCCCAATATTCGGGCTCCTCTACCAAGACCGTACCTTGCGCATTCTTTTCCAAGAAACTATCCACAGCAGAAATCAACTACGACATTGGGAACCGAGAGCTGTTAGCGGTGAAACTTACCTTGGAGGAATGGAGGCATTGGTTGGAGGGGGCGAAACATCCATTCTTGGTACTTACAGACCATAAGAACCTCCAGTATTTACGAGATGCGAAAAGGCTGAACCCACGTCAGGCACGATGGGCATTGTTCTTCACTAGGTTCCATTTTAAGATTTCCTATCGTCCAGGCTCCAAGAATACTAGAGCAGATGCCCTCTCTCGCATCCATGCCCCAGAAATCCCTAAGGAGGAACCCGAGACCATTTTGCCACAGAAATTGTTTGTCAATCCCATCCAGTGGGAGATCAACGAGCAATTATTGGAACTGTCGCGACAACAACCTCGAATCCCAGGGTGTCCCCCCGAGAAGATTTACATCCCAGAGGACTTCCGAAACTCTCTCATTGCTTCAGCTCACTCCTCCGTAGGCACAGGTCATCCCGGAATCACCAAAACACTCACTACTCTCCAACTCAAGTACTGGTGGCCCAATATGCAGCATGACATCACGACATTCATCCAAGGTTTTATCCCCTGTGCCATGTCCAAGGTTCCCCGAAATCTCCCTGTGGGTAAACTCGTCCCGCTTCCAGTTCCACATAGGCCTTGGTCCCACATTGGAGTGGATTTTGTCACAGACCTGCCTGCCTCCGACGATAACACCTGTATCCTCGTAGCCATTGATCGGTTCTCCAAGGCATGCAGGCTGATTCCTCTGAAAGGGCTCCCCACGGCGTTTGTCACGGCAGAGCTTCTGATGGAGCACGTCTTCCGGAACTACGGCCTCCCAGAAGACATCGTGTCTGATAGGGGACCCCAATTCATCTCCCGAGTTTGGCGAGCCTTTTTCACCCTCATGAACGTGACCGTAAGCTTGTCATCAGGATACCATCCACAAACAAATGGCCAAACCGAACGTAAAATCCAAGATATAGGACGATTCCTGCGTACCTTCTGCCACTCCAACCAAAACATCTGGAGTCGTTACCTCATTTGGGCAGAGTACGCACAAAACTCCCTCAGACAGTCATCCACTCAACTGACTCCATTCCAGTGTGTGCTAGGGTACCAACCCCCACTGTTTCCATGGTCCGGCGAACCTTCCGAAGTACCAGCCGTAAATGAGTGGTTTCAAGAGAGCGAGGGAGTGTGGAATCAAGCCCATCACCATCTTCAACAAGCAGTGAATCGCCAACGACATTTCGCAGATGCTCACCGCCGTCAAACCCCTGAATACCAACCCGGACAGTTAGTCTGGCTCTCCACTAAAGACATCCGTCTACGCCAGCCTTGCCGCAAACTCAACCCCAGATACATCGGACCGTTCCCCATCGTAAGACAAGTAAACCCAGTCACTTATCAACTTCGCCTACCTCCAGAACATCGGATCCATCCCACGTTTCACGTCTCCCTCCTGAAACCTCACCATCCACCTGTACCCCACTCAGCCACAGAACCGGTCCCTGAAGATAACCCCCCGATACCACCTATTGAACCAGAGCCCATCTATTTGATAAATGAGATTTTGGACTCCCGACGTCGAGGTGGTCGGATAGAGTATCTCATAGATTGGGAGGGGTATGGACCAGAGGAAAGATGTTGGGTGCCCCGGAACGATGTCCTTGATCCCAATCTACTCCGAGAGTTTCACGTTCAATATCCAGACAAACCTGCACCACGGCCAAGAGGTAGACCACCACGACGTCGGGGTCCAAGGTCCGCTGGCGCGGACCCTGGAGGGGGGGGTAATGTCAGGAACCAATCAGACACCACATCCTTCACCACACAGCGATCACTCTCCCCAGAATACTAATCACCTGCACCTGTTCACAATCAGTAAGCCTCATCAACCCCTGCATAAAGACACTCACCACAGCCTCACTCACTGTCAAGCCTCCAACAGGAACAGACCATTTCCCGTTGTCCTGCTAAACCACTAAAGAAGTCCAGTTCCAGCCAAGTAAAGTATACTCACCGGTGAATTACTAACCTCTGCATTCCTGTTCCACTGCCTCCAGACATCCTGTTCGAGTCCTTGCTTCCTGAAACCCCGTCTGGATTCCCGTCCCTTTGAATCCTGGATCTTCCTGAGTCCTGGTGTTCACGCTGAGTTATCTCTCCCACGACGACATCTGTAATAAAAAAGACACGGATAAAGATCTGCCATCGCTTGACATAAAGTAACCTGAAGAGGATCTGCTCACCTGTACTCTGCCCCGCACGTAGTGATCCACCTCGTATCTGCACCAGCACTCTGAGAATACTCACCCTTGCACTTGTGTCACAATTAATAAAGTTGCGTTTGGATTCACTTACCTCTGTGTCCTTGCCTGTATCCTGACACCAATAGCCTTAAAAAAATGATTTCCGCCCTATTTTTAGGCATAAAATGTCATATAAATCAGGCCAAGAATGATATATCAACAAATCCCTCTGAACAAACCTTCACAATATAGTTAGGAATAGGACTGTAAAGTTTGGTGTATGTAGGTGCTACAGAAGTGGAAAATCGTCACTAGGAGTGTGAGGAAAACTCATTTTGAGAAAACGGCCTTAAAAGATTTTTATGGCAAAATTCCACTAATTTCTATTGAAAGCCATGAATTACAGACAAAATTTGTTTTTTGTTTAGTATTATAAATTTGTTTAGTATTATATAGTAATTATATTATGCAAAAACTGAAATGTGTTGTGTAATGTAATTGTTTTGGATAAATAGTGTGTAAAGTATTGTATATATGTGATGCATGTATATAATGTCAGAGCGCGTCACGTGACGATTCTGAACAAATCACATTGTCCGAAATTGGCATCAGCCAATGAGATTGCGCATTTCAAGTTAAATCGCCCGTTTTACTTTCACGATTGGTTGCTGATAAACAGGAAATGACCATATTTGGATCCGATAGCGTTGCAAAGGAGAGAGAGAGCTTTCTAACGGTGTGTGTGATGACAGCGTGCAGACAGCGATCAAGGAGCAGCAGGATGATTTAGAACGCCAACTTTTGTTGAATTTATGCGAAATCTACACAAGCAAACAGACAAAGTGTAGTAAAATAAAGACCTAAATGTGTATTTTGGACTTTTTTCAGCACAAGTCTGAAAGACGACATGTTATTAAAGACAAATAGCCCAAAATCTAAAAATTGACCAGTGAAAAAAAAACGATGTTTTTGCCTGCCGTGTCTCGCCTTAAGGGTTGTTTGGAAACGCATGCCGCCGGATTTTGATATACTACTCCTAGGAAATTCATCCGATCGCCACCAAACTCGGTCCGCATGAAGTCAAGACATTGAGGATGCTAAATTGCCAGCGGATATTTGATATCTCAAACGGTTTGGCCGTGGCGAGGAAACGAATTGTGTCCAAAATAATATCAAAATAGTACATAAAACTCAGGTAGGCCTATTGTATTTATATATAAATATATTTTCCCCCGATTAATCAACGTGTGACACAAGCGATCGCTAATATAAAAGTGGAAGTATAATACGGACGTCCACACGTACATTGATCATGGTGGAGCTTGCAGAGCTCTCGAAAGAATTCCTATGGAAGTAGGAATGACCTAAAAAACGTTCGCTCTGTTCTGCTCGCTCCTCGCCGTGGACGTTATGCACCGTTATGAATGCCCGTGCAGCCGTTAGTTTCATTTTAAAATTAGCGCCATTTCGGGGGCCGATTGCTTGAATTGTGAGTTCAATAGCCTATTATTCTTCATGGAAAACTCAACAGCAAAAGAGTACAATGACAGATTCTCTTAAATGGGCGCTTTTACACAAAATATTCTGTCATCATCTTTTCAGTCAGCTCTTCACTCTCGTGATTAATGAAATTTGATTAATCAAATCAACAGTGGGGGGCAATGATATATTTAAATCTGCATATTGTAATATCGGCAGGGCACCCCCCTAATCCAGTCTTATTAAATGTATGATTCATCTTTCATTTTTAATTTCTAAATTTGATCAATAGATTCAATTATTTAGAATAATAAGGGCTGTTAGGGCTGTTAGGGCTGATCAAATGAAATCTTTTACACTGAAAAATAACAATGCATTAAATAATGTTATGAGAACTTGGGTGGCGCTGCTCAGCGGCTGACATGGACATGGGAGCTCTCTGACTATTCGGTCAATGTCAATGGCTTGTTAGTATGTAAACGTCTGCATTTGGATGTAAACAATTGACGGAAGCATGGCTTACTTGGAACTTTTTCTGGCGATCATTTTACTCTCTCTATTTCTGTCAAACGCCGAGACATCAAGGATAACCTACGGCAGACATCAACTACTTCAGCTGGGCATAACAACACAGCTGCAGTGGACACCTCCAACAGATTTTCCTTTGGAATGCCGACGTCAAACTGAACAGCGACTCAGGACAAAGAGGAAGCGTGGTTCGAGAGGAGGAATTAAACGCCGCATTCGTGCCAGAGGATTTAAACCCCCACTACCAACTATAGTCCTCTCTAATGTGAGATCGCTACGTAACAAATTAGATGAACTCCATGCCTCTACGCAATACCGGTATGAAAACAGAGATTAGTTGTCTGTTATGTTTCAGTGAGACTTGGTTAAACCATACAGTGAATGATGACAGTCTTTCCCTACCTGGTTTTGGTACACCGTTAAGACTTGATAGAGAACAACAAGCTACGGGGAAATCGATTGGTGGAGGTCTATGTATGTACATTAACACCAAGTGGTGTAGACACCATATCATTAGACAGACCATCAACTCCCCTAACCTAGAACTCTTATCAGTTTCCCTAAGACCTAAATATTTACCACGAGAGTTTGGCCAACTATTTGTATGTCTAGTGTACATTCCCCCTGACGCAAACTACAAAGCGGCTGCAGATGCGATATATTACCATATACAAGAACTTGAAGCAGCATCCCCAGACACTCCGAAACTTATTCTGGGTGACTTTAATGGTTGCACTTTGTCATCTGCATTACCCCACTATCAGCAGTATGTGAAGTGCGCCACGCGTGGATCAAAAACAATTTATCTATGTTATGGCAACATAAAAAATGCCAACAAAGCAGTCAACAAATCTGCGATAGGCGACTCCGATCATAACACTGTTTTTTTTATTGCCCTCGTACCAACAAAAATTGAAAAACCTAAAATTACATCAGTGCGTGTGTGGGACAAAGACAGTTTGACCGCTCTGCAGGGCTGTTTTGACTGCACAGAATGGAGCGTTTTTGACTGTGTAGATCTCGATGACCATGTGGATGTTGTCACGTCATATATTAACTTTTGTGTGGATAATATTATACCCACAAAACGTATGAAACAGTTTGCGAATTCAAAACCATGGATTACAACCGAAATTAAAAAACTGTTAGTGGATAAAGAAAGAGCGTTTAAAGGAAATGACAGGTATGGAGGGAAGCTGATTCAGAGGGAAATACAGTCAAAAATCAAACAAGGCAAGAGACAATTTAAAGACAAAGTTGAACAACAACTTAAGAAAAATAACTCGCGTATGGCGTAGAGGGGTATTAAAACCATCATAGGTCAAAATCACCACTCTAACGCCACGGTACATACAGTCGAACAAGCAAATACCCTGAATGAACACTTTGCGAGATGGGAGAGTGACGCGCCAGCCTATCCAATCAGCCTTGATGGAAGAGCAAGTGCCTCAATCAGGGTAAGCTGTGAGGAAGTGGGGCGGATCTTCTCCCATATAAGGATATGGAAAGCTGCCGGCCCTGACAGGCTGGAAGGCACCATCCTAAAGAGCTGCAAAAAACAACTGAGCCCGGTGTTCAGAGGACTGTTTTAGAAATCACTTGACACACACAAAGTCCCAAAGATTTGGAAAACAGCTGAAATTTTACCACTTCCTAAGAAACCTAAACCGGTTGGACCGAACAATTTTAGACCAATAGCACTCACTTCTGTTGCTATGAAGTGTTTTGAGCGGAAAATCATCTCAAAATACAAACCAAAGCTCACATAGATACAATACAGTTTGCCTATAGAGAGAAAAGAGGTGTGGAAGATGCTGTCATAACCCTCCTGAATGGAATTTATAAACACCTGGAAACACCTGCCTCCTATGTACATATCCTGTTTGCAGACTTCTCTTCAGCTTTTAACACCATCCAGTCATACATGCTGATAGAGAAGCTGACAAACATGGGTGTAAACCTCAATCTGGTGAAGTGGATTCAGGACTTTTTAACAGGCAGACAACAGTATGTGCGCACGGGACATAGTCAGTCAAGAACCATCATGACAAACACGGGAGTTCCACAAGGATGTGTTTTATCACCATTGTTATTTATTTTATATACTAATGACTGTGTCAGCAACCATTCAAACTGTTCCCTGATTAAGTTTGCAGATGATGCTGCCCTAGTCGGTTTTCTAACAGATAATGAACAGGATTATAGGACTGAGGTTGACCATTTCCACGAATGGTGCAATCAAAACTCACTAATTTTAAACATTTCAAAAAACAAAAGAAATGGTGATCGATTTTAGGAAAAGGCCCCCTCCACTGTAACCTGTTACTATTCATGGGACAGTTATTGAAACTGTGGAGGAGTACAAGTATTTGGGCACTATTATTGATTACAAACTCACCTGGTCTGCCAATACACTAGCAAGATACTCGAAAGCACAGCAACGGCTTTATTTTTTAAGGAAACTGCATAGTTTTAATGCAGAGACAAAAACTCTGACATTGTTTTACTTAACTTTTATTCAGAGTGTGGTGACTTTCACCATCCAGTGCTGGGGGGGGGGGGGACTTTCTATCCAGAACAGGAATATGCTAGACAAGGTGACTAAATTGGGCAGGAAAATTACGGGATCCGATGTCAAAAGCATCTCAAATCTTACAGATCAGTACACCCTCAATTTGGCTCGGAGGCTACTGAATGATCCATCCCACCCACTTTGCTCAGAGATTTCCCCCCTACCCTCTGGATGTAGATTTCGAATGCCCCGAACAAAAACTAAACGGGCCATTACATCATTTGTGCCTAGGAGCATTCAGTTACTGAACAGATCAGACACAGGCACATAGATAGATATTTTTTAAATGTGTACTATCGATTATTATTTTAATTATTTATTGATTAATTTTTGCTATTGGACTGATGATTGCATGTTCCTCCATTTGATGCATTGTTGCTGCTTTGTTGTTTGTTTTGTTTTGTTTTTTGTATCCTCTATGTCCACAATGCTGTTGGATATTGGGGTGGTTTATTGTAACCTGTGCTGATGTCTAATGTGGCTTCCTTGAGTGCAAAACAAATTCCCCTCTGGGCAATAAAGGTTCAATTCAGATTGTTTTAAATAAGTTAATTAACTATTGTTGGAAAGAATGATACTTTTAAACATAACACTAAACCGCCATTAGGTGTCGCCACTGGCCAGGCAACTGTCTTAATGAGTGAGTCATTGATTCATTCGTTCAAACGATTCGTTCAAACAACTAAGTCATTCATTAATGAGACAGATGTTTATGGATTGATCATTGAATCTTTGAGTCAACCGATTCGTTCAAAATGCTGAATCATTCAGTAATGAGAAAACACGTTGCTGTGAGATGCGCAATCGTGATGGTTCTGCTGTGATCTTTGTTTAACAATTTTCGCTGCTGAAACAGAACAAAAACAGTCAATATTGCATCTAAAATGTAAGTGACTTAATTGTAATTGTTTATTGAACTGTTGTATCAAATCAATGTCACAGTTTCAATCGTGATGGTATTTTGGTGGGGTGACAGTTATACGTTACAGTTTGACAAGAGTTTATAGTTTGACAAAAGCACAATATTGTGTTTTATTGCGAGTGTACACAAATATAAGTAAACACTTTGCAGTTTGAATGATGTCCTGTATGAACAAAATGACGGAGTATGTTTTAATGTCTCAATTGTTTGATCGTGACACACACACACACATTGTGCATTCCAGCATTGCAATCTTGACATCGCAGCCTGTTCATTATAGTCAACCTAACAAATAAAAATTACACTGCTCTGTTTAAATATTCAGCAGTACAATTTGTACCATTCAGCGTAAGCACGGCTCCACTGTGATGTTTCCAAGCTAATTTTTGCGCATGTGAATAGGATGATTTTTTCCATCGATATTAAAACGTGAGTTTATGACTATGTATATATACATATATATACACACATATATACACACACATATATACATATACATATATATCTATATATATATATATATATATATATATATATATATGTATATATATACAGGTCCTTCTCAAAAAATTAGCATATTGTGATAAAGTTCATTATTTTCCATAATGTAATGATAAAAATTAAACTTTCATATATTTTAGATTCATTGTACACCAATTGAAATATTTCAGGTCTTTTATTGTTTTAATACTGATGATTTTGGCATACAGCTCATGAAAACGTCTACGGTTACGTATATAACGTCTCGGTTACGTATGTAACCCTCGTTCCCTGAGTAGGGAACGGAGACGTTACGTCAGATGACGACGAATGGGGTTTCGCTTAGAAAGCCTATCAACTTCGAGTATTACAAAATGAGCCTATGGCAAAGAAATGCCATGGGTCTGCGGAATTTGCATGACGTAACTCCGCCCCACCTCTTGGGTATAAAAGGAGGAAGTCCGCAACAGCAGTTTATGTTTCTTCGCTGAGGAGCCAAGACTGAGCTCAGGCGATCCCCGCGGTACAGCGGAAAGTGGCAGGCAGACGTAACGTCTCCGTTCCCTACTCAGGGAACGAGGGTTACATACGTAACCGAGACGTTCCCTTTCGTTGTCACTCCGAGTTACGTCGGATGACGACGAATGGGGTTACCAGTCTAATCACGCCACCTTCTCAGCTGTCTTCCAGTGCCCTGCGTAAATCGAGGTCCCTGACATAGAAGGACGAAGGACTCCATATAACACAGGAATACCAAGGTACACTGGGAAGCATATCCCAAGCTAGGGGAAGTATGCAATTAATGCCAACCCAGAGGGGGGGGACTTAGAGAATACACATATGACCCGAAGGAAACATATGGAGAACACTGGGGTGTCCAGCCGCAGGTGGAATATTTCAACCCCAGGGGTGGCAAGGTGGCTTGCCAAGGGAAAGACACATGCTCAGAGAGGCTTACAGTGGAAATACACATGTGGGGGTCGCTCAGGGGAGGGACCATGCACACGGGAGGCACCTAGCCAACGCGCAGGCAATAGACACTGGCGCCGACGTCAGGAGTGCTGGAGGAACTCAGGGCTTTCGGGGAAGCTCACCTGAGGAGAATATCGCACGTATCCAGTCCGTGGAGTGGAATGGCGAGCAAGCGAAGACACCTGAGCGGGTCCGGTACTAGGTAGTTGAAGCGAGTACATGAGAGGACACTGGCTCCACTCGGAGATTATAGAATCTGGCGAATGTGTTAGGTGTCGCCCAGCCTGCAGCTCTGCAGATGTCTGTTAGCGAGGCGCCATGCGCTAGAGCCCAAGAGGATGCCACACTCCGGGTGGAGTGGGCCGTCACACCAAGGGGGCACGGTCGACCTTGCTTCTGGTAAGCCAAGGCAATGGCGTCCACTATCCAGTGAGACAACCTTTGCTTGGAGAGAGCCTTTCCCTTCAGCTTCCCACCATAACAGACAAAGAGCTGGTCTGAGGTCCTGAAACACCGCGTCCTGTCTACATAGGCGCGAAGAGCGCGTACTGGACAGAGCAGTGCCAAGGCTGGGTCTGCCTCCTCCGGGGGCAGCGCTTGCAGGTTCACCACCTGGTCCCGAAAGGGAGTGGTAGGAACCTTGGGCACATATCCGGGCCGGGGTCTCAGGATCACGTGAGAGAAAGCCGGTCCGAATTCCAGGCACGCTTCGTCGACGGAGAATGCGTGCAGGTCCCCTACCCTCTTGATGGAGGCCAGTGCAACCAGGAGCGCTGTCTTCATTGACAGGAACTTAAGCTCGACTGACTGCAGGGGCTCAAAGGGAGCACTCTTCAGGGCAGTTAGAACCACTGAGAGGTCCCAAGAGGGAACGAGAGGAGGGCGAGGAGGATTTAGTCTCCTCGCTCCTCTCAGGAACCTGATGACCAGGTCGTGCTTCCCTACCGACTTACCTTCGACTAGGTCATGGTGTGCGGCAATGGCGGCAACATAGACCTTAAGGGTGGAGGGAGACAGCCTTCGCTCCAACCCCTGCTGAAGGAAGGAAAGCACAACGCTGATCGAGCATCTCCGGGGGTCTTCTCGGTGAGAAGAGCACCAGACGACGAAGAGGTTCCACTTCAACGCGTAGACGTGTCTTGTGGACGACGCTCTAGCGGAAGTGATGGTAGCCGCCACCGCTGGTGGAAGGGTACTCAAACCTACCTCGAGCCGTCCAGGAGCCACACGTGGAGGCTCCAGAGATCGGGGCGAGGGTGCCACAGGGTGCCCCGTCCCTGAGAAAGAAGGTCCTTCCTCAGAGGAATGGGCCAGGGAGGTGCTGTCGCGAGGAGTGCAAGTTCGGGGAACCAGGTCCGGCCGGGCCAATACGGCGCGACCAAAATGACCTGCTCCTCGTCCTCCCTGACCTTGCGCAAGGTCTGCGCAAGAAGGCTCACTGGGGGAAACGCATATTTGCGGCCCGGCGGCCAGCTGTGCGCCAGTGCATCCGTGCCGAGCGTGCCCTCGGTCAGGGAAAAATACAGGGCGCAATGGGTCGAGTCGTGAGAGGCAAACAGATCTATCTGTGCGTCCCCGAACTGGTCCCAAATCAGCTGAACCGACTGGGGATGGAGTCGCCACTCTCCAGGGAGGGGCTGAAGCCGTGAGAGCTCGTCGGCTGCACAGTTCAGGGCTCCGGGAATGAAAATGGCTCGAAGTGACCTCAGATGCTTCTGACTCCATAGAAGGAGGTGGCGGGCGAGTTGTGACATACGGCGGGAGCGTAGACCACCTTGATGGTTGATGTACGCTACAGTAGCGGTATTGTCTGAGCGGACTAGTACGTGTTGACCCCTGAGCAACGCCCGGAAGCGGTGCAGGGCAAGGCGTACTGCCAACAACTCGAGGCAATTGACATGCCATAGCCGCTGGGGTCCTGTCCAGGAGCCCGCAGCAGCATGTCCATTGCACATGGCGCCCCAGCCCGTGGTGGAGGCATCCGTGGAGACCACAACATGCCGGGAAGCTCGTTCCAGGGGGACACCCGCCCTGAGAAAACTGAGGTTCGACCACGGGGTGAGGAACTGACGGCAGGTCGGAGTAACTGGTACCCGGAGCATGCCTTGATGCCATGCCCACCTCGGGACTCGGTCGCGAAGCCAAAGCTGAAGCGGTCTCATATGAAGCAATCCGAGCGGCGTGACCGCGGCTGCAGATGCCATATGCCCCAGGAGCCTCTGAAAATGTTTCAGTGGAACCGCATTCTTGCTCCTGAGATGTCTCAGGCAAGTCAGCAGTGACTGCGCGCGCGCGCTCGCTCGTAAGCTACGCGGACATGGCGACCGAGTCGATGTCCATACCGAGAAAAGAAATCCTCTGCACGGGGCAAAGTTTGCTCTTCCCCAGTTGACCCGAAGGCCCAGACGAGCTAGGTGCCGGAGCACTAGGTCCCTGTGTTCGCAAACCTGATCTCGAGAGTGAGCTAGGATCAGCCAGTCGTCGATATAACTCAGGATGCGAACCCCGTGTTCCCGAAGGGGAACAAGGGCAGCCTCGACGACCTTCGTGAAGGTGCGAGGAGACAGGGCCAGCCCGAAAGGGAGAACCGCGTACTGGTATGCCCGCCCCTCGAAAGCAAACCGTAGGAACGGTCTGTGTCGAGGAAGAATGGAGACATGAAAGTAGGCGTCCTTCAGGTCGATCGCTGCAAACCAATCCTGGGGCCGCACGCATTCGAGAACGCGTTGGCGGAGAGCATCCTGAACGGCAGCCTGTGAAGGGAGCGGTTCAGCACGCGCAAGTCCAGGATTGGCCGTAACCCACCGGTTTTCTTGGGGACAATGAAGTAGGGGCTGTAGAAGCCGGACCTCATCTCGGCTGGAGGGACAGTCTCGATCGCGCCCTTCGCCAGCAGGGTGAGAATCTCAGCTCTCATGATGGGGGCATTGCCACCGACCACAATGGAGCGGACTCCCCGGAAGCGGGGAGGAGACCGTGCGAACTGAATCGCATAGCCGAGCCTGATGGCGCGCGTGACTCAGCGGGACAGACGGGGAGTTCTAGCCAGGCTCCCAGGAACTGAACCAGCGGGGTCATGCGGGCCACAGGCGTCCCCCCGGGGGGGCAGCGAAGCGGAGTAACTGGCCCAGACGTGGACGGCATAGCGGCCCGGTGTGGGGGCATGGTTAGCACCCGCGCCCTGGCAGAGGGGGCCAGGGGAGTACCATGCTGGTCGTCCCGCGGGGGCCTGCTCTGCCAGGGGTCTGGCGACAGAGGGGGACAGGGGCGAAGCGGTCCGTGGACGGCACGCCGTGTCAAGCACCTCTGGGACAGAGGGGGACGAGGAGAGCACGGCTTGTGGGCGGCGCTCTGTGTCGTCCGAGAACTCTGTCTTCCCAGAGACGGGAGAGTCAGTTCTTAGGAGAATAAGGATTTTTCCCCGGCCCTCCACCGGGGAAAGGAGTGGTCCTGCTACCAACTCCTGGAAGAACTGAGTCCCATCTCTGTGGAGCCCGTCTCAGGAGCGCCGCTTAACCCGGCACGTAGCGGGGGGCGGGGCTGGAGAGGGCTGTGGCGTCCGCCCGTGGCTTCCAGAGCCGGCCCGTCTCTTTAAACGGGCGGGGTGGGAGCCGCGGGGGGGGGGCGCCTTCGGCAGTGGGCAGACCGAGGGATCTGAGCGGACGGCGGGCCATCGGGACAGAATCACGTCAGTCTGCACATGGGCGGTTGAGAGCTGTTGGGCGAAGTTCTCAACCGCACCGCTGAAGAGGCCGACCTGGGATATGGGAACGTCGGACAGACGGGGCCGCGCGACAGCCACAGAATGGTAGGCATCACCTGACCCAGGGAGCGTACGGCCACTTTCGTCGCTCGGTGAGCAAGGTCAGTGGCGGCGCGCGACTCAGTGAAGAGCCCTGGGTCAGTCCCGCCCTCGTGCAAGTCCATGAGCATCTGGGTCGAGGACCAGCAGAATGGCCATGGCCTGCAGAGAGGCGGCTGCCAGTCCCGTGGTGCTATAGGATCTCGCCACAAATGTAGACGAAAACTATAGACCACGGGCGGGTGCTTAGGATTGCGCCGAGAAGAAGCACTCTGAGGACACATAGCATCGCAACAGAGCGTTCAGCCGGGGGAACCCCAGTGTACCCGTGACAGCGGCCCCATCGAGGGGGGAAAGGCGGATGAGATCAGCGAGCGGTCCCGAGAAAACCAGGGGGTCTTCTGGGACTTCGAGATCTCATCATGCACGTCCGGGAGGGAAGGTATTGGGGTTTGCCGTGGACGAGGGTCGGCGGCCTTACCCAAAAACCAATCGTCCCAGGAAAGCATGGCTGTCATCTCTGGATCAGACTCAGGCACAGCCGTATGCACACCAGAGGGTGGCAGCTGTGACGAGTCGTCACTTCGCAGAGAATCAAACCCACCTTGTGAAGCTGCTACAAACATAGTATCATCCTCTGTAGCTTTAAATGAAACACACGGGCCACCAGAGGGTAGACTCGTGGGAATCACCTATTCACTAGCGGGCACCGCCGTTGAGGGGAGACTGGGGTCACGGACACGGAGTCGGCGCCTTGTTCCAGACCAACACCCTCAGGTCACCCTGGCCACCAGCCGAAGATCAGGGGGTGGATGAGGGGACTCTCACTCTTGCGAGTTCACCGAGTCTCGACCTATATGACGCGATGATCATGTTCCCACAGAGAGAACATGAGTCATCCACGAGCGCTGCTCTAGTATGATCAAGCCCAAACATACTAGACAACGCTCGTGCCCATCAGAGTCCGATACCAAGCTGCCGCAACCATTCGTTTTTTTTTTTTTTTTTTTAAATCCACGGGCGAGCCGTCTTTAAAAAGACGTGCCGCGTGCAAGCTCTTTTAGAGAGAAAACTCAAGTGTTGAAGCGCCCGGGGAAGCACGCACTCTCTGATGAACCACTGCAGAGATAATCAGGAAGCACGCACTCGCCGGAGATCGCCATCACACCAACACTCGAGGCACTCGTTCGTGAAGCTGATAATTCAGAGTTGGCTTGTGGAGAGAAGAATACACTTGGCTCCGAAGCGAAAACATAAACTGCTGTTGCGGACTTCCTCCTTTTATATATATATAAAAGGAGGAAGTCCGCAACAGCAGTTTATGTTTCTTCGCTGAGGAGCCAAGACTGAGCTCAGGCGATCCCCGCGGTACAGCGGAAAGTGGCAGGAAGACGTAACGTCTCCGTTCCCTACTCAAGGAACGAGGGTTACATACGTAACCGTAGACGTTCCCTTTCGTTGTCACTCCGAGTTACGTCGGATGACGACGAATGGGGTTACCAGTCTAATCACGCCACCTTCTCAGCTGTCTTCCAGTGCCCTGCGTAAATCTGAGATCCCTGTCGTGAGACTAGCACGGACGAAGGACTCCTATTTAACACAGGAATACCAAGGTACACTGGGGAGCATATCCCACGATTTTAGAGGAAATATGCAATTATTGCCAACCCAGAGGGGGGGGGGACTTAGAGAGTACACATATGGCCCGAAGGAAACATATGGAAAACACTGGGGTGTCCAGCCGCAGGTGGAATGTTTCAACCCCAGGGGTGGCAAGGTGGCTTGCTGAGGGAAAGACACATGCTCAGAGAGGCTTACAGTGGAAATACACATGTGGGGGTCGCTCAGGGGAGGGACCATGCACACGGGAGGCACCTAGCCGATGCGCAGGCAAGAGACACTGGCGCCGACGTCAGGAGTGCTGGAGGAACTCAGGGCTTTCGGGGAAGCTCACCTGAGGAGAATATCGCACGTATCCAGTCCGTGGAGTGGAATGGCGAGCAAGCGAAGACACCTGAGCGGGTCCGGTACTAGCTAGTTGAAGCGAGTACATGAGAGGACACTGGCTCCACTCGGAGATTATAGAATCTGGCGAATGTGTTAGGTGTCGCCCAGCCTGCAGCTCTGCAGATGTCTGTTAGCGAGGCGCCATGCGCTAGAGCCCAAGAGGATGCCACACTCCGGGTGGAGTGGGCCGTCACACCAAGGGGGCACGGTCGACCTTGCTGCTGGTATGCCAAGGCAATGGCGTCCACTATCCAGTGAGACAACCTTTGCTTGGAAAGAGCCTTTCCCTTCAGCTTCCCGCCATAACAGACAAAGAGCTGGTCTGAGGTCCTGAAACACTGCGTCCTGTCTACATAGGCGCGAAAAGCGCGTACTGGACAGAGCAGTGCCAAGGCTGGGTCTGCCTCCTCCGGGGGCAGCGCTTGCAGGTTCACCACCTGGTCCCGAAAGGGAGTGGTAAGAACCTTGGGCACATATCCGGGCCGGGGTCTCAGGATCACGTGAGAGAAAGCCGGTCCGAATTCCAGGCACGCTTCGTCGACGGAGAATGCGTGCAGGTCCCCTACCCTCTTGATGGAGGCCAGTGCAACCAGGAGCGCTGTCTTCATAGACAGGAATCTAAGCTCAACTGATTTCAGAGGCTAAAAGGGAGTACTCTTCAGGGCAGTTAGAACCACTGAGAGGTCCCAAGAGGGAACGAGAGTAAATCTACAGGCCTTGGATGGGTGCTTAGGCTCGCCACGAGAAGAAGCACTCTGAGGACATAGTTGCATGGCAACAGAGCGTTCAACCGGGGGGAGCCCAGTGTACCCACGGGCGGCTGCATCATCGAGGGGAGGAAAGGCGGATGAGATCAACGAGCGGTCCCGAGAAGACAACGGGGTCTTCCAGGACTTCGAGATCTCATCATGCACGTCCGGGAAGAAAGGTATTGGGGTTTGCCGAGGACGAGGGTCGGCGGCCTTACCCAAAAACCAATCGTCAAGTCGCGAACGCTCAGGCCAGGGTGGAGGCCTCCACTCAAGCCCGATACTCGCGGCTGCCCGGGAAAGCATGGCCGTCATCTCCGGATCAGACTCGAGCACAGCCGTATGCACACCGGAAGGTGGCAGCTGTGACGAGCCCTCACTTCCAGAAGAATCAAACCCACCTAGTGATGCTGCAACAGACATGGCATCATCCTCTGTAGCTTCAACCGAAACACGCGGGCCACCAGAGGGTAGACCCGCGGGAATCGGCCGCTCGCTAGCGGGCACTGTCATTGAAGAGGGGGGCTGGGGTCGCGGACACATAGTCGGCGCCTTGTTCCAGACCGTCACCCTCAGGTCACCCTGGCCACCAGCCGCAGGACGGGGGGTGGATGAGGGGACTCTCACTCTTGCGAGTTCACCGAGTCTCGACCGTAATGGGAACGGTCGCGAACATGACGGGGAACATGACGCGATGGTCATGTTCCCACAGAGAGAACATGAGTCATCCACGAGCGCTGCTCTAGCATGCTCGTGCCCATCAGAGTCCGATACCAATCTGCCGCAACCAGAAGTACACGGGCGAGGCATCTTTAAAAAGACGTGCCACGTGTAAGCTCTTTTAGTGAGAAAACTCAAGTGTTGAAGCACCCGGGGAGAAACGCGCCGACTGGCAGATCACTGCAGCAGATCAGCAGGAAGCACGCTCTCGCCGTAGATCGCCGTCACACCAACACTCGAGGCACTCGTTCGTGAAGCTGACAATTCAGAGATGGCTTGTGGAGAGAAGAATAAACTTGGCTCCGAAGCGAAAACATAAACTGCTGTTGCGGACTTCCTCCTTTTATACCCACGAGGTGGGGCGGAGTTACGTCATGCAAATTCCGCAGACCCATGGCATTTCTTTGCCATTGGCTCGTTTTGTAATACTCGAAGTTGATAGGCTTTCTAAGCGAAACCCCATTCGTCGTCATCCGACGTAACTCGGAGTGACAACGAAAAACGAAAGGGAACCCAAAATTCCTATCTCAAAAAATTAGCATATCATGAAAAGGGTCTCTAAACGAGCTATTAACCTAATCATCTGAATCAACTAATTAACTCTAAACACCTGCAAAAGATTCCTGAGGCTTTTAAAAACTCCCAGCCTGTTTCATTACTCAAAACCGCAATCATGGGTAAGACTGCCGACCTGACTGCTGTCCAGAAGGCCATCATTGACACCCTCAAGCAAGAGGGTAAGACACAGAAAGAAATTTCTGAACAAATAGGCTGTTCCCAGAGTGCTGTATCTCTCAGCACCTCAGTGGGAAGTCTGTGGGAAGGAAAAAGTGTGGCAAAAAACGCTGCACAACGAGAAGAGGTGACCGGACCCTGGAGGACCGATTCCAGACCTTGGGGGACCTGCGGAAGCAGTGGACTGAGTCTGGAGTAGAAACATCCAGAGCCACCGTGCACAGGTGTGTGCAGGAAATGGGCTACAGGTGCCGCATTCCCCAGGTCAAGCCACTTTTGAACCAGAAACAGCGGCAGAAGCGCCTGACCTGGGCTACAGAGAAGCAGCACTGGACTGTTGCTCAGTGGTCCAAAGTACTTTTTTCGGATGAAAGCAAATTTTGCATGTCATTCGGAAATCAAGGTGCCAGAGTCTGGAGGAAGACTGGGGAGAAGGAAATGCCAAAATGCCTGAAGTCAAGTGTCAAGTACCCACAGTCAGTGATGGTCTGGGGTGCCATGTCAGCTGCTGGTGTTGGTCCACTGTGTTTTATCAAGGGCAGGGTCAATGCAGCTAGCTATCAGGAGATTTTGGAGCACTTCATGCTTCCATCTGCTGAAAAGCTTTATGGAGATGAAGATTTCATTTTTCAGCACGACCTGGCACCTGCTCACAGTGCCAAAACCACTGGTAAATGGTTTACTGACCATGGTATTACTGTGCTCAATTGGCCTGCCAACTCTCCTGACCTGAACCCCATAGAGAATCTGTGGGATTTTGTGAAGAGAAAGTTGAGAGACGCAAGACCCAACACTCTGGATGAGCTTAAGGCCGCTATAGAAGCATCCTGGGCCTCCAT
Organism: Gila orcuttii; assembly: GCA_026230005.1. NCBI lineage: Eukaryota > Metazoa > Chordata > Actinopteri > Cypriniformes > Leuciscidae > Gila > Gila orcuttii. The sequence goes on from JAPDVR010000002.1 coordinate 39,877,184, forward strand.
AACACCTCAGCAGTGCCACAGGCTGATTGCCTCCATGCCACGCCGCATTGAAGCAGTCATTTCTGCATAAGGATTCCCGACCAAGTATTGAGTGCATAACTGAACATAATTATTTGAAGGTTGACTTTTTTTGTATTAAAAACACTTCTTTTATTGGTCGGATGAAATATGCTAATTTTTTGAGATAGGAATTTTGAGTTTTCATGAGCTGTATGCCAAAATCATCAGTATTATAACAATAAAAGACCTGAAATATTTCAGTTCGTGTGCAATGAATCTAAAATATATGAAAGTTTAATTTTTATCATTACATTATGGAAAATAATAAACTTTATCACAATATGCTAATTGTTTGAGAAGGACCTGTATATATATATATATATATATATATATATATATATATATATATAGCTGCGAGCAGCGATGAAAGGGCCAAAGCCGGTGGCACCGCCACCCCGGTGCCTTTAGGTAACTAAAGGCACCGGGGTTGCGTTGCCACCGGCTTGGGCCCGTCAGCTATATATTATTTTTTTTTTTATTATAATTTTTTTTTTTTTTTTGACTTCACAGGCACTTTGGAGATCTTAACATGCTCGAAAACTCTTGAAACTTTGCACACAGGTCAGAACCCGCGGCCATCAGGGCCGGGCTGAAGCTGGTACCCAGGCGTGGCGGGGGGCTCGACAGCGCCCCCTTGAATGGGGTCCGAAAACTTGGTCCATAAATCAAACACGCTTGCATGTAATAATATGAAACTCGGTACACATATAGATCTCATCGGGCCGAACAACTTTTGTACTCTTACTTTTTATTTAGGGTTGTTTGGAAATGCATGCTATGGAATTTTAAATACTCCTCCTAGGGAATTTATCCGATCGCCACCAAACTTGGTGTGCATGAAGTCAAGACATTGAAGATGATAAATTGCCAGCGGATTTTTGATTATTCGAACGGTTCGGCCTTGGCGAGGAAACAAATTTATGGCGAAAAAGGTAAACAGGAAGTGTGTTATAACTTCTACATTAATTAACTGATCTTGATGAAAATTCAGCAGTGTGTTCGTTGTAGGAGGCCGATCACATGGATGTGACTATTGTGAGTCAAAGTTATAGCGCCACCAACTGGCAGCAGGAAGTGTGTCATTTTCAAAATGCTTTGAAATCACCCTCTTATTTTTACCCGATTTGCTTCAAACTTCACTACTATAATGTAAACACACGGCAGATGTAGACCTGTGAATGGGTACTTGATATCTTAGATACTGTTGCCATGGCAACGCATCAAACTTTAATATACTTTTTGGATGCTTTTGAGAAAATTAGCATGCTTGGAATTGCATGAAATTCAACAGACACATCACATTTATTAGCCAGTAGACATGTGCAAAGTTTCAGAAACGGGCGTGGTACAGGGGCTCACTAGCGCCACCTTTTGACAAAAGTGGGGGGTAGTTTTATCTATAGTCACAAAACTCGGTATGTATATTGTTCTCATCGAGCCGGACAACTTTCTAATTTACAGTCCTTAGCTCCGACCAACAGGAAGTCAGATATTTTGGTTTGAATGTGGATTGTTTTGGAGAATTTTCTTTCCCTAATTTATGGCGAGAAAAGTGAAACACGAAGTGTTATAACTTCTGCATACATTAACTAATCTTGATGAAACTTCAGCAGTGTGTTCGTTGTAAGAGGCCGATCAGATGGATGTAACTATTGTGTCAAAGTTATAGCGCCACCAACTGGCAGCAGGAAGTGTGTCACTTTCAAAATGCTTTTGACAAACGTGGGTGGGTTAGTTTTACCTACAGTTACAAAACTTAGTACATATATTGTTCTCATCGAGCCAGACAACTTTCTAATTTACAGTCATTAGCTCCGACCAACAGGAAGTCAGATATTTTGGTTTGAATGTGGATTTATTGTAAAATCAGCCTCTGAATTTTTACCCAATCCTCTTAAGTGGTTTATTTTATTCCCACCAAACTTTTTTAACATGATGAAAATGCATTAAAGATGCTAAATTGTGAACGGATAATAAATATCTCAAACGGTTTTGCTATGGCAAGGGTTTAAAGTAACGTCAAAAAAGGAAACACTAAAAGCCTCATATCTTCTAAAAATGTAATTATACACTATTTGTTTCTATATAAAATTATACAAATATCAGAACTAAACCCATTTTATTCATTTTATTTTCAATTTAAGAATTATTTATTAGAGAATTGTTTTTATTAAGTTTAAAAACAGCCAGAATGGTTGTTTAGTCCAAAAAATAAATAAATCCAAGTCATACATATAGTGCTATACTGCCCTCTTGTGTTCAAAATTAGGTAGGCCTGTTGTATTTATATATAAATATATTAGGGATGTGACTATGTGAAACATTTCCCACCGGTTAATCAACGTGTGACACCGCTGGGGGCTTTTAAATCGCTAACTTAAAAGCGAAAGTAAAATACGGACGTCTTCACAAGACATTAATAATGGTGCGGAGTAGAGCGAGCGTTTCCAATTTATTCCTATGGAAGTAGGAATGAACTAAGAAAACGTTCACTGTTCTGCTCGTTCCTCGCCGTGGGCGCGCACAGTTATGAATGCCTGTGCAGCCGTGAGCATTTAAGTTTAATTTTAAAATTAGCACCATTTCGGGGGACGTATTGCTTGAATTTATTTTACAAAAACACAATGTTGTGTTTTATTGCGAGTGTACACAAATATAAGTAAACACTTTGCAGTTTGAATGATGTCCTGTATGAACAAAATGACGGAAAATTGTTTTTGTGTGTAAATCGCGGGCGCGATTGAAAAGTGAACTGATTGAACAGTGAACAGATTGAACAGTGAACCAGACTGTAGATAAAACCATAAAACCAACCACCCCACTTTATATATATATATAAGGGATGTCACGGTACCAAAATGCCAGTAGTCGGTTCCGATACCATTCAAATTTTATGGTTCTCAGTACCAATTTCGGTACCACAACAAGATCTGTTTGAACTATTTTTCCAATTTATGTAACTATTTGAAAAAAAAAATTCAATTCAATTCAATGACTTTATTATTTATGACGGTAAATTTATGAAAGCATTGAAGGCTACATGCTGTTTAAACGAAAATATTGATGATATTGAGAAATATTGCTTACCCCTCACGAGTAATAGCCTATCAACACTTGCGAGACGGTTGCAGGTCCGCTGGGCAGTGGAGCTGTTTGTGGAAAGGAAGGCAGCATATTCAGCATATTACTGAAGCGGGAATAAACATCACAATCTGATTATCTGTTTCTATGATGACAAGCAGAGTGAGTGTCGCAGTCACACCACTGAGAATGGCCGAAGTTACACATACGGTGTTTCACTCAATTGAGGCTAAAGCGAAGGTTTTTTGATTACTCACTCACTCTTGAGCATCTGGCGCGAGGGATTTCAATGTTAAGTCAATGTAAAGACGCGTTTACGCGCATCTAGATGTCCTGCGGCACGAATGAGGTGTTTATATATATATATATATATATATATATAGCTGCGAGCAGCAATGACGGGCCCAAGCCGGTGGCACCACAACCCCCCCACAGTGAATTTCCCCCCCCCTTTAGTGCTAACAATGTAATCTATTCACATAATGTTCTCTCTTTTAAAATGTAAGCAAGTGTAACTGTCAGCATTATCTCATATGTGTAAAGCATTGAAGTCTCTCGGTTGAAACAAGAGCTCATTCATGCAGTTCAGTCAGTCTGCTATTTTATTACAAATGTTACTCCTGGTTGGAGGCTTTCGTAAATATTTAGTTTGTACGTAGTTACGCTTCAACTAAGTTTAATAGTGCAACGCAAAATATTTACTAGTATGTAAGTTGCAACTTAGATGCCCCTTTACGTCAAAACTAAGCTAAGTTGTAACTTGCGCACAGCTGGTGCAACCGGCCCAAGATGATGATTTAATGAGAGATACATTTCTTAGGGCATGAATCACTAGAGTTGTCCTACTCCTTGGGGAGAGGTTGGTCTCCTGTTTCCATGTTCAAGGGGTTAAGGATATTAATCAATGTCAATGTCTGCTTTTTTGAAGACAATAAGCTACAGACTTTTGACAATGCCCTACAGAGAACCACTTTGTTCAGTCACACGTTCAACCAAACCCCCCATGCTTGTCAAGTTCGTTGCTAGAGCTTGCCTTTCTAAGGGCTTCCATTCTACTCTTCCCTGCTTGACCTATTCTTTGATATTTGACCACTCGGTTGCTAGACACTTGCTCTTTGGAGCTCAAATGTCACTGGGGCATCTTGTCAGCTCGTAGGCTCTGGCTGACAGCAATTTTACTTTAATGTGCTACAAGGCAGGAAGAACTAGGGGCAAGTGGCTATTTCACCATAGCCGTATCTGCCAGGCAGGTCATGATGCAGCATTCACATAAAAGTGGAGAAGCTAGTTCATCAGCTGGGGAATCCACCAACATAAGAAACAGATCTTTTAATAGATTGTCATGTTGATTGCTTATATTGAGTCATACTATGAGGCTGTTGAATGCTTGAGTCTATTGGTTGACAAACATTCTAAGGTGTACAATAATTTCCCAGTAAATGCACAGCTAAAGTCTTTCAAGGCAGGTCTTGACTGCATTACAGTTAAATATCACTTCACCAAATGATTTTAGTTATTTCAAAGTAAAATAACCAACACTTACAGACACTGACCAAACAAATAAATAACAAACAATAGGATGAAAATGACAAAATAGTATGTTTACCCCACAAAATAATGTTTCATGATCTAAGGAGAGCATGCTCTCTTTCTCCTGCTCTTTCTCCAATTCAAATGCACAAACATACAGGACAGACAGACAGACAGACAGACAGACAGACAGACACACACACACACACACACACACACACACAGACACACACACGCATGCATGCACACACAGTATAGAAACACACTGAAACCGTCACTGACACAGAAACTTGTTGTCAGAGCTCCCCTGTGACTTTATCTATAAAATATATGCAAAGCTACATGTCATTTCTCAGTATCGAGATAGTAATGTCACTGTTCTTGAAGCACTTAAACTTACAGCTTGGCTATTAGTAGAGATGCTGCTGCCGAACACTGTTGAGAGGCGCACAGACACAGGTAGTTCACACACACTTAAATCAATCACTGAATCTCTCTCTCTTTAATAACAGCATATCAGTCTGCATATCAGTGGCTAAGTTTTGGTGTTAGAAATGGACGCTTGGGATGAGATAAGAAATTAGTTCTACACGCAAGAGCATTTTAAGGACAAAAATTATAGTCTTGAAATTAAACATCAGAACAATGTTTTGAGGTGTAGTGACCGTAGAATAAGTGGAATAATTGACTGTGGGCCATTGAATTATTAGAAATATAATGCACACCTCGGGTGTAACTTTGCTTTGCGTCGTGACTGTATTATTTTTCTAATAATTCAACGGGTCATCGTCAGTTATTCCTTTATTTATTTGATCAGCTGTAAAAATATTGACACCCATCTGTTAACTTTTAGTCTCTATGTTTTTAGTGAGACAATAAAACATTTAGGGAGGGTGGATGAAAATGCAGAATGAGTGTTTCTGTAATCTGTTAATAGGACATGTAATATCCCAAAGGTCAGTAGATGATCCTCAGACTGAAGAGCTACATAAGAACAGCAACACTTATTTCCCTCCCCAGCCTGATAGTTTGACTTAAACCAGTGTGAATAGATGAGGGCAAGGACTCTGAATATGTTTGCCTTGTGCCATGAGTGACAATGCAGTACATTGGAGGAAGATTTGGAATGGATATAGGTGGAACAGAATAGCAGTCACATCATTTCTGGTTTTTGCAACCTGTTCAAAGATTGCAACTAAATGCTTGTCTTCTGTATAGCTGACAGGGAGAAGTGGGTGCTCAGTGAACCATGGCTGGCTGCCATGAAATGACAGGAATCATTGGCATACATTTCAAACAGCTTGCACGATCCCATTAAAGTGCCACATACTCCACTTTAAAATAGACAAGAAGGAATCCACTTTGATAGATAGAGACTAGAATGGATTATTGATTTTTCTCCTTTTGGAACTTTGGAAAATTACAACAAAATCTAAGGTGAATTATAAAAGCCAACTAAAATAGAAAACTAAACTAAAAAAGACAATGATCAAATGCACACTTATATATATATATATATATATATATATATATATATATATATATATATATATATATATATATATATATATATATATATATATAATGTTAAAATGCCTTTATTCAATTTATTCATTTCATAAAAGCAAATTTAAAGTACTAAGAATGGCCACGAATCCAACCTACAAACATAACAATGTCTCAAGAAAAAGATTATTCCTATGATCAAAGCTGAATTTTCAGCATCATTACTCCAGTCTTCAGAGTCACATGATCCTTCAGAACTCATTCTAAATATGATGATTTGATGCTCAAGAAACATTTATGATTATTATCAATGTTGAAAACAGTTGTGTACCATTTTTTTTAGGATTCTTTGATGAACAGAAAGTTAAAAACAACAGCATTTATTTGAAATAGAATCTTTTGTAACATTATAAATGTCTTTACTGTCACTTTTGATCTATTTAATTCCTCCTTGATGAATAAAAGTATTGATTTATTTTATTTATTTCCCCCAAAATATAAAATAAAAATTCTATTTTGAACGGTAGTGTTTAATGTTACAAAAGATTCTAAATGCAGTTGTTTTGAGCTCTCTATTAATAAAAGAAACTGTTTTCAACATTGATAATAATAATAAATATTTCTTGAGCAGCAAATCAGCATATTAGAATAATTTCTGAAGGATATGTGACACTGAAGACATTCAGCATTGCCAACACAGGAATACATTACATTTTAAAATATATTCCAATAGAAAACAAGTTATTTTAAATTGTAATAATATTTCACAATATTACAGTTTTAACATTAAATAATCTTAGCGATCCCAAACTTTTGAACAATACTGTATATCATTTCAAATATTAAATTTTATTTAAATCAGGAAACCTCATTGCCTTCATCTGATGTATATCATCTCTTTGTAATCATTATTTTAAACAATCTCAGCCTCGTACATTTTTGCCTACTATTTCAAATGCTTCCATTATGTCAAGGCAAGTAAAGACTCTTTAATTCTTTATACAATACATCCATTTGAGGTCCTGGAGTGGGCTCTAACTATCAAAAGTTATTCTAAACACAAAGATCCTCACCAGGCACTCCTCTTATCTATGATTCCTTCGCTTCTAATTAATTTATGCGTGCTCTATGACAGAAATGTACATCACCCTACTTACAGTGAATGCTGTAAGTGATCGTCTCATTTCCATCTGACAAAATGATGAAAATTAAATGTGAGCCTTAGGAAGATAAATGTGTATTTGTAGCAGGAAAACCCATACTCTCACACAGAGCTGTGTTAAACAATATGTCACATTGGAATACACCAATGTAATCTTTCTTTCTCTTTCTTTCTTTCTTTCTTTCTTTCTTTCTTTCTTTCTTTCTTTCTTTATTTATTTATTTGCCTTCCAGCCAGCCAGTTTCTATTTATTACAGCATTCTTCATATTGCTTTCTTAGAAACTCAACTGATATAAATAATTTCATCTGGGTTTTTTTCTGTTTGAATTTTGCTAAGACATACTTATGTGGTCTCTCTCTCCACTCAGGTCCAGTGACAGGGTTCTATCTCACAGCTACACTTGACTGAGTTTCACTGACACTCAACTGTCAGACCAGCAGCCCTCAAACCACGACCCTCACATGCTCTACAGACTCACCCAATTAACTTGCTTTCACTTCACACCGTGGCAAAGAGCGTCATAATAGGTGGTCAAGGTGCAACATGTCTGCTTCGCCTATCAGACAGCTCACATAGAGCGAGGCAGACTCACCTTCACCTCACAAAATTCATTGTCTACTTATGGTGACAGGGAGAATGCACAAGTTAGAACCAGTTAAATTTGAAACAATCTATCAGGCAAATCATGTTTTTAAGTGATATTTATGTAATTATTAAAGGGTCACTCCACCCATTTGCATTAAGCTTTCCATTGTTAGAAACCCAGTAATACTATTGAATGGTCCTGAAAAAATCTTTCATTGTCCCCTGAGACGAGAGAAATCCACTATTTACCTTTTTCACTTCCGCCTACAATGACGCAAAAATCGTCAATTTGCGTCATTGTAGGAGGAAGTGTAAGAATGGGGTATTTCTGTAAAGACTACAAGCACTAGTTCCCACCCTTTCCAACCCGCCCATTGGGGGATGGACCTAATACGCTAACAGACCTATCACAGATCAGTGGGCGGGACTTCACTTGTAGATACTGAAATCAATATCAGCAAATTGTTTATAAGCTAAGCTAACAAGCGCTGTGGAGATAGGAAGTAACGACAATGACGGAAGAAACTAAACATGATATGGAAGTAGAGGATTTTGAAATTTTGCTGCTCGAATCCGCTGTTCGTGGCTATCTTTACGTGCCGCAATATAGTGAAGAGCAGCTGAGCCTGATGGAGGAACAGGAGGCGGCCGCCTGTCGCGGACGAGGAGCCCGGACTGGCTCGAGCTGGGCGGACTGCTGGTGCCTGTGCTCTCGCTGTGCGCTACGGACACAGATAGAGTTCGTCTGCTGCAGAGAATTTCAACGATAGCAATTTCTCCTGGACGAAATCTCTGAATCAGACGAGCACACGGATGTTTGTGTTGTGATGTTAACCATCCTAGTGTCGCAACGCATATGTTCTGACGGAACATCCAGGTATCATGCAATAATTCACCATATAGAAATAAATACAAACGAGGAGTAATTCGCTAATGAGTTTGCCAATGTAACGGGGTTCGTTGTTGTGGGAAGAAGGAGGCGGGAACCGGCGCACATTTAAACATTTTAATAGTAAAATAAACAAATACAAAACAAAAGTATAAGCCAGCTGGCCACACACAACAGAAACAAAACATAAAATCAGGCCTGTTCCTTTTGTGCTTCCGCTCCTCCGTGAGAGATATGAGACCGCTGCGTCTCACAGGTGTCATTCATTATCACTCGCGTCGTCCTCTCACGTCCCTCGCCCTCGTCCTGCTCGCCACAGCCAACTAACTAGACATTTTGTGTGAAATGAATTTAAAAACTCTTTTGGCAGCTAGCCTTGTAGACGGATTTCTAGTTTCGGATTTTCAAACAGAGAGTGATTTCTCTGTTTGCGCTGTTCTGGATTAGTGGGAGTGGCTTGCGGAGCTGTGCAACGTGGTGCATTGTGGGAGTTGTTGTTTTAAATACAAATGCGCCCTAAAGTTATTTTCTGTCTTTTCTCGGTCAAGAGGGCACCAAATTAAAAATTTCTTTTACATTTCGACTACATATATAACCCACTTTCAATAAAGATTAATGTTGAAATGGGTGGAGTGACCCTTTAAGTGATCCTAACTGTTGGCACAAAATAATGCCTTCAGACAAGTAACAGTAAAAGAGTTTACCTTTTTTCAGTTTAGTTTTACATTAATGATGTTTTATTATCAAAGTTCGGGAGTAGCACATTCAGATAATTAACCTAATTAAAGGTGCTCTAAGCGATGTTGGGTGACGTCACTTCTTGTTGACGTTTAAAGTATTGTCAAACAAAACAGAGGCAAGCTCCCTCCCTCCTCCTCATCTGCGCACTAACCCCCCAAACCCCCACCCCCAAATCCTTCTTGTCGGTTATTGGCTGGAACAGTTTGTTATGTTTCGTGTTGCGGGTTAGCCCCATAGTGAGGAGATGTTTGCTTTATGTGACAAAAAATGTTTTGGCCTAAAAAACGCTTGACATCGCTTAGAGCACCTTTAACACGGGAGAAACACATTCAGTTAATCAACTCAATTAGCATCCGGAGGTATATATATATATATATATATATATATATATATATATATTAGGGGTGTCAATGTTAACATTAAGAAAAATGTAATGCCATTAACGCAGCATTCGTTTTTTTCTGTCATTCTTTTGGCTATATTTACATTATGTGAGCACACTCTTCTTCATGCAAATGGTTTTGAACCATTCAAGCACAACAAGAAAAAAAGAGAACGCGCTGGCTGTGAATGTCCTGTCACACACAAGACGCGCCAGTATCATGCGCACAGACACTGTGCCAGAATCGAGTTCTCTTCCGCACTTGAATGAACAATAACACACATTCTCATAAGAGCAGACTTAAATTAGTTAAATAAAGTCTTAAATGAACATAAAGAGTTAGACGCGTGTGAGATCCACGCCATGTGCAGCAGCGGCTGGTCTTAAAGTGAAAGCAGCCACTAAAGCTGTCTATCATTAATTTTAATCAAAGAACAAAGGTAACAGAGAAAATTGCTCACTGCTATTGACTAAAGAACTTTTGTAACTTTAAGAAGCATTAGACTATATTTAATTTATAATTTATGCAGTGCAGACTGTTTGATAACTTTATTCAATTTCTACCTGTTAGACTTTAGTTATAAACTGCTTATTAATGTCTATGAATGCTTTATAAATGATGAATTAACTGTTTACTAATGCTTAACTAATGATTAATAGTGTGCAGTAATTATAAAGTGTTACAATATATGTATATATATGGTAACACTGGGTACTCTGGGTTCAGGCCAAACTCCGAGGTCGAAGCCCTCCCCTCGGACAGCACACAAAATACGCATAACCTTTACTCTATTCAATTATATGCAAGAGTGAACTCGTGAACTGTAACGTATTGGTGTTCAGAAATGATGGTGAGACAACAGATTCAAATGCAATAGAAGTTATTTATTAACAAATATAAAAGTAAATCCAGACACGATGAGAAGACAGGGTAAATCCAGACAAAGGCAAGACAGGTAAAACTGAATTGAGCATCACACACACAATGCTACCATAACGGACAACACCAGACAAAGAACAAAGGCAACACTGGGGTTTAACGAGATGATGAGAGGCTAGCAGGTGAAGGAAATCACTCACTGACCCTCCATATTAACGTCCATACTATCCATCCTAAACATTATGTGAGATTAAAACAAGTGTGTCCCAAAGCATAGTATGTTGAAAAGAGTATACCAGAAGTCAACCAATAATATTGTTCACAACCCATTGCGCTTTGGAGGAGGAACTACAAACACGAGTAAAAAGTGTTAAACTACAAAACATGATGGATATGCACGACCAACGGTGAGAGGTTTAGATAAAGGTTTGAGTGACTAATCAAAGTTTAATCTATAAAAAAAAATTTAATTTAATGTTATCTGTGTTATATTTCATCTTTAATAACTATATGGACTTTTTTAAAAATCCATTTGGCCATTTACTTTTAAATGCATGTAGGGTATTTGGGTGAATCATTGACTCAGTCCCTCTGAAACAAATGAAGCACATTCTTCCTAAAACCCAAGGTCTTTTAGAATGAATGTAAATTATGGACATTGGCATGAGAATGCCTAGATGAGACTGTTTCTGAAACATTTACGACTCTGTGATGTGTCCCCGAACAACTCACAAACTTCCCCCACTGCAGGCAAACCCAGGTGGCCTGCATGCAGGACCTCTCCAGCCACACACACACACACACTCACAACCACACACGCATCCCCCACAAGTGAAGCCCGCTCAGGACAGAGCGTGGTGTCCAGTTACGAGACATTTTTATGACTGACTGGAATGTCCCAAAGAAGGATTCTAAAGAGAAAGAAACTTCTCTTTTTTTAAAAGACATTTAACCAGATATATTCAATGTGTTTTTATGTGTGTCCATTTGCCCATGCCACATTGGAATGACTATGATTTTATCGTAGCTTAAAGTGAATTATAAATACCTTCATTATGCATGTTAAATATAACTGTCTATTCCCATAACTTGTACACATAGTTCTGGACACCTCCAGAATGCTTTCGGTGTGATCAATCAGAATACGTACAGTAATATCCAGTAAAATATAGTTTACTATGTTTTCCATCTTTGGAGTGAAAAGAGACCAAAATTAACATCACTGGAGTTCTTAGATAACAGCGTTTACGACCCAAAGGAATGTTCACAGAGCTGTGGCTCTCTCCGAATTCTAACCAAGGAGGAGAAATGAATCCTGTACTCATATATATATATATATATATATATATATATATATATATATATATATATATATATATATATATATGCTATTATATATCCACTTGAGAATTGTATGAACAATGTATCTAAGTTCCCTATTTCATGAGTTGCCTTTTTGTGGTTTGGTCCATGTTTCTCGACAACTCTAATGGGATAATGTTTCAAACTTTGCCAACTAATGTTTAACCAAATCCATTTGTGGCAAGTTTGGTCTCGATAAACTCTGATTTTCATTCCCCATTTATTAATTGACATTACATTTTGCTAAACTTTGTGACACATTAGTATTATAAGAATTGTGAAGATTCTTCTCTTAAACACCCAATGAAACTAGAGATTTAAATGTCTTTTAAAACACAAAGGGTCATAAAAATTCCCTCCAAAGGGACAGCTCCTGATTGGACCCTCTTCCAAAAGAAGGCGGAAACGTCAGGTCTTCAAAAGTACTGAATAGCAGTTTATCTCTCTCTTACTTCTCTTGTCCTCGTGTCATAATGTAACGTCTCGCCTCCGGGCGAGCTCTTCGCCTTTCTTTTATTTGTTTCTAGTTTAGTTTGTGTATTTCAGTCTTAGATAAGTCTCCGTGTTTAATTCCAATCGACGAGTGAAACGAACACCGCGTGACATATCTCTTCAGCAAATCCATCTACAAGGGACCTTTAAACGAGCGCGCGCTCGCTTTGAAGGAAAAACATGCGCACGTGACCACGTGACGCGCCGGACCGAGAGACACACACGCTTCTTCACAAGCCATGCAAAGAATTACCTGTGCAAGTATCCGTGTTTGATCACGCTTTTAAGATTTGTTGAAGTCTCGTTGTGTCTCAAAATTCTGTTGTCTATGTGAATTTGCTATTTAGAAAGATCCTCGGGTCTTTCTAAACTCCCTCTTGCATAACTGCAACTCTCTACATTTCCTCTCTCTCTCTGTCTCTATGCATTTCTCGTTCATCGATGCCTTATCGTGTTTTGTTGTTTATTATGTTTGTAAATACATATATCCGTAGTAAATACATAAGTAGTTCTGCCTTATTAAATTCATTATATTGATTTGATTGATGTACTGCCTCTGCTCATTTTCCAAGTCCCTTAAGTGCCAAAGATCTAACTTAAGCCACAAGCTTTACAAATTAAAGATACTTTAAAGAGTATTTGGTTTATAGGGCAGAAAACCCAATTCTAGTGGCCACAGAATTGCGTTTCCTGAAATCCTATAAAGTAGGATGATATTGTGGATCCCCACAAATATTATTCTGACAATTGAGCTAATTAATTTTGCCTGTTTTGTAAGACGTGGTCCGTGTAATTAATTACAATCAACTTGCGGTTAATTGCAGGGATACACATGCATGCATGCAGGTAAAATGACACATCATCCCTTAGCGGGAGATTTATTAACATGTAAGATTGATCTAATCCAAACATGTATGAATAATTATTAATTACCAATTATTAATTATGATATGCAAATTCCCCCACGGATTAGATCCGCCCCTGAGTCTTTACATGCATCATAATGCATTAATATGAGTAGAGTTCTCTGCATGAAAGACCCGTGATTACAGATCAACGTGCTACTGAATTTTCTCCGAAATTTCCTGGTAGGAAATTAAATTAAATAAAATGCAAAGGATTTTATCTTTGACAAGATGACTGACAGGCCAGTTTACTGTGACAGGATGCGACAGAGACCATCCATTAAAGACGCAATTGTATTAAGTGATAGAATGTCCCTTCTGCTACACACTCAAAAGTATGTACATTTTCTTCACAAAAAGAGGCGAGTAGGTGAACTCTAAGTAGGTGAATTGAGACGCAACATAAGGCAAAAAACAATAAAAAGGCATACAGGAACTAAACTAGGAAGAGAGAAAACAGGAAAAATGGGAACAAAACTATACTTCAAAATAAGAGTCCTTGAACACCAGACAGGGAAAAACTAGACAGGAAACATAACAATGACAAATTTGTGCTCATGGGAGGGGTGCCTTGTAATGTTGGTCAACAAATAATGAAAACATTCTAAAGATGGCTATTAGACTTAGAATTGTCACAAACTGCTCTGAAACCAGAAAGTTTAGATCCAAATGCAGCTTTTAATAAGATGGGGTAATCCAGACACGTAATCAAATGAATAGGCAACAGGTCGAAATCCAGGTAGGCACAAGGTTGGGAACAAGGCAAACGGGTAATCCAGAGGCAGGCAGGGGACAAGGCAAATGGGTAATCCAGAGGCAGGCAGAGAGTCCAAGAAACCGAAATACAGGGAACCAAAGAAATGCTCAGAGATGCAATGCAACAACATACAAAACTACGCAGTGAGTGAATTTGAAAACCATGCTTATAAGGGGTGAGCTAGACAAGGTAATGACATACAGGTGAATGTGATCAGTGATGATGAGTCCGGGCAGTGGGTTATGGGAAATGTAGTTGTGAGGGAAAAACAAAAAACTGAAGTGGAGTGCCCTCTGGTGGCTCTAAAGGGCACTCAAGCTGATGACTGTTACAAGAATGCTGTAAAACAGGGGTCGGCAACCTATGGCATGCGTGCCACCTCTGGCACGTGGAGGGATAATCGCTGGCACGTAAACAAAAGCGAGAGAGGTACGCATTTCCTTCAGATAAAGAACCTCGTACCTGCATACAGATCAACATTTTGGGGTAATCATCCGTCATAGTAACACAGCTTGTTTTATCAAGTTATGAGTTAAAGTGTAAGAATTCAACTGCGCAAGTCAATGAAAGCGTGCAGCTCTGATAAACAGTTAGCGTGGCCACATGTGCATCATGCGCATACAAGTTACTGACTGACAGCTTACAGCTTGTTCTGCTGTACATAGCCAATGCGACAAATTCCTAAGATATTCAACCAAGTATATTGATTCCTATTAAACATTCCACACACATTAAAATGACTGATGCATGTGGAAACTCTGTTTATGCGAGAAGAGAAGAGAAGAGAAGAGAAGGCATTCTTTTGCATTCCTGATTAAACTGGACAAAATGCATCTGGTTGTTTAAGCCACAAATGTACATTTTACTCATCCTAAAATGATAAAAAAAAAAACTAAACGCGTAAGAGCGTGTTATAACAGCTCACGGTACCCATCTGACAGTTCTACTGCAGCACACATCGCCACAGATATGGCCCGTCGCAGGTGAGTATAGCTGAGCATCGCTTCTGATAGTTCAGCGTAACATCCCGAAGCTGAACACACAGTCGTCTTCACTACAAGTAGTGACACTAAATTATCTTACCAGTGCTGATGCCGCTCTCTCTCCAATTGCGGTCTTTGATCTTTAAATTGACCGATGATAAATAAAATGAAGGTCATATCTTGCTTTGTTTGACGTGACGTTAAATTTGCATATAACACAGGAATTGAAGATTAGATTTATATTTGTTTTGCAGAGACACATTTATGTTGTTGCCAAGTGTAAATGGAACAGTTCCCTTTCGTAGTCACTCCGAGTTACGTCGGATGACGGAGAATGGGGGGTTTCGCCTAGAAAGCCAATCATCTTCGTGTATTATAAAACGAGCCAATGGCGATGAAATGCCATGGGTCTGCGGAATTTGCATAGCGTATCTCCGCCCCACCGCGTGGGTATAAAAAGAGAGACGCCGGCAAAGGCAGATCATGTTTTCGCTTCGGAGCCAAGAAACTTCTCTTCACTCCACAAGCCAAATCCTGAGTGTCAGTGACATCATCTTCTTCGAGACGAGCGAACTCTTCGGTGTTGGTGTGACTGCGGTACCCAGCGAGTTTCACATTGCCTGCGATCTGAGCAGTGATCTGCCAGCTGGGGTGTCTCTCCCTGGTCGCCTCAGCATTGCTGAGTTTTTTCTCTCTAAAAGAGCTGCACGTGGCACGTCTTTTTAAAGATGTCTCGCCCGTGTTCTTCTGGGTGCGGTCGATTCCTGTCTTCCTTTGATGGGCACAATCGCTGCTTTGCGTGTTTGGGCTTAGAGCACGCTAAAGCAGCGCTTGTGGATGACTCATGTTCCTTCTGTGGGAACATGGCCATCGCAACACTTAGGTCGAGACTCAATGATCTCATTCGAGAGAGAGTCCCCTCATCCACACCCCGATCTACACCCTCCACGAGAGGTGGTACTTCGGCTGGTGGACAGGGTGACGTGAGGGTTACAGTGTGGAACAATCCGACGATGCGTCCTCGGACCATGCCCCCCTCTTCAGTGTTGCAACCCGCGAGTGCTGCAGTGATTTTACCGGGTTCATCTTCTGATGCCCAGCGTATTTCATTCGGCGCTCCAGAGGAGGACTCGATGTCGATCGCGGCATCACAAGGCGGGCAAGAGTCATCGGGAAGTGACGATGCGGCTGCGTTGCCTCCCTCTGGAGTACCAGCGTTGCCCGTATCAGATCCCGAGATGACGGCCATGCTCTCCCGGGCCGCCGCGAGCATCGGGCTTGAGTGGAACCCTCCGCCCTGCCCTGAGCGCTCGCGGTTGGATGATTGGTTTTTGGGTGCGGCTGCCGCCTCACGGCCACAGCCAACCCCAATACCATTCTTCCCGGAAGTGCATGAGGAGCTGGCGAAGTCATGGAAGGCTCCCTTGACCTCCCGTGTACGTTCGTCAGCTTTCTCCGCCTTTCCCCCCCTCGATGGGGCGGCCGCCCATGGGTACACTGGGATTCCCCCGGTTGAACGCTCTGTTACCATGCAACTATGTCCTCAGAGTGCTTCATCTCGTGGTACTCCTAAGCACCCGTCCAAGGCCTGTAGATTCTCGTCCACCCTCGTGGCGAGATCTCACAGAGCTGCAGGACAGGCGGCCGCCGCTCTGCATGCGATGAGCACCTTGCAGGTCTACCAGGCCCAGCTGCTCAGAGATATGCACGAGGCGGGGACTGACCCGGGGCTCTTTGATGAGCTGTGTGCCGCCACTGACCTCGCTCTCCGAGCGACGAAAGTGGCCTCACGCTCCCTGGGTCAGGTGATGGCCACCTCTGTGGTCCAGGAGCGTCACTTGTGGCTGAACCTGGCTGATATGCGGGACGCTGAGCGCACTCGTCTGCTCGACGCCCCCATATCCCAGGCCGGCCTCTTCGGTGGAGCGGTTGAGGACTTTGCCCAGCAGTTCTCAACCGCACAGAAGCAGTCTGAGGCTATTAAACACATTCTGCCCCGACGGCCTGCTGCTGCCTCCACCCTGCCGTCGGTACAGAAGTCTCAGCCTGCTCGCCGCCGAGGGCGCCCTCCTGTAGCTCCCTCCCCTCCCGCACGGCCCCAGCAGCAGCCTTCACCCAGGCCGCGTCGTGGAGGAGGCCGCAGGAAGGCGCCTCAGCCCTCTCCAGCCCCGCGCCCCGCTAAACGCCAGGCTTAGCGGCGCTCCTGAGACGGGCTGCTCAGTGATGGTGTCGGTTTTTCCCCAGGAGGTGGTTGCAGGCCCCCTCCTTCCCCCGGCGGAGGGCCGGGGGAGAATCTTTTGTTCTCCCGCTGCTCACCCACGGGTGGGCAGTACCCTTTCATGGTTAAAGAAAGAACCGATACACCTACCACTGAGCACACAGAGCCAGATGACAGTGCGCAATGCCCCCGGGCCTTGCCGCTCTCATCCCTCTCTGTCACAGAGTTCTCGGACCGCAGTGTGCGCCGCCTCCGGGCCTCGCCACTCCTGTCCCCCTCTGTTCCAGAGGGTGCAGATGTCAGTGTGTGTCGTCTCCGGACCTCACCACTCTCGTCCCCCTCTGTCGCCAGACCCCTGGCAGAGCAGACCCCCGTGGAACGCTGGTCCTTCCCTGGTCTCCTCTGTCAGGACGCGGAGCTCGACCGCGCCCCCGCCCTGGGCCGCTATGCCACCCACGCCTGGGCCGGTCCCTCCGCTTCGCTGCCCCTCCGGGGGGACGCCTGTGGTTCGCATGACCCCGCTGGTTCAGTTTCTGGCAGCTTGGTTAGAGCTCCCCAGCCTGTCCCGCTGGGTCGCCCGAACTATCAGGCTCGGCTGTGTGATTCAGTTCGCACGGTCTCCTCCCCGCTTCAGGGGAGTTCGCTTCACTATGGTCGGTGGCAATGCCCCTATCATGAGAGCGAAGGTTGCTACCCTGCTAGCGAAGGGTGCAATCGAGACTGTCCCTCCAGCCGAGATGAAGTCAGGGTTTTACAGCCCATACTTCATTGTCCCCAAGAAGACCGGTGGGTTACGGCCGATCCTGGACCTGCACGTCTTGAACCGCTCCCTTCACAGGCTGCCGTTCAAGATGCTC
Source organism: Gila orcuttii (assembly GCA_026230005.1). Taxonomy (NCBI): domain Eukaryota; kingdom Metazoa; phylum Chordata; class Actinopteri; order Cypriniformes; family Leuciscidae; genus Gila; species Gila orcuttii. Next base: position 39,895,576 of record JAPDVR010000002.1, read on the forward strand.
ACAGCCAAACGTATTTTCGAATGCGTACGGCCACAGGATTGGTTTGCAGCGATAGACCTGAAGGACGCCTACTTTCATGTCTCCATTTTACCTCGACACAGACCGTTTCTCCGGTTTGCTTTCGAGGGGCAGGCATACCAGTACGCGGTTCTCCCATTCGGGTTGGCTCTGTCTCCTCGCGTCTTTACGAAGGTCGTCGAGGCAGCCCTTGTTCTCCTACGCGAACACGGGGTTCGCATCCTGAATTATCTCGACGACTGGCTAATATTAGCACACTCTCGGGATCAGGTTTGCGAGCACAGAGACCTAGTGCTCCGGCACCTAGCCCATCTGGGCCTTCGGGTCAACTGGGAGAAGAGCAAACTCTGCCCCGTACAGAGGATCTCTTTTCTCGGTATGGAGATCGACTCGGTCGCCATGTCCGCGCAGCTTACGAGCGAGCACGCACACTCACTGCTGGCTTGTCTTCGACAGTTCGATGGCAAGAGTGCGGTCCCACTGAAATTGTTTCAGAGGCTCCTGGGGCATATGGCATCTGCAGCCGCGGCAACGCCGCTCGGATTGCTTCATATGAGACCGCTTCAGCTGTGGCTTCGCGATCGAGTCCCGAGGTGGGCATGGCATCATGGCACGCTCCGAGTCCCAGTGACTCCGACCTGCCGTCAGACCTTCACCCCATGGAGGAACCTCAGTTTCCTACGGGCCGGAGTTCCCCTAGAACGAGTTTCCAGGCATGTTGTTGTCTCCACAGATGCCTCTTCCACGGGCTGGGGCGCCATGTGCAATGGACATGCAGCCGCGGGCTCCTGGACAGGACCCCAGCGCCGTCTGCATGTCAATTGCCTCGAGTTGCTGGTAGTACGCCTTGCCCTGCACAGTTTTCGCACGTCCGTTCAGACAATACCGTGACTGTAGCGTACATCAACCGTCAGGGTGGTCTACGCTCCCGCAGTATGTCGCAACCCGCACGCCACCTCCTCTTATGGAGTCAGAAGCACCTGAGGTCCCTTCGTGATATCTACATTCCGGGAGATCGGAACTTTGCAGCCGACGAGCTGTCACGGTTTCGGCCCATCTCCGGCGAATGGCGACTCCATCCCCAGTCAGTCCAGCTGATTTGGGACCAGTTCGGGACGCACAGATAGACCTGTTTGCCTCCCACGACTCGTCCCATTGCGCCCTGTATTACTCCCTGACCGAGGGTACGCTCGGCACGGATGCACTGGCACACAGCTGGCCGCGGGGCCTACGCAAATATGCGTTTCCCCCAGTGAGCCTTCTCGCACGAACCCTGTGCAAGATCCAGGAGGACGAGGAGCAGGTCATTCTGGTTGCGCCGTACTGGCCCAACCGGACCTGGTTCTCCGAACTGATACTCCTCGCGACAGCACCTCCTTGGCCAATTCCACTGAGGAAGGATCTCCTTTCTCAGAGACGGGGCACCCTCTGGCACCCTCGACCCGATCTTTGGAGACTCCACTTGTGGCTCCTGGACGGGACGAGGCAGGTTTGAGTACCCTGCCACCAGCGGTGGCGGCTACCATCACTTCCGCTAGAGCATCGTCCACGAGACATGTCTATGCGTTTAAGTGGAACCTCTTCGTCAACTGGTGCTCTTCTCGCCGAGAAGACCCCGGGAGATGCTCGATCAGTGTCGTGCTTTCCTTCCTGCAAGATGGGTTGGAGCGAAGGCTGTCTCCCTCCACCCTGAAGGTGTATGTGGCCGCTATCGCCGCTTATCACGAAGCAGTTGAAGGTAAGTCTCTGGGGAAGCACGACCTGATCATCAGGTTCCTGAGAGGAGCGAGGAGACTGAATCCTCCTCGCCCTCCTCTCGTTCCCTCTTGGGACCTCTCAGTGGTGTTAAATGCCCTGCAGAGGGCTCCCTTTGAGCCTCTGCAATCAGTGGAGCTTAAGTTCCTGTCAATGAAGACAGCGCTCCTGGTTCCATTGGCCTCCATCAAGAGGGTTGGGGACCTGCACGCATTCTCCGTTGACGATGCGTGCCTGGAATTCGGGCCGGCTTACTCTCACGTGATCCTGAGACCCCGGCCTGGATATGTGCCCAAGGTTCCCACCACTCCCTTCCGGGACCAGGTGGTGAACCTGCAAGCGCTGCCCCCGGAGGAGGCAGACCCAGCCTTGGCATTGCTCTGTCCAGTACGCGCTCTCCATCCCTACGTAGACAGGACGCAGTGTTTCAGGACCTCAGACCAGCTCTTTGTCTGTTATGGTGGGAGACTGAAGGGAAAGGCTCTCTCAAAGCAGAGGTTGTCTCACTGGATAGTGGACGCCATTGCTTTGGCTTACCAACAGCAAGGCCGACCGTGCCCCCTTGGTGTGACAGCCCACTCCACCCGGAGTGTGGCTTCCTCTTGGGCTCTAGCGCATGGCGCCTCGCTGGCAGACATCTGTAGAACTGCAGGCTGGGCGACACCGAACACATTCGCCAGATTCTATAATCTCCGAGTGGAGCCAGTGTCCTCTCATGTACTCGCTTCAACCAGTTAGTACCGGACCCGCTCAGGTGTCTTCGCTTGCTCGCCATTCCACTCCACGGACTGGATACGTGCGATTTTTCCTCAGGTGAGCCTTCCTCTCTGAAGCCCTGAGTTCCTCCAGCACTGTTGACGCTGGCGCCAGTGTCTATTGCCTGTGCGTCTACACCTAGCCGTGTGCATGGTTCCTCCTCTTAGTAACCCCCACATGTGTATGTCCACTGTAAGCCTCCTTGAGCATGTGTCTTTCCCTCGGCAAGCCACCTTGCCACCCCTGGAATTGAAAGTGCCACCCCACGGGCTGGTCACTCCAGTGTTTCTCCATATGAAGCCCCTCCGGCCATATGTGTATTCTTAAGTCCTCCCTACGGGTAGGCGTGCTGCGGCATATTTCCTCTGAGATATGCTCCCCAGTGTACCTTGGTATTCCTGTGTTTAGTAGGACTCCTTCGTCCGTGCCAGTACCACGACAGGTGGTTCAGACTTTCGCAGGGCACTGGAAGACAGCTGTGAAGGTGGCGTGATTACACGGGGACCCCCATTCTCCGTCATCCGACGTAACTCGGAGTGACTACGAAAGGGAACGTCTCGGTTACGTATGTAACCCTCGTTCACTGAGTAGGGAACGGAGACGTTACGTCTCCCTGCCACTTCCGCTGTACCGCTGGGTAGACGCCTGAGTTCAGTCTCGACTCCTCAGCGAAGACATGATCTGCCTTTGCTGGCGTCTCTGCTTTTATACCCACGCGGTGGGGCGAAGATACGCTATGCAAATTCCACAGACCCATGGCATTTCATCGCCATTGGCTCATTTTATAATACACGAAGATGATTGGCTTTCTAGGCGAAACCCCCCATTCTCCGTCATCCGACGTAACGTCTCCGTTCCCTACTCGGGGAACGAGGGTTACATACGTAACCGAGACGTTTTATCCAGTAAAAATGCATTCTGGCCAGGTGAAAATAGGCCAACTGGAAATCTGTTATTAAAAGTCTAATTTAAACCTGAAAACAAACAAACTAAAGGATTTTGACAAATGTAAAACAAATTGTATGGAAATTTTTTAAAAAAAAATTTGCCAGGTCGATAAGTTACCGTGAAGTTGAACCGAGTGAAGAAAAGGGCCCAGCGAGCTTGAAAAGTGTTCGGTCTTTTGGCTTTCCGGAGGTACTCTAGATTTCGATGATCAGTGATCACTTCAAATGGGTGTTTAGCAGGGTTTGAAATTAACACCCGACAACCCGCCAAAAGCGTAAAAAATCAACTGTGGCGGGTAACGCTGTCAAATCACTAGCAAATTTGGCGTGTTACTTATTATGTTTAGCTAGTCGCTTTGCTGGGGAAGTTTATGTAAGCCAAATCTGTGCAGATTTAGCGAAAATACTCAACTCGTGAGTCATCATGATATATTAAATAGTCAAGTCAAGTCACCTTAATTTATATAGCGCTTTTAACAATATGGACTGTTTCAAAGCAGCTTTACAGTGATAATAGGAAATTAAAGTAATAGAGATTGTTTTGGCTTTACAGCAGCTCTAGAATAAAGTTATTGTCCAGCTAAAGTTAGTTTTGATTAATTCACTTCCGTCGCAACGATCATTAGTTATTAACTTAGGAGCTTCTAACACGACACCGTTCTAACAGAAAAACCTTTAATGCGATCCGGCTGCTCATTTGCATAAAACAGTGCCTGGTGGCTCTGAGAATTTTTTATCGCTTCCGTGTAGCCATGTGAATCGGAATTATCCAGACAACGTTTTATCAGTACAGAGGTAAAGGGAAGGAGGCCTTCACAAGGGAGAGACTAGTTGACACTTCAGGACTGCATTGTCGTCGTGTCCAGGCGCAGGTCCTTCATAAGATCCGGATACGACCTGGATCCAGCGGACTGAGGTAAACCTCGAGATAAACAGAGAGACTAATATTAGCATAGACGCCATCCTTCTTATGGTGTACCAAGTACATCAGGATTTATGGGAAGTGTTCCCGGTTCCGGCTGATCTAAACTATGCAGCCTAACATTGAATTATAGAAGTCTATTAATGTGTTATGTGTATGCTAAGCCAAAGAGATGTGTTTTTAGTCTAGATTTGAACTGACAGACTGTGTCTGCTTCCCGGACAATGTTAGGAAGATTGTTCCAAAGTTTTGGTGCTAAATAGGAAAAGGATCTACCACCAGCAGTCGATTATGATATTCTAGGTGGTATTATCAACTGGCCGGAATTTTGAGATCGCAATAGACGTGAAGGACTATAATACCTTAAGAGCTCGCTCAAGTACAGGGGAGGTAAACCGTTTAGTGCTTTGTAAGTAATCAGCAATATTTTATAATTAATACGATGTTTAATAGGGAGCCAATGCAGTGTTGACAGAACCGGGCTAATATGGTCATACTTCCTGGTTCTGGTAAGAACTCTAGTGGCTGCATTTTTTGACCAGCTGTAGTTTATGTATTAAATGTGCAGGGCAACCACCCAGTAGAGCATTACAATAATCTAGCCTTGATGTCATGAACGCATGAACCAATTGTTCTGCATTTTTCATTGAGAGCATATGACGTAATTTAGATATATTTTTAAGATGAAAAAATGTAGTTTTACAGATACTAGACACGTGACTTTCAAATGAAAGTTTGGTATCAAAGAGCACACCCAGGTTCCTAACCGACGACAAGGACTTGACAGAGCAGCCATCAAGTGTTAAACAGTATTCTAGGTTATTACGTGAGGAAGTTTTTTTGTCCAATAATTAGAATCTCTGTTTTTTCAGAATTAAACAGTATAAAATTACTAGTCATCCAGTTTTTTATATCAGCTATGCATTTTGTTAATTTTGTGGATTAGTCAGTTTCTTCGGGGCGTGAAGAAATATAGAGGTGAGTATCATCAGCATAACAGTGAAAACTAATGCCATGCTTCCTATTGATATCTCCTAAGGGTAGCATGCACAGAGTGAACAGCAACGGTCCTAGTACTGACCGATTGTAACAGACGTAAACACAGAGAGATAGGGATGGACTCAAAAGCAGGAGTTTATTCAACATAAACTGAAACAGGTAAGTATTCAGGTGAATATCTCAAGTGCATAATCATCTCACATAAATGTAATCAGAAAAATAAGGAAAGCTCACTAAGAGCACGAAACCCCAGTAAATCCACTAGGGTAGATGCAAAAGATACTGAGAACAAAATGTCTTCCGTGAAGAACCAAAACAGAAAACAAACTTAACTTAAGTCTTTAGTACTGAAGTAGAGTCTGTACTCCGTTGAAACAGGGGAATATCTATTCACACAGGAGAGAATCATCTGATGAAACGATCACAAACTAGATCTCAAAACCAGGAAACAGCAGGAAAGTCTTCAGAAGGGAAACAGGTCCATAACCAAGACTTGAGGACAGACAAGAAAGGATTGAAACTGTTGTGCTAAAGTAGCATGTTCTCCAATTGAGTCCAGGTGATAATCATCAGCAATCAGGAGAGTGTGAGCGGGTGAATAAGTGCGGGGGTGAGTGAGAGCCTGGCACGCTCATGACAGTACCCCCCTCCCCACGGACCGCTCCTGCGGGCCGCCAAACCCGTCGCTGTGGTCTTCCTCTGGGTCGTGGTGCGGGAAGGTTGGGGTGACTTTCATGAAAGTCTAGTCCGCGTCTACGGCGACGGGAATCCAGAATCTCCTTGACGATGTATGCTAGAGCCCTGCATTTCAGCCCGAGCCCGACGGGCCCCGACTTATTTACGCCATAGGGCCGGGCTTCGGGCCAATTTTCACGTCATAGTTCACATGCGGGCCGGGCCTCAGGCTTTTTTTTGGGTTATCCTTCTTTTTATGTTTTTAGACAATAATTAAAAAAATATGAGAAGTTGATGTCAACGATAGAAAAACAACATAGAAAGACATTTCATAACCTCATAACTTTCATAATCTTATAAATACACTGACATATGACTGACATGACAGTCTAACGCACGCACGCACGCACACAGAAGGTTTCCCGTCAGCGCAACCAACGATTCACCTCATGTGCAAATAATGGAGAATATTAAGAGAAAAATCGCAGATGGCCAACTTAAAACGCAGCGGGAAGAGTGATAGAAGAGAGGAGGACTGGGTTAAAATCTTCCACTGTGGATGCTATTCTTTTTCTCCACGATGCTCTCTAAGAGACTGTTCTAACTTTTCGTTTGATTGGGCTTTATTTTCGTTTAACTGTTGGAAACTACTGATGTTTTTCGTTTGATTGGACTTTATTTTTGTTTAACTGTTGGAAATTAGGCCTACTGGATTTTTGAGGTAAGATGACCTGCAAGTTTGTTTTTAATTTATTTAATTTAATTTAGATTGTAGGCTGTTGCTCAATTTGTTTGCGAGCGCTGTTGCAAGCAGCCTGAGCCTGACTCAGTAATTAAAAAAAATGTTGTTTTACTCAATGTGGTTTAATAAATATACATTTATTAAACTTACTGTCTGTGTGATGTGCTTGAAGTGTTTTATATCTATGGATTTTATTGTAGCCAAGTAAAGTATTAGCGTTGATTTGAGAGGCTAAACTGACATGTTTTACTCGCTGTCAGCTCGGCTGCTTGGTCGTCATTTAAAAAAAAAATGCCCCAAACATTTGTCTAAATTAACTTATTAAAGAAACAAAAAGAAACATAACTAACAAAACTGACCTATATTAATAGCTGCAAATAGGGCAGGCTGCCGCTGTGTAATAAAAAAAAAAAAAAAAAAACACGGGCTCGGGTCGGACTCGGGCTGATAATTCTGATGAGCTGTCGGACCCGGGTCAGGCTAGGGCCTGAGCGTCTCGGGCCAGGGCCGGGCTTGGGCCTAGATTTGAGGCCCGTGCAGGGCTCTAATGTATGCGGGCCCATCTTCAAGGTGGAGAGACAGTGGGGGACCATCCGAGGCACCAGACTCTGTGGAGGAAGCAGATTGAGATGGGTGGTGAGGTTTTAAAAGGGACACATGAAAACTGGGATGAATCTTATAGCCACGGGGTAATAGTAATTGGTAAGTGACAGGATTGATTTTTTTTGGTAATGGGGAAAGGACCGATGTAACATGGACTTAATTTCTTGCAGGGTAGCCGGAGCCGGATGTCCCTGGTGGAGAGCCAAACCTTCTGCCCAGGTTGGTATTGGGGAGGAATGGATCTCCGTGTGTCGGCCTGGCTCTTCTGGCGTCGAAGTGCCCTGTGAAGTTGGATGTGGGCTGCATTCCAAACCCTCTTGCTCTTCTTGAACCAGTGGTCCACAGCTGGAACGTGCAATGGTTCCCTGGACCAGGGAAACAGGGGGGGGTTGATAGTCGAGTATGCACTGAAATGGAGTCATCCCCGTGGTTGCCTGTCGAAGAGAGTTCTGTGCATACTCGGCCCAAGGAAGGTAACGACTCCAGCTGTGTTGGTTAGAATGGCAGAACGTTCTCAGGAAGCGACCGATCTCTTGTATCTTTCTCTCAGACTGCCCGTTCGACTGGGGGTGGTAACCTGAGGACAGTTACACCAGGTAACCTCAAGAAGTTCTTCCATACCTGAGAGATAAATTGAGGACCTCTATCCGATATGATATCCTCCGGAAGACCATTGTTTCAGAATACTTCTTGGAAGAGTCTCTCAGCCGTTTCCAATGCAGATGGTAATCCTCTCAGGGGTATCAGTTTATATGCTTTTGAAAAACGATCAACCACCACCAATATGCGAGTGTTACCCTCAGATTCAGGTAAGTCTGTCATGAAGTCAACTCCCAAGTGGGACCATGGTCGATCAGGAACGGGCAGTGGGAGAAGTTTGCCAGCTGGTATATGGGGAGGTGACTTGGAGATTGCACATTCGGGGCAGCCTTGTGCGAAACGGCGCACTTCCTGAGGCATTTGGGACCACCAGTACTTCGCTTGAAGGAGCGAGAGGGTTTGTTGGATACCGTGGCTTGAGCAATCTGTGCATCAATGTCCCACTGGATAGGAGCAACGAACACTGATGGAGGTAGGATGGGTTCAGGAGTGCTAGACTGTGGGTTAGGAGCATGAAGGCGGGACAAGGCATCAGCCTTTATATTCTTGGAACCAGGGCGGTATGAGATTGTGAATTGGAACCGAGTAAAAAACAGAGCCCAGCGTGCCTGACGGGGATTAAGTCACTTTGCGGATTGAATGTATTCTAAGTTCCGGTGATCAGTTAGAACTTGGAATGGATACTTTGAACCTTCCAACCAGTGTCACCACTCTTCAATTGCTAGTTTTATTGCCAGGAGTTCACGGTTTCCTATATCATAGTTCCGCTCCACCTGTGAGAGTTTACGGGAGAAGGCGGCGCATGGGTGGAGCTTTTCTGGTCTTTTCTGAGACAATACAGCACCACACCTGTAGTGGATGCGTCCACCTCCACGACGAAGGAAAGGGGTGGACCAAAATGGGGGCAGAGGTGAAGGCAAATTTCAGCTTGGTAAATGCAGCAGAGGCCTTGTCGTTCCAATTGAGCGACTTGGGTCCCTTTGTCAGGAGTGAGGTTAGAGGAGCTGCAATGGTGCTATAGTCTCGGATGAACCTTTGGTAGAAATTGGCGAAACCCAGGAAGCGTTGAATGTCCTTGATAGTTTTAGGAATGGGCCAAGAACGAACAGCTTCCACTTTCCCCTCGTCCATTTGTATGCCGTGCTTGTCAATATGGTAACCAAGGAACTGAACACTGTGTTGGTGGAACAAGCACTTCTCCGCCTTCAGGAATAGCTGATGCTTCCGCAAACGCTCTAACAGGAGGGCCACGTGTTGACGATGTTCGGTCTGGTTCCGGGAGTAGATCAAAATGTCATCTATGTAAATGATAACAAATCGATGGAGATACTCCCGAAACACCTCGTTCATAAAGCCCTGGAACACTGAGGGGGCATTGACCAGTCCATACAGCATCACCAGGTACTCGTAATGCCTGTTAGTAGTGACAAAGGCCGTCTTCCATTCATCCCCTCTCCGTATTCGAACGAGGTTGTAGGCGCTGCGGAGGTCAAGCTTTGTGAACATGGTTGCGCCCCTGAGCATCTCCAGGGCAGACGGGACGAGGGGAAGGGGGTTACGATACTTAACGGTAATGTTATACAGGGCACTATAATCAATACATGGCCATAGTCCTCCATCCTTCTTCTGAACAAAAAAGAACCTGGAAGCGGCAGGGGAAGGGGAAGTAGATGGACAAATGTATTCTTGCTCCAGAGCCTCCTTGACATATTCTTCCATGGCCTTTTGTTCTGGCAGTGATAGCAGGTAAACTCGCCCTCTTGGCACCATCGCCCCCGGTAGCAGCTCTATGGTACAGTCCCATGGTCTGTGGGGAGGAAGTTGGTCAGCTTTCCTTGGGCAAAATACATCAAGGAAGGAGTTATAGCAATCAGAGATGTTAATCGGACCATCACTGGCTGGACTCTCAACTGAGGTGGTGTATATACTCACCGCTTGTTCCGGTGACAGGATCTTTTCCTTGGAGTATGTTGGTCGATGGATAGGAGCCATGCAGGTTTTGAAACATTTGGAGCCCCACTTCATTATCTCTCCAATATGCCAGGACGGGTGAGTGTTTGCACAACCAGGGATAGCCAAGCACGATGTCCATGGTGGAACCCTCTAGAACCAGGAAATGGAACTTTTCCAAATGTAGTACTCCAACTTGAATCATTAGGTGTGGTTTCTTGTATGAAATGTAACCCCGACCTAGGGGCTTGCCCAGAATAGAGGTGATGGGTAAATTCTGAGTGAGGGGGATTTTGGGTATGTCTAATAATTGGCATAGTTGTTCGGAGACTAAGTTTCCGGCGGTTCCAGAGTCAAGGAGCGCAGAGACTGTATGAGATACAAGATCATAGGTTACCATTACAGAAGTGCACAGGGGATTTAGAGTACTTTTTACAGTTAAGATTGAACTCACCGAGGTTCGGTGTGGTCAGACAGAACACTGAGCGATGAAATGACCCTTCTGACCACAGTATAGGCACAGTCGAAGATTGATTCTTTTCTTACGTCTCTACTTGAATAGGTTCAGGACTGGGTTCTGGAGAGCGCTGACTGGTATGAGAGGAGGTCAGTGATGGGAGTAAAGGGGTTTGTTCACGAAGACAGGATTACATGCGGTGGGAAACTCTGATAGATAACTGAATAAATCGTTCCAATCCAATGGAGTCATCGTAAGGGGTTAATTGGAGATGGAGACAAGGTTCCAATCCCTGGCGGTAGATGGAAATTAAGGCGGCTCATTCATACCGCTAGCAGCTGCTAACGTGCGAAACTGCAGAGTATAATCTGTGATTGATCGTCTTCCTTGACGGATATGAAGCAGTTGTTCAGAGATCGAAGTATCACCGTCAGGATGACTGAACACCTCCTTAAAATGCCGTATGAAGTTATCAAGGGAATTTAACATTAACCCGCCCTGATCCCAAATCGAATGAGCCCACTGTAGAGCTCGACCCTTCAGCAGAGAAATGATATAAGCAATATTTGAACGTTCGGTAGAGAACTGATGCGCCCTCATCTCCAATACGAGCTGGCACTGCAAAATTATAATAATGCCACATATTTTACACTAAGTTGAAAAACATTCTGTTCTTTAAAAGTATATAAATGAAATGGTTATAAATTTGGAAACGCTTCATTTTACAGTACAGTACTTACAGTGTACTTACCTAGAAAGTACTGGGTAATATAAGGTAAGTACATGGGTTAAGGGTAGGTTTAGGGGTAGGTTCAGGGTTAGTACCTAGTTATTACCCAGTTATTACCCAGTCATTGTAATTACTATAATAAGTACATAGTATGTGCATGGGAAACAGGACTGTAAAATGAAGCGTTACCATAAATTTTACGTTTAGTCATTTTACAAATATAATATTTCAGAGTTTTTCTAATGATGAGATATTTTACACCAAAGTTATAACACATTCTGTTCTTTAAAAGTATATAAATAGTAAATATAGTAATTTACAAATATAATATTTTCACACACTGTAAAAAGTGCTACACCCACAAAGTAGGTTTTATATACTTTAAATAGTTGTAATGTAGTTTAATTCGTTTTATACTAAAAAGTATCAAAATACTTCCTCTTTACTTAAAATATTGATTTTTTTATATAACAATATAGTTTTTATAATAATTTTTAATAATTTTTTGTGTACAAGAAATGTTATAAAAGTGAGTTGACATACACTATTTATTTGAGCAGCTGTCGATATTGGCAGGTGCGTTCATCAAACATAAATATTTTAAATTTTTTATAAGTTGGCATCCCGCTTTTTTCATTGGCGCGGACTTTCCTAGGCAGATGCAGTATCTTCCTCGACACTTCAACGGTTTGTTCGCTTCGCTGCAGCGGATCTGAATAACAATACAAGGTAAGTTGAACATATTTAGCCAAATGACTGGTGATGTAAAGTCACGCAAAATCGCTTACTCCAGGGAGCTGAGGTTAGGTTTGCAAATTGTACTGTAATAGCTAGCTATCCTGTACACATGTCAAGCTAAGATGGCTGCACAGTGCTAGTGAGTGTGGTCGATCGGCAGACAACAGCGGTTGAAATTAAATAAGTGTTGTAGTCATTTCTACAATGTGTTTTAATGCTTATTTCTAGCAGCACCTGCTAACATCATCGCCACTGTAACAACATTTAGAATGGATGTGTTTAAAAACGTAGATATGTAGGCAATAATTAGTTGCACAAATGCCCTCAGTTATATTTTTAGATTGCAAAGATTAAATTTCCGGATCATATGCAATTGAAACGGTCACATTTTCAAGCCTTCAGGCAATAGAACGGGCAAATAAGGGAAAGTAAGATGGTGTTTTATGGACAGCAGACAAAACAAGGTAGCCGTGTGTCTTTGACAGGACTCTGGAATCAGAGATTATGTAGGCCTAACGTTACTTTTGCATTACTAAAGCAGATGCACAGATTACACTGCAGAGATATTTAGTAGTCTGTCTGATTTTAGAGATTTTATCCATGTTTTTTAATGCTGCATAGTCAATTAAAGACAGAGTTTTGGTTGGGAAAAAAAACCCTAAAATTATTTCTAACCCATTACTCAAAATACATTTACCACTGATTTTTAACCTTATTCTAACATGCATTTCCCTGGTCTTTAGATACCCAAGCACTTTTGTTACCTGGGGTCTTCAAGCTTCACATCCAGGTAAGAAAAACTTAAGAATTGATACAATTGCAATTATAAATGGAAATTACATTCAAATAAATGTGTTTTAATTTAATACATCCTGAGAGTGTTTATTTGGTCCAGAAACAGCATAAATTGTCTAAATGAGACCTTAAATTATGTTGAAAATATGTCCACATTTTCCACAGGTTCCATGAACGTTCATTACAAAACACGTAAAAAAAAAATATCATAAAAATGTTCATTCTGGCTCCTCAGTGGACGTCTTTGTAACATACGACTTTGTGACAAAGACGTTGAAAAGACGTCTTTTAAACATATTTTGCTTAGTGGTTGTATTACTATTGTGATGATATTGGGTAATTACGTTTGCTCTTGAAAGATATTTAAACTGTGTAGCTTAATAAACAGTAATGTGATGACCAATCAGGGACAGGCAAGGACAATTGCATTGTTTCATTGTAATGCATCCTTTGAACCAGAATAAGACAACACTCATGCTACAGTAGATTATGATAGTCCACACTCTATTGTCATGGTAGACTTCACTCTGGTCACATGCTCTAGTCACAGTATCCGTCTAGTATTCACCATCTTTAGCAACAAAAGTACAATTTTGACTTTCTGTCTTATGTCTTCTACCGGTCTGTTATATTCCTCTCATTACCTGTTTGTCTGACCAAACTCTTGATTTTTTTTTGTCTCCACCAATAGAATCATGCTGAAACAGAGGTGCACGCTGAGCTTTGCAGTTGCCCACTGAAAATGTGCATGTGCCATCATCCCGATACGATTGGTGTTATGATAGAAGGACAGCCCGTGGTCAAAGGTGTACCAAACCTGTCTAAAGCATGCTGCCACCTGTTTGGACTTACCTATGCTCTCGACCTCAAGTATCCCTCAAAACTGGTGTATACTTTTGAGATATATCAGAGGCTTTTTGTGGGATTGGACCCCATGCGTCCTAAGCCATCATCCAAGTATGCTAATCTCCTCACTAAATTGTCTTAGATGATTTCTCAATGGCATGAGGCATTGTTTGCCATCGTTTGAAAAAATAAAATAACTTTGGTAGGTGAGTTTACCAAATACAAACTTCAACTTTTGACCTTAAAGGAACACTTCTCTTTTTTTGGAAATAGGCTCATTTTACAGCTCCCCCAGAGTTAAACAGTTAAGTTTTACCGTTTTCGAATCCATTCAGCCGATCTCCGGGTCTGGGGGTACCACTTTTAGCATAGCTGAGCATAGATCATTGAATCAGATTAAACCATTAGCATCTCTCTTAAAAAAATGACCAAAGAGTTTTGATATCGTGTACTAAACCCGACGGAAAATGAAAAGTTGCAATTTTCTAGGCCGATTTGGCTAGGAACTATACTCTCATTCCTGCGTAATAATCAAGGAACTTTGCTGCCGTACCATGGGTACAGCAGGCGCAATGATCTTACGCAGCGCCTGAAATAGACCCCTTTTCAGTTGGTAAACATGATGACGTTTTTATGTGGGCGGAGCTTAGGTGGAGGCAGAACAATCCCTCTGGCCGCTTCACTAACACTAGTTTGCAAGTTTTGTTAGCTTGTTTTTTAACAATGGCGGGAGAAAATCAGATTTTATCTTCATGTGCAAGGTCACTCACTGTCCAGGACCGCGATTGTTATTTGCAAAAGTTAATTTTAACGGACGGAACCAGATTGGCCGACCCACACTCAGTCAATGAATGGACGATCTGACAGGATTAATGTTAACGTTACCTCGGTTGAGTGAGTGGCCTGACTTCTACACCTACCTGATAGAGAAACCGAGCGTAAAGACAAACTGAGGGCATATAAATCTTTAGATGCCTATAACTATGTGATGAATGGTCTTGACTTGTGGCAACGTTACATTGCGCGGTCCTGCCCAGCGCCAAGGCCAGAAGACGACAATGTAAAGTGACATTACAATGCAATTTTAATGATGTGAATATTTTCTAGAAATAAAAATATTTTTTATGTATTAAAATTATATTAATTAACTATGTATTTGCTTATTCTTTCTTACCAGGTTCTTCAAGAAGTCTATCACAATCAATTACAACAATGTATACAATCATAGATGATTCACAAATAATCAAAATAATTTAGAAAACATTATGCGATAAAATTTCAAATTGGATCCTGTAGGTGATTCTTGCGCCCAGAAACACAACAAGATGACATTTAATAAAAATAATAATAATTTAAGATCCTTATTATGTAGCCGAATCTGTGCTGTTTTGTATTGGCCGCCTCCAGTTTTCACTTTGTTTTGCCTCCAGCTAACGCCGTGACGTAATTGTGACGTCGGTGCAAAAGGGGTCTATAATCCACAGCTGTGTAATATCATTGCGCCTGCTGCACCCATGGTACGGCAGCAAAATTCCTTGATTATTACGCAGGAATGAAAGTATAGTTCCTAGCCATATCGGCCTAGAAAATGGCAACTTTTCATTTTCCGTCGGGCTTAGTACACAATGTAACGTCTACGGTTACGTATGTAACCCTCGTTCCCTGAGTAGGGAACGGAGACGTTACGTCGGATGACGACGAATGGGGTTTCGCTTAGAAAGCCTATCAACTTCGAGTATTACAAAACGAGCCAATGGCAAAGAAATGCCATGGGTCTGCGGAATTTGCATGACGTAACTCCGCCCCACCTCGTGGGTATAAAAGGAGGAAGTCAGCAACAGCAGTTTATGTTTCTTCGCTGAGGAGCCAAGACTGAGCTCAGGCGATCCCCGCGGTACAGCGGAAAGTGGCAGGCAGACGTAACGTCTCCGTTCCCTACTCAGGGAACGAGGTTTACATACGTAACCGTAGACGTTCCCTTTCGTTGTCACTCCGAGTTACGTCGGATGACGACGAATGGGGTTACCAGTCTAATCACGCCACCTTCTCAGCTGTCTTCCAGTGCCCTGCGTAAATCGAGATCCCTGTCATAGACTGGACGAAGGACTCGATTTAACACAGGAATACCAAGGTACACTGGGAAGCATATCCCAAGCTAGGGGAAGTATGCAATTAATGCCAACCCAGAGGGGGGGGACTTAGAGAATACACATATGACCCGAAGGATGCATATGGGGAACACTGGGGTGTCCAGCCGCAGGTGGAATATTTCAACCCCGCGGGTGGCAAGGTGGCTTGCCAAGGGAAAGACACATGCTTAGATAGGCTTACAGTGGAAATACACATGTGGGGGTCGCTCAGGGGAGGGACCATGCACACGGGAGGCACCTAGCCGACGCGCAGGCAAGAGACACTGGCGCCGACGTCAGGAGTGCTGGAGGAGCTCAGGGCTTTCGGGAAAGCTCACCTGAGGAGAATATCGCACGTATCCAGTCCGTGGAGTGGAATGGCGAGCAAGCGAAGACACCTGAGCAGGTCCGGTACTAGCTAGTTGAAGCGAGTACATGAGAGGACACAGGCTCCACTCGGAGATTATAGAATCTGGCGAATGTGTTAGGTGTCGCCCAGCCTGCAGCTCTGCAGATGTCTGTTAGCGAGGCGCCATGCGCTAGAGCCCAAGAGGATGCCACACTCCGGGTGGAGTGGGCCGTCACACCAAGGGGGCACGGTCGACCTTGCTGCTGGTATGCCAAAGCAATGGCGTCCACTATCCAGTGAGACAACCTTTGCTTGGAGAGAGCCTTTCCCTTCAGCTTCCCACCATAACAGACAAAGAGCTGGTCTGAGGTCCTGAAACACTGCGTCCTGTCTACATAGGCGCGAAGAGCGCGTACTGGACAGAGCAGTGCCAAGGCTGGGTCTGCCTCCTCCGGGGGCAGCGCTTGCAGGTTCACCACCACGTGTAGCGGGGGGCGGGGCTGGAGAGGGCTGTGGCGTCCGCCCGCGGCCCCCAGAGCCGGCCCGGGTGAACGGGCGGGGTGGGAGCCGCGGGAGGGCGCCTTCGGCGGTGGGCAGACCGAGGGATCTGAGCGGACGGCGGGGCCGTCGGGACAGAACCAACATCAGTCTGCTCATGGGCGGCTGAGAGCTGTTGGGCAAGCCCTCAACCGCACCGCCGAAGAGGCCGACCTGGGATATGGGAATGTCGGACAGACGGGTCTGCGCGACATCCAGCACATCAGACAGGTTCAGCCACAGAATGGTGAGCATCACCTGACCCAGGGAGCGTACGGCCACTTTCTTCGCTCGGAGAGCAAGGTTAGTGGCGGCGCGCAGCTCAGTGAAGAGCCCTGGGTCAGTCCCGCCCTCGTGCAGGTCCATGAGCATCTGGGTCAGGTAGACCAGCAGAATGACCATGGCATGCAGTGACGCGGCTGCCAGTCCCGTGGCGCTATAGGATCTCACCACAAGCGTAGACGAAAAACTACAGGCCACGGACGGGTGCTTAGGATTGCGCCGAGAAGAAGCACTCTGAGGACACATAGCATCGCAACAGTGCGTTCAGCCGGGGGAACCCCAGTGTACCCATGGGCAGCGGCCCCATCGAGGGGAGGAAAGGCGGATGAGATCAGCGAGCGGTCCCTGATCTCATCATGCACGTCCGGGAAGAATGGTATTGGGGTTTGCCGTGGACGAGGGTCGGCGGCCTTACCCAAAACCAATCGTCCCGGGAAAGCATGGCCGTCATCTCCGGATCAGACTCGACGAGTCGTCACTTCCAGCAAAATCAAACCCACCTAGTGAAGCTGCTACAAACATAATATCATCCTCTGTAGCTTCAAATGAAACACACGGGCCACCAGAGGGTAGACCCGTGGGAATCACCTGTTCACTAGCGGGCACCGTCATTAAACGATGAGGGCAGGTCCCCCTCCACGCTCAAAGTATATGTTTTTCCTGTCTCCTCGCATCTTCACGAAGGTCGTCGAGGCTGCCCTTGTTCCCCTTCGGAAGCACGGGGTTCGCATCCTGAGTTATATCGGCGACTGGCTGATCCTAGTTCACTCTCGAGATCAGGTTTGCGAACACAGGGACCTAGTGCTCCGGCACCTAGCTCGTCTGGGCCTTCGGGTCAACTGGGAGAAGAGCAAACTTTGCCCCGTGCAGAGGATCTCTTTTCTCGGTATGGACATCGATTTGGTCGCCATGTCCGCGCAGCTTACGAGCGAGCGCGCGCAGTCACTGCTGACTTGCCTGAGACAATTCGAGGGCAAGAGTGCGGTTCCACTGAAACTTTTTCAGAGGCTCCTGGGGCATATGGCATCTGCAGCCGCGGTCACGCCGCTCGGATTGCTTCATATGAGACCGCTTCAGCTTTGGCTTCGCGACCGAGTCCCGAGGTGGGCATGGCAACAAGGCACGCTCCGAGTACCAGTTACTCCGACCTGCCGTCAGTTCTTCACCCCGTGGTCGAACCTCAGTTTTCTCAGGGCGGGTGTCCCCCTGGAACGAGCTTCCCGGCATGTTGTTGTCTCGACAGATGCCTCCACCACGGGCTGGGGCGCCATGTGCAATGGACATGCTGCTGCGGGCTCCTGGACAGGACCCCAGCAGCTTTGGCATGTCAATTGCCTCGAGTTGTTGGCAGTACTCCTTGCCCTGCAAGGAGTCTGGTCGCGCCGTATTGGCCCAACCGGACCTGGTTCCCCGAACTTGTACTCCTCGCGACAGCACCTCCCTGGCCCATTCCTCTGAGGAAGGACCTTCTTTCTCAGGGACGGGGCACCCTGTGGCACCCTCGCCCCGATCTCTGGAGCCTCCACGTGTGGCTCCTGGACGGCTCTAGGTAGGTTTGAGTACCCTTCCACCAGCGGTGGCGGCTACCATCACTTCCGCTAGAGCGTCGTCCACGAGACACGTCTATGCGTTGAAGTGGTACCTCTTCGTCGACTGGTGCTCTTCTCACCGTGAAGACCCCCGGAAATGCTCGATCAGCGTTGTGCTTTCCTTCCTTCAGCAAGGGTTGGAGCGAAGGCTGTCTCCCTCCACCCTTAAGCTCTATGTTGCCGCCATTGCCGCACACCATGACCTGGTCGAAGGTAAATCGGTAGGGAAGCACGACCTGGTCATCAGGTTCCTGAGAGGAGCGAGGAGACTAAATCCTCCTCGCCCTCCTCTCATTCCCTCTTGGGACCTCTCAGTGGTTCTAACTGCCCTGATGAGTGCTCCCTTTGAGCCCCTGCAATCAGACGAGCTTAAGTTCCTGTCAATGAAGACAGCGCTCTTGGTTGCACTGGCCTCCATCAAGAGTGTAGGGGACCTGCACGCATTCTCCATCGACGAAGCGTCTATAATCCATCTATAATCTCCGAGTGGAGCCAGTGTCCTCTCATGTACTCGCTTCAACTAGCTAGTACCGGACCCGCTCAGGTGTCTTCGCTTGCTCGCCATTCCACTCCACGGACTGGATACGTGCGATATTCTCCTCAGGTGAGCTTCCCCGAAAGCCCTGAGCTCCTCCAGCACTCCTGACGTCGGCGCCAGTGTCTCTTGCCTGTGCGTCGGCTAGGTGCCTCCCGTGTGCATGGTCCCTCCCTTGAGCGACCCCCACATGTGTATTCCCACTGTAAGCCTCTCTGAGCATGTGTCTTTCCCTTGGCAAGCCACCTTGCCACCCCTGGGGTTGAAATATTCCACCTGCGGCTGGACACCCCAGTGTTCTCCATATGCTTCCTTCGGGTCATATGTGTATTCTCTAAGTCCCCCCCTCTGGGTTGGCATTAATTGCATACTTCCCCTAGCTTGGGATATGCTTCCCAGTGTACCTTGGTATTCCTGTGTTAAATGGAGTCCTTCGTCCGTCTATGACAGGGATCTCTGTTTAATCAGGGCACTGGAAGACAGCTGAGAACATGGCGTGATTAGACTGGTAACCCCATTCGTCGTCATCCGACGTAACTCGGAGTGACAACGAAAGGGAACGTCTACGGTTACGTATGTAACCCTCGTTTCCTGAGTAGGGAACGGAGACGTTACGTCTGCCTGCCACTTTCTGCTGTACCGCGGGGATCGCCTGAGCTCAGTCTTGGCTCCTCAGCGAAGAAACATAAACTGCTGTTGCGGACTTCCTCCTTTTATACCCACGAGGTGGGGCGGAGTTACGTCATGCAAATTCCGCAGACCCATGGCATTTCTTTGCCATTGGCTCGTTTTGTAATACTCGAAGTTGATAGGCTTTCTAAGCGAAACCCCATTCGTCGTCATCCGACGTAACGTCTCCGTTCCCTACTCAGGGAACGAGGGTTACATACGTAACCGTAGACGATTCAATTATCTGTGCTAAGCTATGATAAAAGTTGTACCGGCTGAATGGATTCTAAAACGGTAAAACTCAACTGTTTAACTCTGGGGGAGTTGTAAAATGAGCCTATTTCCAAAAAAAGTGGAGTGTTCCTTTAAGACTCTTTTGACAGGTACAAGTTGCTCAGGTTATTTCCTTTTGTGTTCATAGTTCAGTGCCTTGATTAATGTGGACTTTGGACTGTGTTCTGTGCCGATCATTACCTCATGAGGTATACAGGTGAAACTCTAAAAATTTGAATATCATGCAAAACTTCATGTATTTCAGTAATTCAGATTAAAAGGTGAAACTAATATATTTAGTATATATAACTATATACATATGCATGATTATACTTTTCAGAGGGCCGACATTTCTGTATTTAAAATCCTTTTTTTTTAATTGATTTCATGTAATATTCACATTTTTTGAGATTTTGAATTTGGGGTTTTCATAAGCTGTAAGCCATAATCATCAACATTATAACATTTGCACGATATTATAATTTTTCGAGTTTCACCTGTATTCTCAACAGTGTTGTCTGCACAATTTTGTTCAAAATATAGAAATACTGTAATAATTTTTGACATTGCAGTTCCAGTGTGATGTTATGGCTCACATTTACCTTTATCCAAACATTGCAGATTGGGCAGTTTGGATATTTCACTGTACTGTTCAGAACAGGTTGAAAATACACTTATACAGTGTTTGTTTTATACTGTACATGTGCGGCCACATTTATTTGCTGTTTTGTAGTCACTGTTAAAAGTGACACTGGTTAACACATTGAATAAATGTTATTGTCTTCAATCTATCTTCTCATCTTTTTCTTCTTCAATTGAATTTGTAATTGTTATTGACAAATTCTGTTTATGTAAAGTTAATCACTGTAGTGCTTAGAAAAAAGACATTTAGATTTATTTTCTGAGGTTATATCCAGGACTCAATTAAAATGTTTTTTCACATATGATTAGGTTAATTTTACTAAGAAAATAAAGTTCATAAAACCTAATTAAAATGAGTGCAGGTTACTTGTAGCAAACCATAAATACATTACCTGTACCAAGATAAGTAGGTTTATCTAACTGAGTAAGACTAGTATTATTAGTTAACTCAACTTGATTTTATTGCGTTCATATTAAGTAATGTTAAAGTGTTCAATATACTTAAAAAAGGCTGCAAGTTGACTCAACCTAAAACATCCAATGTAGCCACTTGTCTCACTTTTTATAAGTTAGATCTAGGTATTACTTTTTACAGTGCACTAACTAAAGTTGAAATACATTCTGTTCTTTAAAAGTATATAAATGAAATTTACATTTAGTCATTTACAAATATAATATTTTCACACTAACTAAAGTTGAAAAAAGTTGAAAAAACATTCTGTTCTATATAGATGAAATAGTTATAAAATTTACATTTAGTCATTTACAAATATAATATTTTCACACTAACTAAAGTTGAAATACATTCTGTTCTTTAAAAGTATATAAATGAAATGTTTATAAAATTTGCATTTAGTCATTTACAAATATAATATTTTCACACTAACTAAAGTTGAAAAAAGTTGAAAAAACATTCTGTTCTATATAGATGAAATAGTTATAAAATTTACATTTAGTCATTTACAAATACAATATTTTCACACTAACTAAAGTTGAAATACATTCTGTTCTTTAAAAGTATATAAATGAAATGTTTATAAAATTTGCATTTAGTCATTTACAAATATAATATTTTCACTAACTAAAGTTGAAAAAAGTTTAAAAAACATTCTGTTCTGTGTGTGTGTGTGTGTGTGTGTGCGTATGCATGTGTGTGTGTGTGTGTGTGTGTGTGTGTGTGTGTGTGTGTGTGTGTGTGTGTGTGTGTGTGTGTGTTGAGCGAGCAGTATGAGACGTGAATGTTTTGTTAGTGTTAATCTTAAAAGTTAATCTTAAAAGTTTAAATTATATCTTTTAAAAATAAAATATGTTTATTTAATTTATTTAGGAAATTCAATTAATTATTTAAAGTCTTAATAAAAACAAATATGCTACATCAATGGTCTGTGGAAAAACTTGACTATATGTTTTATATATCAGGGTGCATGTAAAGAACTTTGAAATTTGGGGGTCTCACAAGTCATCTCACACATTGTGTGAAATGTTCAATAATTCCTTAAGTATTATCTGTGAGAAAATCATCACATAGGCCTATCTTTAGTGAGAGAGCAACAATGAAGACATTTAGAATCTGTGATGTCTCAGCCCGACCCCCATTGATAGGCTGCTTATAAGGTCCTTACGCTACGGGAAAACCTCTTTTCCCGAGGATACTGAAGCCAAAAAAATTATCCTTAATTTTGCATTAATTTAAAACGCATTGCTGCACAGAACAGACCTAGGCAATGCAGCTCGCACGCCTATTGGATGCTCTGCGGCAACTGCTGCAGCCTATCGATGGACTATTCGTGACGTAAGCACCAATGAGGGCGCGTGCACCCTCGCGCATCACGTCCCGCCAGAATGGGCGTGGCTTATGTCTATATAAGCCGAGTCCAGATAGGATGTTCTTTGGTTTTTCACACTGAAGCGAAACCAGAACGTAGCACAAGCACGGCAGGGTTACGCGACACTCGTTCCCTCATCTAGAGAGAACCGAGGTTACGTTAGTAACGAGTGTCGTTCTCTTACGAGAGTACTCTCATGTTGCGTAAGCTAACTTACGCTACGGGAACCCAATGTAAAACGCCGTGCGTGCTGAAGTGCCCACACATGGCCCCAAGGGTGTGTACCCGGGGAACCATACTAGTGAGTGATATTCAGACCAACGAGTAGTGGGCCTAAAATATATCATAATCCTATAACTATAGGAACCAGTGCTTAGCACATAATAACAGACAGGAGGGACCTGAGTCGGCCTGAACTGTATTGCGCCTGACTATTATAGCCTGCCAGACAGGCATTAGACAGAAAATAACTTAGCCTGCAGCGCAGGAACTTCCAGGTTGTAAAACCTTATAATTGTAGACGGAGAGGCCCAGCCTGCCGCCATACAAATATCCTGAAGTGAAACCCCACTGGACCAGGCCCATGAAGAGGCCATGCCTCTGGTAGAATGGGCTCTGATGCTTAAGGGGCATTGAAGGCCCTTAGACCTATAGGCCAGCGTGATAGCATCAACTATCCACCTGGAAAGACTCTGTTTCGAGGTGGCTAGCCCTTTGGTACGGCCACCGAATGAAACAAAGAGCTGTTCTGACTGCCTGAAAGCAGCAGACCGTTTGACGTATATTCTCAGTGCCCTAACCGGGCAGAGAAGATTCACGCCGTTCTCGCCATCAGCCCCCGGGAGGGCTGACAGTGAGATGACTTGTGCTCTGAACGGAGTGGAGAGCACTTTGGGGACATACCCGTGCCTTGGTTTAAGAATAACTTTGGAGTCGTTAGGCCCAAACTCAATGCACGTAGGACTCACAGAGAGCGCGTGCAGGTCACCCACTCGCTTGACTGAGGCGAGTGCCATAAGAAAAGCAGTTTTAAACGAGAGGCACCTCAAATCCACGGACTGTAACGGTTCGAAGGGCTCGCCCTTCATAGCATCTAGGACCGTGGAAAGATCCCACACCGGAACCATCGGGGGTCTAGGAGGATTTAGTCTCCTAGCCCCTCTCAGGAAGCGGATGATGAGATCATTTCTTCCCAAAAGATTGGCCATGCAAAGGTTTTGTAAACGCTGCTATGGCTGCAACATATACTTTGAGCATGGAGGGGGACCTGCCCTCATCCAGAAGCTCCTGCAGGAAGGAGAGAATCTCCATAACGCCACAGCATTGTGAGACCAGTGGGTACCCGATGATGGTCCATACATGCAGGGCCCATAAATCGGGGCGCGGGTGCCAAATCGCGCCCCTGGCCTGAGAGAGGAGATCTTTCCTCACTGGAACGGGCCACTGGGCCGTGCTTGCTAACTGCATCAGCTCCGGGAACCATGTTTGGTTCCTCCAGAGCGGCGCCACGAGTAGCACAGAGCATTTTGTTTCCCTGATCCGCTCGATCACCTGTGGCAACAGTGCTATCGGGGGAAACGCATAGAGGGGGCGGCTGGGCCAGCTGAGGGCCAGTGCGTCCCTGTCCTTCGAAAAGAATTTTGGGCAGTGCGCGTTCTCTGGTGACGCGAAGAGATCGATTTCCACTCTGCCAAATGTGTCCCATAGTAACTGGACTATTTGAGGGTGCAGAGACAATTTCCCTGGGGGAACTTTGTTTCTGGACATTATGTCCGGGCCCACATTCTGATGGAATTGATTTGGAGACCCAAAATTTGCAGATGGGTGAGTAGTAAAGCCCTGTGGGCTATCAGTTCTGTTTCTGACTGAGCAAGAATTAGCCAGTTGTCCAAATAGTTCAATATTCGCATCCCCTGAAGTCTCAGGGGAGTGAACGCCGCGTCTGTAACCAGGTTGAAATTATATTTTCATTTTTTGTTGAAACTTCACCAAATCCTGCTAAATATTTTATTTATTATGTTTTATTAAGTTCATAACATGTTTTGTACGGTTTAGAATATATTCAAACTGAAGTGTTAATACCTGTACTGTCACTTTAAGAGGTCTCGGTATTACGACGTCAACTCTGCGCCTCTCAGTTCGCGCTTTGCTCACTGAGAGGAGGTAAGGATTTTTCTGCTTGTTATCATTAGGAGTTTATTTCGTTTTGTAGATAATATAATATAACAATATGCAGTTATAAAGTGAATACTAGTCTTAAAGCTCCAGTAGGTAGCTTTTGTAAACAAATATTTGTTAAAACTGTCATTATGTCCTCACAGTAGAATATGAGACAGATAATCTGTGGAAAAAATCGAGCTCCTCTGGCTCCTCCCTGTGGTCCTATTGCCATTTGCAGAAATACACCGCTCCCGGTCAGAAACAACCAATCAGAGCCAGGAGGAATGTCTTAGCAGTGTCAATCATGCTCGTGTACGCGCTGATTACCCCTCTCTTGCACAGCGCGAGCGCGTACCGTCGTTCGTGACTCTCCTGTTCGAACTCGTTCATCCAAATGAACAAATCTTTTTTTCGAGTCATTTCGTTTATTCAACGAACGAAATGACTTGCAAAAAAGATTTGTTCATTTCGAACGAGTCTTTTTCGGAGTCATTTCGTTCATTCAACGAACGAAATGATTCGAAAAAAGATTTGTTCATTTTGATGAACGAGTTCAAACAGGAGAGTCACGAACGTGCATCACAGAAAAGAGCAAGGCGAGCATTTGTGCTTATAAAACTTAAAGTTTTTTATTTATTTTTGAAATGACCGATCGTTTCGCTAGATAAGACCCTTATTCATCGTCTGGTATCATTTAAAGCCCTTTGAAGCTGCACTGAAACTGTCATTTGGTCCTTGAAACGTTTGTGTCCTATTGAAGTCCATTATATGGAGAAAAAGCCTGGAATGTTTTCATCAAAAACCTTCATTTCTTTTCGACTGAAGAAAGAAAGACATGGACATCTTGGATGACATGGGGGTGAGTAAATTATCAGCAAAAGTATTTTTTAAAGTGAACTAATCCTTTAACGTTATCTTACTAGCTATTTATAACTTATAGAAAGAGTGCAACGTTATAAAGTTACATGTATTGCATAATGATTTGAGGACCAAGTTTGTAGTCAAAGTATGGGCAGGCCATAGTCAATGTAAAGCATATTGTTGATGTTTCGTCCCTATTAGTGAATGTTCCATAACTGTTTATAATCTGCCGTCATCGGTGGCCCTGCTTACTAGTCTGCGCGTTCACGGCAGGCTCCGCTGTGGGGGAGGAGCTGTGGAGGGAGGGCTGTAGCGCAGCAGAGAGCAAGGGGGTTGGACCTGGAAGTTGTGCTTGTTCAAATTTTCAGGCTAAGTCAACATTTTCTCAAAACTCCCTACTGCAACTTTAAAGGGGTGGTTTACTGCTTTTTTTCTTTGCATGATTGTGTTTATGGGGTGCAATATAACATGTCTTCGTGTTTGTTTGTTTTTAAGCCTTATTTTTCATAAATTTCACCTTTATTGTAAGCCGCTTTCTCCTCTGTCATTTGAACGACCGGTTGACTTCCTGATTCTATGAAACCACTCCCTCAAAAACAGGCAATGGGCTCAGGTTGGTTAGTTGGGCTGGTGTGTTGCAATTGGCTAAACTGTGTAGCGCACGTTGTCCGGAAACTTCACGCCCATTACCTTTACGGGCGAAAGTTGCATGTGCTGCAGTCAAATGTAAATAATGGTGTCAATACTGCCGTATCAGTTCGAGCCAGAATCAGACCAAGAAAGCGGCAATGAAGAGAGTCAAGCAGAACCTCCCCAAACACTGCTCTTACAAAACGTTTCTGAATGGTAAATTTTTGTATTATTATTATTATTCTATTCTACTATTATTCTATAAGAATTTCGATACGCTGTTACTTGAAAATGCTACTGCTGCTTGTTAGCTTTTGAGATACGGTTTTCTCCTGATTAAATATTTAATATAACTGAATAAATTACTGAGTAATACCATTTTTTAAAGTTATTGTTTTATCGATATAATGAACAACCGTTTATCTATTCACAAAACTTAGTTTAATCGGTGTATCGTTTTCTTTAGGTGTACATGGCTAACTGGCTACTATAAACAAACAGTGTTGGCATTGGTTTACGTTCTTGATCAAATCGAAAAATTACGTCATAAAGTATACATGGAAACTACATTTACAAAATTAGTACATAATTACAAATTCAGGTCCAAATTCTTTGTACACGTTTGTGATAGACACACGAAATAGCATAACTAAGTGGCTACTAAAGCCAGCACTGGCATTTGTTTACGTCCTTGATAAAACTAAAACATTACGTCTAAAATTATACATGTAAATACATTTAAAATTATTAAGTCTTACTTACAGGCTGTGGCCCAACAACTGCTGCCTCTGGTTTTAAAGTTGGAACTGCTTCATGCTTTAGTAACAGTTTGTTGTTGAATCCAGCATTGAATTTGTGGAGATTCTGGAAGCTGTCTTCCGTAAAATGCGCAGCACAGAGAGCCAAATTACGATTGTAATTTTCTGGAACATAATCAAACATAAATTGTAACCATTGTTGACGAACTACAGCGTCCGTAGGAAGCCCGAACACAGAAGACCTGACAGCTGGGTGAAAATAACACACTTTCGACGGCATGGCTACTGCTCTCCACTATAACTCTTCCTCTTCGACAAAGCCGCAAAAATATGGCCATGCCCCCTTTTTTGCATATTCCAGAGGGAGGGTTGCTGTAAATTTATTGGTTAGTTACGTATAAAACCCGGGAAGTATCTCGTTGTAGTCCCATTCGAGTCGTTTTTGTAGGCATCGATTACAACCTGATTTTTTAAAAACGATATCTCTGCTTACGTTGAACTTTCAGCGCAGCAACTTTGCAGATACTGTTCATGCACCAACAGCAACATTACACACTATTTCAAATGAAAAAAGTGAAATCGCAATCAACCACCCCTTTAAGGGTGTAAACATGCAGCCGTGTCGTTAAAATGTAAACCTTGTAAATACACTTTCGCAAGTTATACGGGAGACACATGTTTTTCAGTGCTACGGGGTTTCCTGTGTGTTTATTTGCTAATAGGAGACTGATGAACAATGTGTGTGGAAGAGACTGCATGTTACAGAGCATTTTTTGTTTTCTACTGATTTGTACAGGTATGTTTATTCAGTCAGTTCATTATTTACACAAATGTATTACTGGTTGTGTTTAGCATTCTTAAAACTCATATGTAATCAAATGTATTGGAAATGCAGGTATTTTATTTCATTTATTTTTAAATCATCTAAAAACACTTTTGTGTTAATAGAGGAGCTATGTTAGTTATATGCTGCAGTATATGTAAGTGTAAATTAGTGCAGTTCACGCTTTGCTCACTGAGAGGAGGAGACTGATGAACAACGTGTGTGGAAGAAACTGCATGTTACAGAGCATTTTTTGTTTTCTACTGATTTGTACAGATACCACTGCTATACAACTTCCATTAAAGGAGCAACCAGTAGCTGTTTGTAGTCCGGGTCCTTCCTTCAATCAGCACAGTCACAATCACAGAACACAACGCAGATCACACAGACGTCAACGGATGTGCATTTAGGCAAGGCAAGGCAAGGCAAGGCGAGTTTATTTATATAGCACATTTCATACACAATGGTAATTCAAAGTGCTTTACATAGAACAAATTAAAATAAGCAAAAGAAATCAGAATAATTAAAACAGTTTAGAATAAAAGATAAAATACAGAAATAATCAAAATAAATCAGAATAATTAAAGCATGAAATAAAATACAGTACAATCAGTCGGACGAACAACGGCACAGTGCTCATTCAGTAAATGCACAGCTAAACAGAAGTGTTTTGAGTCTGGATTTGAATGTAACTACTGTAGGAGCACATCTGATCTCTTCTGGAAGCTGGTTCCAGCTGCGGCTGGCATAGTAGCTAAAAACAGACTCGCCATGCTTAGAGTGAACCCTTGGTATTTCTAGCTGATGTGATCCTAATGATCTGAGTGATTTGTTGGGTTTATATTCAGTGAGCATATCTGCAATGTATTGAGGTCCTAGGCCATTGAATGATTTATATACCAGTAATAATACTTTAAAATCAATCCTATATGTAACTGGCAGCCAGTGTAAAGACCTGAGGACTGGTGTGATGTGTTCATATTTTCTGGTTCTGATCAGAATCCTAGCAGCAGCATTCTGTATGAGCTGCAACTGTCTTATGGTGTTTTTGGGAAGGCCAGTGAGGAGTCCATTACAATAATCCACCCTGCTGAAAGCAGTGATGAAAGCATGCACAAGTTTCTCTAAGTCTTGACTGGAAACAAAGCATCTAATTCTTGCAATATTTTTCAGGTGATAGTATGCTGATTTAGTTACTGCTTTGACATGACTACTGAAACTAAGGTCTGACTCTAGAGACACACCCAGATTCCTGACTTGATTTTTAGTTGTTTGACCCCTAGACTGAAGGTATGCGTTCACCTTGAGAACTTCATCTTTGTTTCCAAACGCAATGACTTCAGTTTTGCCTTTGTTTAACTGAAGAAAGTGTTGGCACATCCAATTGTTTACTTCATCAATGCATTGGAACAGAGAGTTAATGGGGCTGTAATCGTTAGGCGATAGGGATAAGTAGAGCTGTGTGTCGTCTGCATAGCTGTGGTAAGCGATTTGGTTATTTCTCATTATTTGGCTCATTGGGAGCATGTACAGGTTGAATAGGAGTGGCGCAAGAATTGAGCCTTGAGGGACTCCGCATGTCATGGGTGTCCACTCAGACTTATGATCTCCAATACTCACATAATAACCTCTCCCTACCAAGTATGACCTGAACCATTTTAGGACTATCCTAGAAAGCCCGACCCAGTTTTCCAGCCTGTCAAGAAGTTGTCACGGTAGACACATTCTCTGTTCCTTTTAGTCTAGTGTTTATGTTGTGGTTTGAATGCACGTGTGTAGTGGGCGAGAGTGTATGACATCACCTGATCCGCTTCAGCTGATCCTCATCCACTTCACCAGCTGTAATCAATCTCACCACTCTATTTATACTCACCGCTGTTCTATCATCCTTGTCAGATCGTTGTTTGATGTCGTTCGTGTTGGTGTTCCGGTGTCTCGTCCTGCCTTGTGTTCCTGTTCCCGATCTTCGTCGTCATCACTGGGTTTTCGTCTGCCGATTCACCATCACCGCACTCTTCACGTCTTCATCGGATCCTGACCACCGAAGTCCCTGTGTCACCGTTCCACCTGTCTGTACTGCTTCACTACTCATCTAATAAACATTCTGTTCACTCGCATTTGTTTCCCGTCGTTCCTGTTCCAACATGACAGAACGATCTGACCAGGAAAGAGAAGCAGCGAGCGCATCACAGAGATCGTTGGAGGACTTCATTCATCACAGTATCAGGAGGATGGATTCACAGCAGAGGGAGATCGGCGACACGGGCCGCGCAGTACAGGCTTTGGTGACGCAGGTGTCCGAGCTCACCCAGCAGATCCAACGCCTACAGGGTCCCACTGCGCCGCCCACACAGGCCGTTCCTCCCACACCACCAGAGAGACCCTCCCAGTCAGAGCCCCGCCTTCCGGTACCCGAACATTATGCTGGTGAGCCCGCCTTCTGTAGAGCGTTCCTGACTCGTTGTACCATGCACTTCGCTCTACAGCCCCGCACGTTCGACACGGAACAAGCGAAGGTGGCGTTCGTACTCACCCTGCTGACTGGGAAGGCTGCGCTTTGGGGAACGGCGGTGTGGGAAAATCAACACCCATGCTGCGCCTCGTTCCAGACCCTCGCCGCCGAGATGAAGACTGTATTCGATAGGGCTGTCTCGGGGAGAGAGGCAGCCCGAAGGCTGGCGGAGATGCAGCAGGGAGAAAGATCGGTTTCGGATTATTCTATTGAATTTCGAACCCTGGCGGCGGAGTGCGGCTGGAACGAGGAGGCGCAGTGGGATATGTTCCTGCATGGGCTGGCTGACCACGTCCAGAGGGAGATCTATGCCCTGGATCTACCCACCACTCTCAACGGGTTGGTTGACTTGGCTCTGCGGGTGGACGCTCGGCTGTCTAGGGTCGAGCGCCGAGTCCCGTCCACCCGTACCTTCGCAGGAACCGACCCTCTCCGATCCAGCGGCAGGGACGTGGTCAGCCCTGTCT
Organism: Gila orcuttii; assembly: GCA_026230005.1. Taxonomy (NCBI): domain Eukaryota; kingdom Metazoa; phylum Chordata; class Actinopteri; order Cypriniformes; family Leuciscidae; genus Gila; species Gila orcuttii. The sequence goes on from JAPDVR010000002.1 coordinate 39,926,151, forward strand.
ACGATCCCGAGCCCATTCAGGTGGGTCGAGCTCGGCTTTCCCGGGAGGAGAGGGAGAGGCGAAGGTCCCAGGGCCTTTGCCTATATTGTGGAGGCGCGGGACATTTTGCATACGGCTGCCCGGTAAAAGGCCAAGCCCGTTGGTAAGATTGAGGCTACTATCGGGTGGGATCTCCGCTAGAAAGACCTCATCAGCGATTACATCTACCTCCACACTCCTTCCGGTAAGACTAAGGTGGTCAGTCCAACAACACGACTGCCTTGCACTTCTGGACTCTGGGGCTGAAGGTAATTTTATGGACCACACGTTTGCACAGAAAATTCAGATTCCCCTCAGACCCCTCACTCACAGAATTGCTGTTCATGCACTCAACGGACAAGAACTTCCTACCATTTCCCTTTGCACTGTGGACATTACACTCATCACTTCCGGCAATCACTCTGAAACTATTTCATTTTACATCATGGACTCACCTCTCGCACCCATCGTCCTCGGACATCCCTGGCTCATCCATCACAACCCCCGAGTGGACTGGCACCATAAATCAGTACTGGAGTGGAGCAAGGAATTTCATAAGTCTTGTCTCGTGTCTGCCTGTTCCTCTGTTCCTGTTTCTGTGTTTCAGGAGGAAGCAGGGGATTTGTCTAACGTGCCCGTGGAGTACCTGGACCTGAAGGAGGTGTTTAGTAAGTCTCGTGCTGCTTCTCTCCCTCCGCATCGTCCCTATGATTGTGCTATAGATTTACTGCCAGGTAAGTCTCCGCCTAAAGGCAAGTTATATTCACTTTCTGTTCCAGAAAGGGAGGCTATGGAGAAATATATTTCTGATTCTCTAGCTACCGGGTTCATTCGCCCTTCCTCTTCTCCAGCGGGGGCGGGATTCTTTTTTGTGGGGAAGAAGGACGGTTCTCTGCGACCTTGTATTGATTACCGAGGGCTGAATAACATCACGGTAAAGAATACTTATCCTTTGCCATTGATGTCTTCAGCCTTCGAGAGGTTGCAGGGAGCGTCCATCTTCACAAAATTGGATTTACGTAACGCTTATCATTTGGTTCGCATTAGGGAGGGGGATGAATGGAAAACTGCGTTTAACACCCCAGGGGGCATTTTGAATACTTGGTCATGCCGTTCGGGCTGTCCAACTCCCCAGCAGTTTTCCAGGCACTGGTCAATGACGTGTTGCGAGATATGATCGATCAGTTCATATATGTCTACCTGGATGACATATTGATTTTTTCTTCTTCTCTCCAGGAACACGTGCAACACGTCAGACGAGTGCTTCAGAGGTTGCTAGAGAATGGGCTTTTTGTCAAGGCGGAGAAATGCGATTTTCACGCACAGTCGGTCCCGTTTCTAGGGTACATTGTCTCGTCTGAGGGAGTGTGGATGGACCCTGAGAAGATCAAGGCTGTGGTGGATTGGCCAAGCCCAGATTCCCCTAAGGCCCTGCAGAGGTTTCTGGGATTCGCCAATTTTTACCGGCGTTTTATTCGCAATTTCAGCCAACTAGTCGCGCCTCTGACCGCCTTGACCTCCCCCAGAACGACGTTCAGGTGGTCAGACACAGCCGAAGCTGTGTTCTCCAAACTGAAGGGCCGCTTTGTTTCAGCCCCCATCCTTGTCGCCCCTGATTCCTCACGTCAGTTCGTGGTGGAGGTCGATGCATCAGAGGTGGGAGTAGGCGCAGTGTTGTCCCAACGCTCTTCCACAGATGACAGGATGCATCCTTGCGCGTTTTTGTCTCATCGTTTATCTCCAGCCGAACGCAATTACGACATTGGTAACAGAGAGTTGCTGGCAGTCAAATTAGCGTTGGAGGAATGGCTTCACTGGTTAGAAGGGTCGGGGGTACCTTTTATTGTCTGGACTGATCATAAGAACCTAGAATACATCAGAACCGCCAAAAGATTAAACTCCAGGCAGGCTCGGTGGGCATTGTTTTTCGGTCGTTTCGATTTTTCTCTTTCATACCGTCCGGGCTCAAGAACATCAAACCCAATTCATTATCTCGCATATTTGATTTTTCCGAACGCCCGTCTACTCCCGAGTATATTTTGCCCGAAACGCTATTCGTTTCCACACTCACATGGGAGGTCGAATCGAGGGTCAAGAAGGCCTTAGAAGGGGTAACGCCTCCGCCCGGTTGCCCACCGAATCGTTTGTTTGTGCCGGAGGGATTACGGTCCGACGTTATCCAGTGGGGTCATAACTCCAACGTGGCTTGTCATCCAGGAGTTAATCGCACTAGTTTTTTAGTCAAGCAACGATTTTGGTGGCCACTCATGACTCGTGACATTCACGATTTTGTTTTGGCTTGTTCGGTTTGTGCCACTGGTAAGACTTCCAATCGACCCCCAGACGGGTTACTTCAGCCGCTTTCGGTTCCTTCGAGACCCTGGTCCCACATCGCTCTAGATTTTATCACCGCCCTCCCGCCCTCTCAGGGCAACACAGTCGTTTTGACTGTAGTGGACCGATTCTCGAAGGCAGCCCATTTTGTTCCCTTACCCAAATTACCCTCAGCTAAGGAGACAGCGGTTACAGTCGTAGATCACGTTTTTCGTTTACATGGCCTTCCGATTGACGTGGTTTCCGACAGGGGACCCCAGTTTGTGTCCAGATTTTGGCGAGAGTTTTGCAGATTACTGGGAGCGACTGTTAGTCTGTCCTCAGGGTTTCATCCCCAGAGCAATGGTCAGACCGAGAGAGCCAACCAGGATTTGGAGAGAATGTTGCGATGTTTGGTTTCCAAGAATCCTTCCTCTTGGAGTCAGCGACTCTCCATGGTGGAGTACGCCCACAACACGTTGCCAGTGTCGGGCACGGGCCTATCTCCGTTTGAGTGTAGTGTAGGTTACCAGCCACCTATTTTTCCCAGTCTGGAATCCGAGGTTGCGGTCCCCTCCGCTCACGCCTTTGTTCAGAGGTGTCACCACACCTGGACTAGAGCCCGCGAGACTCTACTCCAGGTGGGGGCGCGCACTAAGGCTAAGGCCGATCGCCACAGGTCGAAGCCTCCCGTATACGTCGTCGGTCAAAAAGTGTGGCTTTCTACCAAGAACATTCCTCTTCGCTCCGTATCTAATAAACTTGCTCCCAAATTTATTGGCCCGTTTACTGTCACCAAGATCATTAGTCCGGTGGCAGTCCGCCTCAAATTACCTCCCGCGTACAGGAGGATCCATTCCGCCTTCCATGTATCTAAAATTAAACCCGTGTTTCATTCCCATATTAATCCGCCTGTCCCGGTTCCTCCCCCACCGCGACTCGTAGATGGGGAGACCACGTATTCGGTTAACCGTATACTGAACTCTAGGCGGAGGGGACGCGGATTTCAGTACTTGGTGGACTGGGAAGGTTACGGTCCGGAGGAGAGAAGTTGGGTGCCGGCTAGAGACATACTGGATCACTCCCTCATCGATGATTACAATCGACAGGGTAAGGAGTCTGGGAACGCCAGGAGGCGTTCTTAGGAGGAGGGGTACTGTCACAGTAGACACATTCTCTGTTCCTTTTAGTCTCGTGTTTATGTTGTGGTTTGAATGCACGTGTGTAGTGGGCGTGAGTGTATGACATCACCTGATCCGCTTCAGCTGATCCTCATCCACTTCACCAGCTGTAATCAATCTCACCACTCTATTTATACTCACCGCTGTTCTATCATCCTTGTCAGATCGTTGTTTGATGTCGTTCGTGTTGGTGTTCCGGTGTCTCGTCCTGCCTTGTGTTCCTGTTCCTGATCTTCGTCGCCATCACTGGGTTTTCGTCTGCCGATTCACCATCACCGCACTCTTCACGTCTTCATCGGATCCTGACCACCGAAGTCCCTGTGTCACCGTTCCACCTGTCTGTACTGCTTCACTACTCATCTAATAAACATTCTGTTCACTCGAATTTGTTTCCCGTCGTTCCTGTTCCAACATGACAGAAGTATGTTGTGATCGACAGTGTCAAATGCAGCACTGAGGTCGAGTAGTACCAGCACTGATAATTTGCTTGTATCAGTATTTAAGCGAATATCGTTTATTATCTTTATGAGCGCTGTCTCTGTGCTGTGATGCGGTCAAAGTATCCATTTGAGCTTAAGAATTTGTTCAGCTGATTGAAGACAACTTTTTCAATGATCTTGCCTATGAAAGGAAGATTTGAGATCGGTCTATAGTTGTTTAATATGGTCTTATCCAGATTGCTCTTTTTCAGGAGGGGCTTGACATCTGCAGTTTTCAGGGAGTTCGGAAAACTCCCAGAGAGAAGTGAGGCATTTACCACTTCTAGGAGATTTGCTTCTAAGCTGTGTAACACATTTTTTAAAAAAGATGTGGGAAGTGCATCAAGGGCGCAGGTTGATGTTTTAAGGTGCTGTACGGTTTCTTCCAAAATTTTGCCATCAATTTCTTCGAAATCAGACATAGTGACTACTTTCTCAGGCTGTTGTCTGATCTGCCCGACCCCAGCGCAAATCAAGGATGAGCTGATCACCTTTCTGATATTATTGATTTTCTCAGAGAAGAAAGAAGCATACTCACTGCACTTGCTCTCTGAGAGCATTTCACTGGGAATCTGGCTTGGGGGGGTTGTCAGTCTCTCTACAGTAGCAAAAAGAGTGCGTGTGTTGTTTATATTGCTGTTTATAATATTCGAGAAGAAAGTCTGTCTAGCTTTGCCTAGTTCCTTATTGAAAGCATGGATGCTGTCTTTGTAGATGTTATAATGGACAACAAGTTTTGTCTTCCGCCACATGCGCTCTGCTTTTCTGCATTGTCTTTTCATATTTAGCCAGATATACGGAAGACCACGCACACCCGTTACACGTCCATGCACTTTGTGAATGTACGGGGTGCTAAAGATAGACCGAACGGCAGGACGGTGTACTGATAGCTCTGGCCCTCGAAGGCGAATCGTAAGGAAAGGCCTGTGATGGGGCGTTATTTGAATCTGAAAATAGGCATCCTTCAGATCCACTGAGATAAACCAGTCCCTCGGGCGAATTTGCGCGAGGATTTGTCTGGTCGTGAGCATTTTGAACGATCTCCGCATGAGGGATTTGTTCAAACGCCTGAGATCTAGGATGGGTCTGAGACCGCCATCCTTTTTGGGGACAAGGAAATACCTGCTGTAGAAACCTGCTTCGCTCTGAGTCAGAGGAACAGTTTCTATAGCCCCTTTTTTCAGCAGCTTCGCTATTTCGGCACGGAGTAGATGTGCCACTTCCTGTTTTACCGTGGTTTCGACCCTGGCCCGAAAGCGCGGGGGTCTGCGAGCGAACTGCAGCAAGTAGCCACGCTTTATGGTGTTCAGTACCCATTGTGACACGCATGGGATAATTTCCCATGCTTTCATACTTAAAGCTAGTGGGAGAATAATGTCTGGGCTCTGGCCGCTGCGTGTGTGTGACGCACATGCAGTGTTTGTGAGCGAGCGCGTGCTCTGCACACTGAGCACATATCATGTCACAGGGCAGCAAATGTTTGTGAGTAGGGGTGAGCACTGCATAGTGGGCACATTTCCTACGTTTAAAACATACGCGGCTTGAGCCGGTTTTATTGGTGTGGGCCATGAATGAGTGTGTGTCACTGAACGGGCCGTGCTTGTGTGTAGGGGTGAACACTGGGAAGTGGTCACATTTCCTACATTTATAACACCTCCGGCGAGAGCCGGACAAACAGACATAATGCTCTTTTTGAGATTTATCTGGGTAGCCGTGAGAACGGCTTTTGAGTACAGGCGAGCGGGTCGTGTGACGGGCTCGTTGGCTGCAAAATATACTTCTCCAGCCACCTCTGTTTAGGGAGCTGAGAGTGCTGTCTTTGATGACGGTCCGGCCACGGCGGGACTCAGCCATCTTCGTCTTCTCTGAGGTGTCAGGAAGACTTTGAGGGCTCAGGTTTCAGCGCTATCTTGGGCCTGGGTCCCCGGGGGGGAGGCGGCCTGTGGCGGCTTGAAGAGCGCGACGCTGTTGAGATTCCCCATATGACGACGCTGTGAAGCTGGCGGCAGAGGCGGCGGAGGCGCTGAGTTCCGGTTAGGCGGCTGCTTCTTAGCGCGTCTAGAGCGTCTGCGTATGAAATGTCGCATGGCCAGCGACGTTTTCTGAACTTCAGAATACCGCTCGGTGAAGCCCTTAACCGCCGGGCCGAAGAGACCGGAAGGAGACACAGGCGCGTCGTGGAAAGTGGCTCTGTCGGACTCCTTCATGTCGGACAGTGTCAATCACAAGTGCCTCTCAGTGACAGTGAGGGACGCCTTGTTCCTTCCAATGGCCTGTGCAGCGGACTTGGTGGCTCGTAGCGCTAAGTCCGTTGCGCTCCTGAGGTCTGTGAAGCTCTCAGGATTCGGCCCGCCTCGTCCATAGTACGGAGAAGGTTGGCCTGATAAATTTGTAGCACAGCCATGGATTGCAGCGCTGAAGCGGCTTGACCGGCGGCGGCGTATGCGCGACCAATGAGAGCCGAAGTAGTCCTGCAGGCTTTCGACAGTGGGGTGCTGGCCGGCCGTGATCGAGGTGGGGGAGGCAGAGAGCGATGGAATCAGCCGGCGTGCATTTGTCTGCAGGGGTTATCTCCGGGATTATCTGCGAGCGGCGCTTCTTCTGGCGCGGCCCAGGCGAGAGAAGCGGAGGGGCGGGGTCCACGTCAAAGGAGGCCAGTCGAGCCTGCAGGGTTTTTGAAAAAAACAAAAACAAAAGTAATATCACTCACTTTAATTGACACCTATTATGCCCCTTTTTACAAGATGTAAAATAAGTCTCTGATGTCCCAGAGTATGTATGTGAAGTTTTAGCTGAAAATACCCCACAGATGTTTTTTTATAACATGTTAAAATTGCCATTACATTTATACCTGGACGATTACATTTATACCTTATAAAAAACGATTACATTTATACCTGGTCACATAAATGTTTTTTCGCAAAAAGGATATAAATTCAATCTTCAATTCCTGCGCTATATGCAGATTTAATGGAGTTCACGTCACCGAAAGTAACAGATATGAGCTGCAATTTATTGATAATCAGCTAATTTGAAAATCAAATACCACAATAGAAGAGAACGGCAACAGCACTGGTAAGATCATTTTGTTTCTTTACTTTTAATGAAGATGATTTTGTGTTAAGCGCATCTGCGACATACTTTCACATTGATTTGCGATAGTTTGCGTGTTGGCTTGATGAATAGATAGCTCAGCTGCTCATCATGCGTGCTGCAGTAGCTCCATCATATCTGGATATAACATGACATATAGCCTATAACACTCTCACACGTTTATTTTTTTAGCATTGTTGGGAGGAGTAACATCTATGTGATACACACAAAGTATGTATACAATTGTGTTTTCTTTCTTGTGTTTTTTGCCTATATGGGGTTGGAGGGGGCAATATGGTGGTTCACCCAGGGCACCATATGAGCTAGAACCGCCACTGCTCAGCGTGTTAATAAATGCTTTATTAACATGTATTCCTACTGTAATTCATGATTAATTCAGGTAGTTATAAAACATTTAGTAGTTGTTAAGTCAACTATTTTTATGAGATCATCTCAAGTGAGGACTATTTATGTCCTGTAAAGCTTTTACAAAGATTTAAAGGCTCAGTTATCTTCTAAACAGAAAAAGGAAACAAACACAACACAGAGTGATACAGAATATGAAAAAACGAAACTGTACAACTGATAAATTAATATAAAATGAAAAATAAATCTCTGCATTGTCATAGAAAATAAAAATTCCTGTACACTTCCAGAAAATATAACTGCGCAGTAAATTGAAACTAAGTGGGGCAAATCTTTATTTTTTTAAATAAAAATACATTTCTGTTAAGTGTAAACATTGCTGAATAAAAATGTACCAGTGCCAACACTGGATTACAAGGGTGCCAAAATACAACTAATAATATTTTTTTAAAACAATAATAATATATTAAAATATTTCACAGTGTCAAAACTATCTCAGTACTAACTTTAAAACATTAGAGAACAGCATTGCATAAAGTAACTGAGCCTTTCAATCTCTTTTGTAAAAGCTTTACGAGGCACAAATATTCCTCACTTTAGATAAGCTCACAAAAATAGATAACTGACAACTACTAAATGTTTTATATCTACCTGAATTAATCATGAATTACAGTAGGAATACATGTTAATAAAGCATTCATTAACTGTTGGTGGAATGCCTCTGTCCCAACACCATGAGGACAAACCTCTCGGGTTACGACTGTAACCCTTGTTCCATGAGAAGTGATACAACACTTTGGGGAACGCCCTTAGCGTAACGCATCTGAAGTATAAATGAAACTAATCCAATCCTGATTGGTGCTGCGTCATGACGTAACGTGTCTCAGGGAACAAGGATTTTCCCTTTTGAGGGAACTCGAACTGCGTCGATACGACACTTTGGGGAATGAGTAACCACTATGCCACAACGAGCCCTGCCTGTCCCAGTGTGAAGCTGTGCACAGGCACACTTAGGACGAGAGCACTATAGTGCTTGCCGTAGAAGGAATATCCAGGCTATAAAATCTGATAAAAGTATGAGGGGTGGCCCATCCTGCTGCATCGCACAATTCTTGGATCGGGGCCCCTGAAAGGAGGGCTCTAAAGCAGTGGTTCTCAACCTCTCCTTCAGGGACCATCTGACAGGACATGTTTTTGTTTTAACCCTGTATGGCACACCTGATTCAATTAATTAAAGACTCAAAGGCTTAATGTGTAGCTGACTAATTGAATCAGGTGTGCCATTTCAGGGTGAAAACAAAAACATGTCCTGTTGGGGGTCCCTGCAGGAGAATGTTGAGAACCACTGCTCTAGTGGACACCATGCCTCTGGTTGAATGAGCCCTCACGGCCAAAGGTGAAGGCAAACTGCGCACCTGATAAGCCATAGATATTGCCTGAACGATCCAGTTGCTGATGGTCTGTTTAGATGCACATCAGCAACTGGTCTGACTTCCGCCATGAAGAGGACCTCTGAATATATATATCTTGAGAGCTCTGACAGGGCAGAGCAGATTAAGTCTCTCTTAATCTGAAAAGCCTGCAGAACTGTAGGCCGTGCCACATTAGAAGGCACTTTAGGCACATAGCCCAGCCTGGGATGCAAGATAGCCTTAATGTCGCCTGGAGCAAACTCCAGGCACCCATGACATATCGAGAGTGCCTGAGGGTCTCCTACTCTCCTCAGAGAAGTAATATCTTGTAAAAAAAGCTACCTTGAGGGAAAGGTTCTTGGCCTCAGCCGACTCCAGAGGTTAGAAGGGGGCCTCGACCAGCCCTTCGAGAACCACTGCCAGGTCCCATTTGGGAACCTTGGTACGAGCTGCAGGTCTCATCCTCCAAGCCCCACGGAGGAAACCGACGACCAGCTGATGTCTCCCCAGAGGCCCATCGACCAGAGGAGCGTGGAAAGTTGCAATGGCAGCCACGTACACCTTGAGTGTGGACGGGGTAAGACTAGCCGAGAAGCGATCTTGAAGGAACAGTTAACTGGATCCACCTCACGCTCTCTACACCAAGTGGAAACACATTCCACTTTAGGCCGTACAATCTCCTCGTGGAAGGAGCTCTGGAACTGAGTATGGTCTCAACCACTCCAGCCGACAGGCAAGCCTCTAGGTACTGAGCCCCGTCAGGGGCTAGGCCCAAAGTTTCCACAGGTCTGGTCGAGGGTGAATATTGAGCCTCCGGCCTGTGGAAGCAGATCCCTCAGAGGAGTGCTACAATGTTTGAAAACCATTCCCGGGCCGGCCAGTACGGGGACTACTAGAAGTAGGGTGATCCCGTCTCGACGGACCCTCTCCAGAACTCCCGGGACCAGAGCGATCGGGGGAAAGGCGTACAGGCGTAGCCTCGGCCAAGTCTGTACCATGGGATCCAACCCCAATGGGGATGGATGGGAGAGAGAAAACCACAGTGGACAGTGGGTCGTCCCTCGAGATGCGAACAAATCCACTTCTACTGGGCCGAACCTCTCGCATATCGTCTTCACCACCTCGGTGTGTCACATGTCTTCCTTGTTCAGTTTTCCCGCTCCTCGTTTGTCTTCAGTTGTCTCACCTGTTTTGTTAATCATCGTCATCTCTGTCACCTGTCTTCTGTTCATTAGTCTCTGTATTTAGTTCCCTCTGTTCAGTCAGTCTTGGTCCGTTCTCGTCAGTTTAACGTTGTGTGTGACCGACCTGCTACATCTGTGAGTACTTGTAAATAAAACTTGGATTTGAACCTTCAGCCTTCTCGTCATCATCTAACTGCACAAAACCCTGACAGAAGAATGGACCCTAAACTGTACAAGGATGGCTGAAGACAAACTCCTCTCCATTTCCCAGAATGGGCGATCGTTGGAGAGGTATGTGGAAGAGTTCCTGAGTGTTTATCATCAGGTGAGCTGGGGTAACTCTACTATTAATGGCTGCTTCCGGATGGGACTGGATGATGATAATTTATTCAGATTTATCTCCCCTGATGATTGTTACAGGTCAATCCCTGACTTCATTAACTATATCCTAGAATTACATGGCTCTAATTTCTTTGTTGATAAAGTAGAAGACAATCAAAATCGTCATCCAGTCCCTATCCGAAAGCATGTGGATGCCCCAGTTCACCTCGAACCAGCACCTTTCACATACCTCTCCAAGGGATCGAAGTCCTCCGGATCATCCAAAATGGCCACGGGGGAAAATCTGGCGAGTCCTGCCAAGTCCGAAATCCACGTCAGCCCCGCCGAGCCTGAAATCCACGGCAGCCCTCCCGAGCCTGCATTCCGCGTCAGTCTTCCCAAGCCTGCACGTCACGTCACGGCAACCATCAACCCAGCCACCAGATCAGTCTATGGACGTCCAGGGTTGATTTCCAGCGTGGCCGATCTCCCGCTGATGTCAGTGTGTGCTGCCAAATGAACCATCCAGCCAGAGTCTCATCCCGCTGAGTCTTCGCCGCTGGTTCCGTCCAGCCCAGAGCCTTCACAGCTGGTTCCGTCCACCAGCCCAGAGACTTCACCGCTGGTTCCGTCCAGCACAGAGCCTTCACCGCTGGTTACCTTCCAGCCCAGAGCCCTCACCGCTGGTCCCGTCCAGCACAGAGCCTTCGCCTCTGGTCCCGTCCAGCGCAGAGCCTTCGCCGCTGGTCCCGTCCAGCACAGAGCCTTCGCCGCTGGTCCCGTCCAGCACAGAGCCTTCGCCGCTGGCCCCGTCCAGCCCAGAGCCCTCGCCGCTGGCGCCGTCCAGCCCTGAGCCTTCTTCGCCGCTGGTCCCGTCCAGCCCAGAGACTTCTTCGCTGCTGGTCCCGACCAGCCCAGAGACTTCTTCGCCGCTGGTTCCGACCAGCCCAGAGACTTCTTCGCCGCTGGTTCCGACCAGCCCAGAGACTTCTTCGCCGCTGGTTCCGACCAGCCCAGAGACTTCACAGCTGGTTCCGTCCAGCCCAGAGACTTCACCGCTGGTTCCGTCCAGCCCAGAGCCTTCACCGCTGGTTCCGTCCAGCCCAGAGCCCTCACCGCTGGTCCCGTCCAGCACAGAGCCTTCGCCGCTGGTTCCGTCCAGCCCAGAGCCCTCACCGCTGGTCCCGTCCAGCACAGAGCCTTCGCCTCTGGTCCCGTCCAGCGCAGAGCCTTCGCCGCTGGTCCCGTCCAGCACAGAGCCTTCGCCGCTGGTCCCGTCCAGCACAGAGCCTTCGCCGCTGGCCCCGTCCAGCCCAGAGCCCTCGCCGCTGGCGCCGTCCAGCCCTGAGCCTTCTTCACCGCTGGTCCCGTCCAGCCCAGAGACTTCTTCGCCGCTGGTCCCGACCAGCCCAGAGACTTCTTCCCCGCTGGTTCCGACCAGCCCAGAGACTTCTTCGCTGCTGGTTCCGACCAGTCCAGAGACTTCTTCGCCACTGGTTCCGACCAGTCCAGAGACTTCTTCACCGCTGGTTCCGACCAGTCCAGAGACTCCTTCACCGCTGGTTCCGTCCAGTCTGGAACTCTGTCCTGACCCTGTCTCTCTCCCCATTAATTTTTTTTTTGGGGGGGGTGGGCGCCCAAGAGGCCACGGTCTCCCAAAAGGTCCTCACCGCCATGGCCACCCGAAGGGTCCTCACCGCCGTGGCCGCCCGAAGGGTCCTCACCGCCGTGGCTCAGTTTTCCCGCTCCTCGTTTGTCTTCAGTTGTCTCACCTGTTTTGTTAATCATCGTCATCTCTGTCACCTGTCTTCTGTTTATTAGTCTCTGTATTTAGTTCCCTCTGTTCAGTCAGTCTTGGTCCGTTCTCGTCAGTTTAACGTCCCGTCTGCCCAGCGAGAGACTGTTCACGTCCCGTCTGCCCAGCGAGAGACTGTTCACGTCCCGTCTGCCCAGCGAGAGACTGTTCACGTCACGTCTGCCCAGCGAGAGACTATTCACGTTTCGTCTGCCCAGTCAGAGACTGTTCACGTTCCGTCTGCCCAGTCAGAGACTGTTCACGTTCCGTCTGCCTTAATGGACTATCTGGAGCGTCTGGCTCGGATCCTGGACATGCCCGTGTCTGCTGTTCCAGAGCCGGAGCCAGTGTCTGCTGTTCCAGAGCCGGAGCCAGTGTCTCCTGTTCCAGAGCCGGAGCCAGTGTCTGCTGTTCCAGAGCCAGAAGCAGAGCCAATGCCTGTTCCAGAGCCGGAGGCAGAGCCAGTGCCCGTTCCAGAGCCGGAGGCAGAGCCAGTACCCGTTCCAGAGCCGGAGGCAGAGCCAGTGCCGTCTGCCTTCATGGACCTGGACTATCTGGAGCATCTGGCTCGGATCCTGGACATGCCCGTGTCTCCTGTTCCAGGGCCGGAGCCAGTGTCTTCTGTTCCAGGGCCGGAGCCAGTGTCTGTTCCAGGGCCGGAGCCAGTGTCTGTTCCAGGGCCGGAGCCAGTGTCTGTTCCAGGGCCGGAGCCAGTGTCTGCTGTTCCAGAGCCGGAGGCAGAGCCAAGGCCCGTTCCAGAGCCGGAGGCAGAGCCAATGCCTGTTCCAGAGCTGGAGCCCATGTCTGTTCCAGAGCCAGTGCCTGTTCCAGCGCCAGAGCCAGTGTTTGTTTCTGTGTTTGTGTCCATTCTTGTGACTGTTACAGTTCTTGTGGCTGTTCCTGAGCCGGTGTCTGCTGTTCCTGAGCCGGTGTCTGCTGTTCCTGAGCCGTGTCTGCTGTTCCTGAGCCGGTGTCTGCTGTTCCTGCGCCTGAGCCACCGCCCTGGCCGCCCGAGGGGTCTGCTCCGCCCTGGCCGCCCGAGGGGTCTGCTCCGCCCTGGCTGCCTGAGGGATCTGCTCCGCCCTGGCCGCCTGAGGGGTCTGCTCCGCCCTGGCCGCCCGAGGGGTCTTCACCGCCCTGGCCGCCCCAGGGGTCTTCACCGCCCTGGCCGCCTGATGGACTTTGCGTTTTGCCCTGGCCGCCCGATGGACTTTGTGTTTCGCCCTGGTCGCCCGATGGACTCTGTGTTCCGCCCTGGCCGCCCGATGGACTTTGTGTTTCGCCCGGGTCTCCCAGGACTTTGTCCCTCCCGTCCCACCCTGGTCTGTCCCTCCCGTCCCACCCTGGTCTGTCCCTCCCATCCAACCCTGGTCTGTCCCTCACGTCCCACCCTGGTCTGTCCCTCCCGTCCCGCCCTGGTCTATCCCTCCCGTCCCGCCCTGGTCTATCCCTCCTGTCCCGCCTGATGGAGCGTCTGGTAGCCGCTCCGTAGGGAGGGGGTAATGTCACGTGTCTGTCCTGTCTTGTATTGCACTTGGGTGTCTTTGTTATGTTGGGCCATGTGCTCTCGTTATTGTTTGATCCCTCCCCCTTGTTACCTGATTAGTGTTTGAGTTCTTCCACCTGTTCCCTCTTGATTTGTTCCCTTTTTAAGTCTCCTCTTGTTTGCAGTCTTTGTCGGATCGTTGTCATAGGTTTTCCCAGTTTCCGTGTGATGGTCTTAGTGTTCAGAGTCAGTGTTTGTTCTTCAAGTTCAGTTTTGTTTAATGTCTCATTTATTGTGTTTTCCCCCTTGTGGGTTTTTGCTTTGTGTTTTGTTTTCTTTTGTTAATAAATCATCCGTTGCTGCACTTGAGTCCTCTCCACTTTTTGTAACTGTAACGTGACACACACATAACCATCATAGCACCAAAGGACTATCACTGTGACTATTTCAACCGCAAAGGCTGGCACTCCATCATCCTTCAAGGTGTTGTGGATGGAAAGGGACTTTTCTGGAATGTTTTCACAGGACTGCCTGGAAGCCGGCATGATGCTCGTGTTTTGAGACTGTCCACACTGTGGGAGTTAGCAAGCCGTGGAAACCACATACCAGCTAACACCAGAAACATTGGTGGGGTAAATGTTGGCTACCACATCCTAGGAGACTCTGCCTATCCCTTGCAGAACTTGCTCTTAAAACCATTCATTGACACTGGACGGCTGACAGCGGAACAGCAGGTCTACAACATGAAGATTTCCAGAACACGTGTAGTCGTTGAAAATGCGTTTGGTAGATTAAAAGGAAGATGGATTTGCCTTATGAAAAGAAATGACTGTGCGGTCGAGCTTGTAAAATTCATGGTACTGACATGCTGTGCTCTACATAACCTTTGTGAGAGTCATGGAGAGGCCTATGAGAGTGCATGGGATTCACCTTCTGCAGCAGAGCCTGTGCTGGCACTGGCACAGGCTCTAGAGGAGCAGGGCAGGGATGTCCGTGAGGGTTTGATGCGTTACCTAAAAAGTTGACTATTGACTATGTCTGTTCTGTAAAGTGTGTTGTAAATAAACTTTTGTACACTATTTGAATATATGTTTCCCTTGCATTTTTCTTAACCCATTTCACGGCAAAGATTGCAGATGCCCCAGATTATTGTTGTTCAACATTCACTACTCGTTAAAACATCACACTCTTATTGATCTAGACAAACTGAGCATCATTAGAAATATTTAAGACTCCAGCTTTGATAATTGACCACTCTTTATGATAAATCTGGTTTGCAGTGACATTTTATTTATGCCAGGAGTGCAAAATTAAAATTTGTAACGTTTGATATTTTGAATAGTAATCATCACTCATAATGCAGTTAATCACATTTCTACAGGTTTATTAGTGTTCACATACATGCAATATACAGCATCCGCCAGGGCTCTCAGTCCAATGTTGTGCATATTTGGAGAAATATTTATCACATTTCTATTCATTTTATGACACAATATTTTAAAACGCAACCGGAATATGATACAAATACTCGATGGTGGTTTAAAGTGAGTTTTAAGTTTAGAGATATCCTCAGATTTAAAATGAAGCATGACCCCACTTGTGGCTACACTAAGTGTGGTTATAAGTTGTTATACTACAATCACATAATATTTGTATACATTTAATATATATTCTTAATATTTTTTGTTTTTTATGTTTGAGCTTATATATAGCTTATATGTGATATTAATAACAGTCTGATTCATTCTGAGTCTTTAAACTCTCAAGGGTTGGCTTTCTAATTATATTATGGTTTTGTGTCTTTTCAGAATGACTTATGAACAGCAACCTTTTTATTTTGGGTGTCATTGTATGCCCCACTTGCCAAAATTGAAGCGGTCTGGTAAGGGGTTTTAAACAGGTTTTTTAAATCATTATTTATCAGTTACATTTATAATTAGCTATATTACATGCTCAAGAAATATTAAATCATTAAAAACAAATTACACATATTTGGTCAGTACATTTTATTGAAGAAAAATGTAAACAGAGCAAACTTTAAACAAAGTGCAAATGTACAGGTCCTTCTCAAAAAATTAGTCCAGCCCAGAGCCCTCGCCGCTGGCGCCGTCCAGCCCTGAGCCTTCTTCGCCGCTGGTCCCGTCCAGCCCAGAGACTTCTTCGCTGCTGGTCCCGACCAGCCCAGAGACTTCTTCGCCGCTGGTTCCGACCAGCCCAGAGACTTCTTCGCCGCTGGTTCCGACCAGCCCAGAGACTTCTTCGCCGCTGGTTCCGACCAGCCCAGAGACTTCACAGCTGGTTCCGTCCAGCCCAGAGACTTCACCGCTGGTTCCGTCCAGCCCAGAGCCTTCACCGCTGGTTCCGTCCAGCCCAGAGCCCTCACCGCTGGTCCCGTCCAGCACAGAGCCTTCGCCGCTGGTTCCGTCCAGCCCAGAGCCCTCACCGCTGGTCCCGTCCAGCACAGAGCCTTCGCCTCTGGTCCCGTCCAGCGCAGAGCCTTCGCCGCTGGTCCCGTCCAGCACAGAGCCTTCGCCACTGGTCCCGTCCAGCACAGAGCCTTCGCCGCTGGCCCCGTCCAGCCCAGAGCCCTCGCCGCTGGTGCCGTCCAGCCCTGAGCCTTCTTCACCGCTGGTCCCGTCCAGCCCAGAGACTTCTTCGCCGCTGGTCCCGACCAGCCCAGAGACTTCTTCCCCGCTGGTTCCGACCAGCCCAGAGACTTCTTCGCTGCTGGTTCCGACCAGTCCAGAGACTTCTTCGCCACTGGTTCCGACCAGTCCAGAGACTTCTTCACCGCTGGTTCCGACCAGTCCAGAGACTCCTTCACCGCTGGTTCCGTCCAGTCTGGAACTCTGTCCTGACCCTGTCTCTCTCCCCATTAATTTTTTTTTTTGGGGGGGTGGGCGCCCAAGAGCCCACGGTCTCCCAAAAGGTCCTCACCGCCATGGCCACCCGAAGGGTCCTCACCGCCGTGGCCGCCAGAAGGGTCCTCACCGCCGTGGCTCAGTTTTCCCGCTCCTCGTTTGTCTTCAGTTGTCTCACCTGTTTTGTTAATCATCGTCATCTCTGTCACCTGTCTTCTGTTTATTAGTTTCTGTATTTAGTTCCCTCTGTTCAGTCAGTCTTGGTCCGTTCTCGTCAGTTTAACGTCCCGTCTGCCCAGCGAGAGACTGTTCACGTCCCGTCTGCCCAGCGAGAGACTGTTCACGTCCCGTCTGCCCAGCGAGAGACTGTTCACGTCACGTCTGCCCAGCGAGAGACTATTCACGTTTCGTCTGCCCAGTCAGAGACTGTTCACGTTCCGTCTGCCCAGTCAGAGACTGTTCACGTTCCGTCTGCCTTAATGGACTATCTGGAGCGTCTGGCTCGGATCCTGGACATGCCCGTGTCTGCTGTTCCAGAGCCGGAGCCAGTGTCTGCTGTTCCAGAGCCGGAGCCAGTGTCTCCTGTTCCAGAGCCGGAGCCAGTGTCTGCTGTTCCAGAGCCAGAGGCAGAGCCAATGCCTGTTCCAGAGCCGGAGGCAGAGCCAGTGCCCGTTCCAGAGCCGGAGGCAGAGCCAGTACCCGTTCCAGAGCCGGAGGCAGAGCCAGTGCCGTCTGCCTTCATGGACCTGGACTATCTGGAGCATCTGGCTCGGATCCTGGACATGCCCGTGTCTCCTGTTCCAGGGCCGGAGCCAGTGTCTTCTGTTCCAGGGCCGGAGCCAGTGTCTGTTCCAGGGCCGGAGCCAGTGTCTGTTCCAGGGCCGGAGCCAGTGTCTGTTCCAGGGCCGGAGCCAGTGTCTGCTGTTCCAGAGCCGGAGGCAGAGCCAAGGCCCGTTCCAGAGCCGGAGGCAGAGCCAATGCCTGTTCCAGAGCTGGAGCCCATGTCTGTTCCAGAGCCAGTGCCTGTTCCAGCGCCAGAGCCAGTGTTTGTTTCTGTGTTTGTGTCCATTCTTGTGACTGTTACAGTTCTTGTGGCTGTTCCTGAGCCGGTGTCTGCTGTTCCTGAGCCGGTGTCTGCTGTTCCTGAGCCGTGTCTGCTGTTCCTGAGCCGGTGTCTGCTGTTCCTGCGCCTGAGCCACCGCCCTGGCCGCCCGAGGGGTCTGCTCCGCCCTGGCCGCCCGAGGGGTCTGCTCCGCCCTAGCTGCCTGAGGGATCTGCTCCGCCCTGGCCGCCTGAGGGGTCTGCTCCGCCCTGGCCGCCCGAGGGGTCTTCACCGCCCTGGCCGCCCCAGGGGTCTTCACCGCCCTGGCCGCCTGATGGACTTTGTGTTTGCACTCCATCATCCTTCAAGGTGTTGTGGATGGAAAGGGACTTTTCTGGAATGTTTTCACAGGACTGCCTGGAAGCCGGCATGATGCTCGTGTTTTGAGACTGTCCACACTGTGGGAGTTAGCAAGCCGTGGAAACCACATACCAGCTAACACCAGAAACATTGGTGGGGTAAATGTTGGCTACCACATCCTAGGAGACTCTGCCTATCCCTTGCAGAACTTGCTCTTAAAACCATTCATTGACACTGGACGGCTGACAGCGGAACAGCAGGTCTACAACATGAAGATTTCCAGAACACGTGTAGTCGTTGAAAATGCGTTTGGTAGATTAAAAGGAAGATGGATTTGCCTTATGAAAAGAAATGACTGTGCGGTCGAGCTTGTAAAATTCATGGTACTGACATGCTGTGCTCTACATAACCTTTGTGAGAGTCATGGAGAGGCCTATGAGAGTGCATGGGATTCACCTTCTGCAGCAGAGCCTGTGCTGGCACTGGCACAGGCTCTAGAGGAGCAGGGCAGGGATGTCCGTGAGGGTTTGATGCGTTACCTAAAAAGTTGACTATTGACTATGTCTGTTCTGTAAAGTGTGTTGTAAATAAACTTTTGTACACTATTTGAATATATGTTTCCCTTGCATTTTTCTTAACCCATTTCACGGCAAAGATTGCAGATGCCCCAGATTATTGTTGTTCAACATTCACTACTCGTTAAAACATCACACTCTTATTGATCTAGACAAACTGAGCATCATTAGAAATATTTAAGACTCCAGCTTTGATAATTGACCACTCTTTATGATAAATCTGGTTTGCAGTGACATTTTATTTATGCCAGGAGTGCAAAATTAAAATTTGTAACGTTTGATATTTTGAATAGTAATCATCACTCATAATGCAGTTAATCACATTTCTACAGGTTTATTAGTGTTCACATACATGCAATATACAGCATCCGCCAGGGCTCTCAGTCCAATGTTGTGCATATTTGGAGAAATATTTATCACATTTCTATTCATTTTATGACACAATATTTTAAAACGCAACCGGAATATGATACAAATACTCGATGGTGGTTTAAAGTGAGTTTTAAGTTTAGAGATATCCTCAGATTTAAAATGAAGCATGACCCCACTTGTGGCTACACTAAGTGTGGTTATAAGTTGTTATACTACAATCACATAATATTTGTATACATTTAATATATATTCTTAATATTTTTTGTTTTT
This sequence comes from Gila orcuttii, assembly GCA_026230005.1. Lineage (NCBI taxonomy): Eukaryota > Metazoa > Chordata > Actinopteri > Cypriniformes > Leuciscidae > Gila > Gila orcuttii. The sequence continues at coordinate 39,945,279 of JAPDVR010000002.1, forward strand.
TATGTTTGAGCTTATATATAGCTTATATGTGATATTAATAACAGTCTGATTCATTCTGAGTCTTTAAACTCTCAAGGGTTGGCTTTCTAATTATATTATGGTTTTGTGTCTTTTCAGAATGACTTATGAACAGCAACCTTTTTATTTTGGGTGTCATTGTATGCCCCACTTGCCAAAATTGAAGCGGTCTGGTAAGGGGTTTTAAACAGGTTTTTTAAATCATTATTTATCAGTTACATTTATAATTAGCTATATTACATGCTCAAGAAATATTAAATCATTAAAAACAAATTACACATATTTGGTCAGTACATTTTATTGAAGAAAAATGTAAACAGAGCAAACTTTAAACAAAGTGCAAATGTACAGGTCCTTCTCAAAAAATTAGTCCAGCCCAGAGCCCTCGCCGCTGGCGCCGTCCAGCCCTGAGCCTTCTTCGCCGCTGGTCCCGTCCAGCCCAGAGACTTCTTCGCTGCTGGTCCCGACCAGCCCAGAGACTTCTTCGCCGCTGGTTCCGACCAGCCCAGAGACTTCTTCGCCGCTGGTTCCGACCAGCCCAGAGACTTCTTCGCCGCTGGTTCCGACCAGCCCAGAGACTTCACAGCTGGTTCCGTCCAGCCCAGAGACTTCACCGCTGGTTCCGTCCAGCCCAGAGCCTTCACCGCTGGTTCCGTCCAGCCCAGAGCCCTCACCGCTGGTCCCGTCCAGCACAGAGCCTTCGCCGCTGGTTCCGTCCAGCCCAGAGCCCTCACCGCTGGTCCCGTCCAGCACAGAGCCTTCGCCTCTGGTCCCGTCCAGCGCAGAGCCTTCGCCGCTGGTCCCGTCCAGCACAGAGCCTTCGCCACTGGTCCCGTCCAGCACAGAGCCTTCGCCGCTGGCCCCGTCCAGCCCAGAGCCCTCGCCGCTGGTGCCGTCCAGCCCTGAGCCTTCTTCACCGCTGGTCCCGTCCAGCCCAGAGACTTCTTCGCCGCTGGTCCCGACCAGCCCAGAGACTTCTTCCCCGCTGGTTCCGACCAGCCCAGAGACTTCTTCGCTGCTGGTTCCGACCAGTCCAGAGACTTCTTCGCCACTGGTTCCGACCAGTCCAGAGACTTCTTCACCGCTGGTTCCGACCAGTCCAGAGACTCCTTCACCGCTGGTTCCGTCCAGTCTGGAACTCTGTCCTGACCCTGTCTCTCTCCCCATTAATTTTTTTTTTTGGGGGGGTGGGCGCCCAAGAGCCCACGGTCTCCCAAAAGGTCCTCACCGCCATGGCCACCCGAAGGGTCCTCACCGCCGTGGCCGCCAGAAGGGTCCTCACCGCCGTGGCTCAGTTTTCCCGCTCCTCGTTTGTCTTCAGTTGTCTCACCTGTTTTGTTAATCATCGTCATCTCTGTCACCTGTCTTCTGTTTATTAGTTTCTGTATTTAGTTCCCTCTGTTCAGTCAGTCTTGGTCCGTTCTCGTCAGTTTAACGTCCCGTCTGCCCAGCGAGAGACTGTTCACGTCCCGTCTGCCCAGCGAGAGACTGTTCACGTCCCGTCTGCCCAGCGAGAGACTGTTCACGTCACGTCTGCCCAGCGAGAGACTATTCACGTTTCGTCTGCCCAGTCAGAGACTGTTCACGTTCCGTCTGCCCAGTCAGAGACTGTTCACGTTCCGTCTGCCTTAATGGACTATCTGGAGCGTCTGGCTCGGATCCTGGACATGCCCGTGTCTGCTGTTCCAGAGCCGGAGCCAGTGTCTGCTGTTCCAGAGCCGGAGCCAGTGTCTCCTGTTCCAGAGCCGGAGCCAGTGTCTGCTGTTCCAGAGCCAGAGGCAGAGCCAATGCCTGTTCCAGAGCCGGAGGCAGAGCCAGTGCCCGTTCCAGAGCCGGAGGCAGAGCCAGTACCCGTTCCAGAGCCGGAGGCAGAGCCAGTGCCGTCTGCCTTCATGGACCTGGACTATCTGGAGCATCTGGCTCGGATCCTGGACATGCCCGTGTCTCCTGTTCCAGGGCCGGAGCCAGTGTCTTCTGTTCCAGGGCCGGAGCCAGTGTCTGTTCCAGGGCCGGAGCCAGTGTCTGTTCCAGGGCCGGAGCCAGTGTCTGTTCCAGGGCCGGAGCCAGTGTCTGCTGTTCCAGAGCCGGAGGCAGAGCCAAGGCCCGTTCCAGAGCCGGAGGCAGAGCCAATGCCTGTTCCAGAGCTGGAGCCCATGTCTGTTCCAGAGCCAGTGCCTGTTCCAGCGCCAGAGCCAGTGTTTGTTTCTGTGTTTGTGTCCATTCTTGTGACTGTTACAGTTCTTGTGGCTGTTCCTGAGCCGGTGTCTGCTGTTCCTGAGCCGGTGTCTGCTGTTCCTGAGCCGTGTCTGCTGTTCCTGAGCCGGTGTCTGCTGTTCCTGCGCCTGAGCCACCGCCCTGGCCGCCCGAGGGGTCTGCTCCGCCCTGGCCGCCCGAGGGGTCTGCTCCGCCCTAGCTGCCTGAGGGATCTGCTCCGCCCTGGCCGCCTGAGGGGTCTGCTCCGCCCTGGCCGCCCGAGGGGTCTTCACCGCCCTGGCCGCCCCAGGGGTCTTCACCGCCCTGGCCGCCTGATGGACTTTGTGTTTGCACTCCATCATCCTTCAAGGTGTTGTGGATGGAAAGGGACTTTTCTGGAATGTTTTCACAGGACTGCCTGGAAGCCGGCATGATGCTCGTGTTTTGAGACTGTCCACACTGTGGGAGTTAGCAAGCCGTGGAAACCACATACCAGCTAACACCAGAAACATTGGTGGGGTAAATGTTGGCTACCACATCCTAGGAGACTCTGCCTATCCCTTGCAGAACTTGCTCTTAAAACCATTCATTGACACTGGACGGCTGACAGCGGAACAGCAGGTCTACAACATGAAGATTTCCAGAACACGTGTAGTCGTTGAAAATGCGTTTGGTAGATTAAAAGGAAGATGGATTTGCCTTATGAAAAGAAATGACTGTGCGGTCGAGCTTGTAAAATTCATGGTACTGACATGCTGTGCTCTACATAACCTTTGTGAGAGTCATGGAGAGGCCTATGAGAGTGCATGGGATTCACCTTCTGCAGCAGAGCCTGTGCTGGCACTGGCACAGGCTCTAGAGGAGCAGGGCAGGGATGTCCGTGAGGGTTTGATGCGTTACCTAAAAAGTTGACTATTGACTATGTCTGTTCTGTAAAGTGTGTTGTAAATAAACTTTTGTACACTATTTGAATATATGTTTCCCTTGCATTTTTCTTAACCCATTTCACGGCAAAGATTGCAGATGCCCCAGATTATTGTTGTTCAACATTCACTACTCGTTAAAACATCACACTCTTATTGATCTAGACAAACTGAGCATCATTAGAAATATTTAAGACTCCAGCTTTGATAATTGACCACTCTTTATGATAAATCTGGTTTGCAGTGACATTTTATTTATGCCAGGAGTGCAAAATTTAAATTTGTAACGTTTGATATTTTGAATAGTAATCATCACTCATAATGCAGTTAATCACATTTCTACAGGTTTATTAGTGTTCACATACATGCAATATACAGCATCCGCCAGGGCTCTCAGTCCAATGTTGTGCATATTTGGAGAAATATTTATCACATTTCTATTCATTTTATGACACAATATTTTAAAACGCAACCGGAATATGATACAAATACTCGATGGTGGTTTAAAGTGAGTTTTAAGTTTAGAGATATCCTCAGATTTAAAATGAAGCATGACCCCACTTGTGGCTACACTAAGTGTGGTTATAAGTTGTTATACTACAATCACATAATATTTGTATACATTTAATATATATTCTTAATATTTTTTGTTTTTTATGTTTGAGCTTATATATAGCTTATATGTGATATTAATAACAGTCTGATTCATTCTGAGTCTTTAAACTCTCAAGGGTTGGCTTTCTAATTATATTATGGTTTTGTGTCTTTTCAGAATGACTTATGAACAGCAACCTTTTTATTTTGGGTGTCATTGTATGCCCCACTTGCCAAAATTGAAGCGGTCTGGTAAGGGGTTTTAAACAGGTTTTTTAAATCATTATTTATCAGTTACATTTATAATTAGCTATATTACATGCTCAAGAAATATTAAATCATTAAAAACAAATTACACATATTTGGTCAGTACATTTTATTGAAGAAAAATGTAAACAGAGCAAACTTTAAACAAAGTGCAAATGTACAGGTCCTTCTCAAAAAATTAGCATATTGTGATAAAGTTCATTATTTTCCATAATGTAATGATAAAAATTAAACTTCCATATATTTTAGATTCATTGCACACCAACTGAAATATTTCAGGTCTTTTATTGTTTTAATACTGATGATTTTGGCATACAGCTCATGAAAACCCAAAATTCCTATCTAAAAAAATTAGCATATTTCATCCGACCAATAAAAGAAGTGTTTTTAATACAAAAAAAGTCAACCTTCAAATAATTATGTTCAGTTATGCACTCAATACTTGGTCGGGAATCCTTTTGCAGAAATGACTGCTTCAATGCGGCGTGGCATGGAGGCAATCAGCCTGTGGCACTGCTGAGGTGTTATGGAGGCCCAGGATGCTTCGATAGCGGCCTTAAGCTCATCCAGAGTCTTGGGTCTTGCGTCTCTCAACTTTCTCTTCACAATATCCCACAGATTCTCTATGGGGTTCAGGTCAGGAGAGTTGGCAGGCCAATTGAGCACAGTAATACCATGGTCAGTAAACCATTTACCAGTGGTTTTGGCACTGTGAGCAGGTGCCAGGTCGTGCTGAAAAATGAAATCAGATGGAAGCATGAAGTGCTCCAAAATCTCCTGATAGCTAGCTGCATTGACCCTGCCCTTGATAAAACACAGTGGACCAACACCAGCAGCTGACATGGCACCCCAGACCATCACTGACTGTGGGTACTTGACACTGGACTTCAGGCATTTTGGCATTTCCTTCTCCCCAGTCTTCCTCCAGACTCTGGCACCTTGATTTCCGAATGACATGCAAAATTTGCTTTCATCCGAAAAAAGTTCTTTGGACCACTGAGCAACAGTCCAGTGCTGCTTCTCTGTAGCCCAGGTCAGGCGCTTCTGCCGCTGTTTCTGGTTCAAAAGTGGCTTGACCTGGGGAATGCGGCACCTGTAGCCCATTTCCTGCACACGCCTGTGCACGGTGGCTCTGGATGTTTTTTTTTTTTTTTGTCAAGTGTCCCTTTTTATTAAAGAGTCAGAATGACAAGTCATTTCATTGCAGTCAAAACAGACAAGCCCAGGTATCTTGTAAAAAATTACTCTTTTGATACATTACAAAATAAAAGTCAGGGCAAAATAGAAAACAGACCTAAAACATCTGCGTCAGCCGGACGGGTGTCAGAGGAGCCATCAGAAAGACACATGACCTGAAGGAGTTCAGTCTTTCTTCTTCAGCTTGGTGAAGGACACACCGTCACAGGCAGAAGAGACATAGTACATACAGAACCCTTTACAAACACAGAGAAGAGCAGGTCTTCCTGTGAGGTATTTCAAATAAACCATACGCTTAAAAAATAAAGTTACACGCCAGAGATGCTGGGTCCTCATTTCACATAGAAAACTGATTAAAAAAAAAGAACAAAAAAAATCCATCTTAGATCACTGCTTTTGCAATGGTGAGAAAGGAGACTGGGATCTGCTGTGCTCTGAAGCCAGCAAACATGTCTGATTGTTACATATGATTTAATTCAATAATATTCTGGCCATTTCAGCAAATAACCCAAAACATCAAAGATTATAATGCCTACGGTTGAATCTCAAGAGAAAACATTTGAATATTAAAGAAACTATTAAATTTTTTTTTGAATTGTGACATTTTCATGACAATTAAAGCACATTCCCCCTCCAGCCATTTGACTGTTTTACTTTGTTATTCTCATTAGTCACGAGTTAAATGTGTTTAATAGTCATGAAAATGTGACAATACAAATATGCTTCACATTCCCCCTCCAGCCGTTTGACTATTTTGCTTTGATATTCTCATTAGTTTTAAAAAATATTGAATTTGAATCATCATAAATCGAAGGCAATAACCATGATATATTATTTAAATTGTAAAATACTTACATTTCTAAACAAATTAATTCAGATGGATTATGATAATGAGAGTATGTGTTTAATAGTCATGAAAATGTCACAATGCAAAAAAGGTTATACTGAAGGTTTTTAGGGTGAAGATGAACATGTTCTTGAAATGATTCATGAGATTCACCTCTATACACACACAAAAAAACCCAGTGATTCCCATCAGAGAAGATAGGAAACCAGTTTAATGTCCATCAGGTCCAGAGCGAACCCACAATCCCTTTCTCCTCAATCCGTTTTCATCTGTGGTCTGTACGGGTACATATTGATACAAAGCCACTGTAACATCATAACCAATCACCTGAACATGCACACCAGCATACCGTCACATAACTCATGAAAAGGAGGCTTCAAAATCTAAAGTGCCAGCACAGATAAATGTACATCAAAATTTGGAAAACATGGGGGAAAATCCATGAGAACTGGACTGAGCCGGAGAATCGACCCATCATGTGCACGAGACTGTACATCAGGGTCGAGAGGCTCTGGATGTTTCTACTCCAGACTCAGTCCACTGCTTCCGCAGGTCCCCCAAGGTCTGGAATCAGTCCTTCTCCACAATCTTCCTCAGGGTCCGGTCACCTCTTCTCGTTGTGCAGCGTTTTTTGCCACACTTTTTCCTTCCCACAGACTTCCCACTGAGGTGCCTTGATACAGCACTCTGGGAACAGCCTATTTGTTCAGAAATTTCTTTCTGTGTCTTACCCTCTTGCTTGAGGGTGTCAATGATGGCCTTCTGGACAGCAGTCAGGTCGGCAGTCTTACCCATGATTGCGGTTTTGAGTAATGAAACAGGCTGGGAGTTTTTAAAAGCCTCAGGAATCTTTTGCAGGTGTTTAGAGTTAATTAGTTGATTCAGATGATTAGGTTAATAGCTTGTTTAGAGAACCTTTTCATGATATGCTAATTTTTTGAGATAGGAATTTTGGGTTTTCATGAGCTGTATGCCAAAATCATCAGTATTAAAACAATAAAAGACCTAAAATATTTCAGTTGGTGTGCAATGAATCTAAAATATATGAAAGTTTAATTTTTATCATTACATTATGGAAAATAATGAACTTTATCACAATATGCTAATTTTTTGAGAAGGACCTGTATGTAGTGCAAAAAATATATATAAAGAAAATATAAATAAGACCGCTGATATAAACATAAATGTAAAAGTAAAAAATGTACACTCAAGCAACTTTAAACGTTGTGCAAAAGTATGTAGTATAAAAATTCACAGAGAAAATTGTTCCAAACTATTTTCATACAGCATGGACTAGGCAGGTTTCTAGTCGGGCAGAGAGTTCTGTTCTTGCCGGCCACTCATCGCCTGTACAAGCATCCGCATGACGTTGAGGAAGGCTTGATTGAATGCAGCCGTTTGTGCCCTTTCCTTAGTCCTTAAGGCCGCTTCCTGCTCCCTCGCTTGCCGGGCCTCATCGATTGCGCTCCCTCTGTACCCGGTTCAGTTCCTGCTGTTGAATATCAGCCACCTGCATCTCTCTTAAAACAGCAAGATACTCCTGATGGTGCATGTTCCGTTTCCTCTTGCCTAGACAAAAAAGAAAGAAAAGTTATAATTATGATTTTGTTTTTTTCTAAAGGTTTTTACTGAAATGAACCATTTTTTGAGGAGAAATAAAGCTAACGGAATCACATTTTTTACCAATTAATTTATGAAAGAATTGTACATTAACATCCCTTAAATGATCTACAGTGTGAACTAATCACAAAGTTGCAGTAGCTAGCAATAATGCCTGTGAGCAACAGATTTCATGATATCCAATTTTATTGCAGACATTCAAATCGACAGAAGAAAACTATTAGGTAAGCTTAGTCTAGATATATGATTTGTAACAGTGAGTGTTTTAGTCATATTTCATACCTGGTACCACACGCTCTGGTGTCCTGCTGGTGCTGGAGGTTGCTGGTGTAGGCGGTCATGCTGGTGGCGACGGTGCTATAACGAGTTGGGAAGTTGAGACATCACTGCACGGAGAAAGTGCTAATGAATCAATCGTAGACAACGCATCTGAAACAAAAAGTTTGTACAATTAGTTAGTAATGCACAAATTAATGCAACACAAATCAAACTAGCAACAACAACTCCAGAACATTACTGACCATAACAACTTTAACAATTAAATAGGCATGGCTGTAAAAATAAAGTGAAACTTTCAAACGTAATATATTGTTCACATAACACAACGTACCATCCTCCATTGTGTTGTCCAACAACGAGGTGGCCGAGTCCCACCCTCCCATTGCTCGCAGGTCGACTTCCGTAAATAGAGTCCATTTGGTCGAACCACTTCCACGTCCGTCTGTTTGCACCACTCCGGCCGTTATGGTCCTTTATGGCTCTGTAGTCGCTTTTAAGTTTTTTTAATTTGTCCCTACACTGTTTATAGGTCCGGTGGTAGCCGTGTGCGGCTAAGAGCTGAGCTACTTCTTGGAACACTTTTTCATTCCGTGTCGCCTCATCTAGCTCTCGTTGGATCCGCTCCTCGGCAACCAACGAGAGGAACGTCTGTACCTCGTCCACTGACCACGATTCAGCCATTTCTTTTTTGGTCTTTTTTTTCTTCACACAAGTAACGTTAGTTTAAAAGCAGTCGCTACAGCGGTGGCTGTTACGCTGTTACTGACTATTTAAATCTAGCGGGTTTGGTATCTCGTGTCGCAAATACAATGACGCTGGTAGTGCCGATTCTGTCTGACCAATCAGTGATCTGCAGTGTTTTCACGTCACATTTTGGAACCTCAACAGAGGTGGTACCATTTAAAGCGAGCCGAAGCGAGCCGTACCGTACCATGCAGTGGAAAAGCGCCACAAGTGAGCCGTACCGAGCCGAGCCGAGCCGTACCGTACCATGCAGTGGAAAAGCGCCAAAGCGTGCCGTACCGAACTGAACCGTACCGTACCATGCAGTGGAAAAGAGCCAAAAGAAAGTACAGAAGCGCGCATTAACGACTCATCCAAAACTCTCTCTCTCTCCGTTACATTATCACTAACATACAGCGAATTACACAAACAATAATTACAACAAACAGTATACATATATATATACAGACCTTATGCCTTTTCGGGGGGTGCTTAACAAAGTGCAAAGTTTATAGCCTGCGAAACAACTCCGATGAACTGCGTGCTCTCCCTTTCATTGCCCGTTTAGCTCCGTAGACTATAATACCCGTCAAAATAAAAGTCCCTCCTTAGTAAGACAGATAATGCATTTCTTAAACCTATTTAAACTCACAGAACTATCAAAAATGTATACAAAAACGAATTAAAAGATTTATAACAGCAAAGTCTGTTACATATTGTGTTGACCCAGGGACATCATATTTTTATGTTGACCCAGGGACATCATTCCTTATAACTCATCTAATATAAGACAAACAGTAATCAATTACTGTATTAAATAATCATAATAATAATACATTATCTAATATAAGACAAACTGTAACTGATATAATGTCAGTCTGTGTTCCCCTGTCATTTCTTGTTTTAGCAGTTCCCCATTCTCTCTATTAGTCTTCCCAGGTGTCCCCGATTAACCACGCCCCCTTGTTATCCTGTTTAGATCGTTTGCCCCTGTATTTAAGCCCTGTGTTTCAGTCCTATCTTTGTGAGTTATTGTGTGTGTTTTGTTTTGAAGCTGTAGTGTTGATGTTAGTTGTTTTTAGTGATGGGCATATCGAGGCTTCGTGAAGCAATGAAACAGTCGAAGCAAATGTGCCATTTTGTTTCGAGGCTTCGAATCAATCCGAAACCCGTCTCCACGGTGACACCTAGTGGTCACTTGCAGCTGTTGATCTGAAACAACCTTTACAAAGAGCTAATAAAAAAATGTGTTGTTTTTTTTTTTATTATTGTATTTTTGTAATATATGAAGCTTGTAACCTGTAGTCTCTTCACATTGCATAATGTGATTTTGGTCATGAAAAATGAATATTAATAAAAAATAAATCAAGCCACAATGTCTCCTTTTCTTATAGATTTTTATTCAAAAATATTAATTTCTCTGCTGTTGAAGGACTCAGTCTACTTCTTTTTTTACAGATAATTTCTCCAGCCTTTGAAAAAATTCTCTCACAAGGGACACTTGTTGCTGGCATACAAAGATATTCTTTAGCTAGGACATACAAATGAGGAAAGATTACTGCTCTCTCTTTCCAGTAAGTTAGAGGATCATGAGTTCTGGGCAAAAACGCATCACTGAGGTATTTTTCCACTTCCACTGTGGCATCAGCTGTAGGATTGTGTATCATCTGGGTCTCACGGATACGATTGTCAAAATGTTCCCATAAACTGTCTTGTGTTTCAACTGGTGTTGATGATGATGGGCCTGATGTTGACATTTGTGGTTCTGAATTAAAAGAAAACGGCCATTAGTAACAAATCATAAAACAATGCATACCTTGCTTAGATGGCCCAGCAGTGTCAGTAGCAGGCCTTGGTACAGGGGGAACACTACCATCCTCTGGACCCTGCAGAATGGCAGGATGAATGCTCCTCAAATGGCGCATCATGGATGATGTATTGTTGCAGTAGGCTAGCTGCCGATCACAATACACACATCTCACTTTATTTGGGGTTTCCAAATGGAAATGCTCCAACACCACAGATGTACGGCATCTCTTCTGTGGAGCCTCCATTTCTATCTATCTATCTATCTATCTATCTATCTATCTATCTATCTATCTATCTATCTATCTATCTATCTATCTATCTATCTATCTATCTATCATGTAGCCTATGTATCTAATAATCTATATGTATCTGTAATATATGTATCTATCGATTAATCTATATATATATATATATATATATATATATATATATATATATATATATATTTCTATCAATGCATCTATTAATGTGTCACTATATGTACTCAGTGTGTCTCTAAGTCAATGTGTAAATGTAAATTAAATCCTAAATATAACTAAACAAATCGCACTATAAATGTCACTATATCACCAAAAATCCGCTATCTCAAAACCAAACTCCTCTCACAAAAACCCACGATATGAAAATGCGTTGACAAAACTTTTATACTGTGTGATTGTGTGATTTGTTCCCGAACCGACCAATCAATGAAACCCTGATTCGGCGGAGCACTCCACCTGATGAAACACTGACGCTTCATTTAGCCGTTGTCACGTGACGTGGGTGTTTTGAATCACGCTTCGGATCAGTGTTTCGAATCATCTTTGCTTCGGGGTCTCGCAAAGCTTCGGAACGTCTGTTTCGCGCCAGCCATCCTTAGTTGTTTTGTGCCTGAGTCTTGTTCCTAGCCTGAGTCTTCGCCTAGTTCCCAGTTTATTTAATAAAGTGAGTGTGCTGCATTTGGATCCTGCTTCCTCCTTACTTCAACCACCTTCATAACAGAAGAACTCACCGCAAGATGGATCCAGCAGCTGTCAACAACCAGGTGTTAAGAAGATATCTCTCTTCTGTGTTCCAAGATGGCCAGCCGATTGAGAGGAATGTGAAGGACTTCTTGTCTTGCTGTCATCTGGGATCTTTTGATGACACTGAGCTCATGGACCTGTTCTGGAGCGGGCTGGATGCGGCTATCGCCAGGCTGATGCCGGATGACTATACTGGCTGGACCTTAGAGTGATATATTGCCCTGGCCCTTTACTTGTGGGGCGGCAGTGGCTCAGTGGTTCATGTAGGTTGTCTACAAACCGAAAGGTTGGTGGAGGTGTCCATGAGCAAGACACCTAACCCCAGCTGCTCCTGATGAGCTGGACGGCGCCTTGCATGGCTGACACCGCCGTCGGTGTGTGAATGAGTGCGTGAATGGGTGAATGTGAGGCAATATGTAAAGCGCTTTGGTGGCCATTGGGTCTGTTAAAGCGCTATATAAATGCAGTCCATTTACCATTTACCATTTTACTTAGGCGGTTCGGCATTTACTGTGGGCTTGGCTGATGAAGCACCCTGCCAGCTCACAGTACCCCCTGAGTCAGTTTACATCTCGCCCGTCCAGCCAGAGCCCGTCCACGTGTGTCCACGTCCCGTCTGCCCAGCCAGAGTGTGTCCACGTCCCGTCTACGTCCCGTCTGCCCAGCCAGAGTGTGTCCACGTCCCGTCTGCCCAGCCAGAGTGTGTCCACGTCCCGTCTGCCCAGCCAGAGTGTGTCCACGTCCCGTCTGCCCAGCCAGAGTGTGTCCACGTCCCGTCTGCCCAGCCAGAGTGTGTCCACGTCCCGTCTGCCCAGCCAGAGCCTGTCCAGCCAGAGCCGCTGGTCCCGTCCAGTCCCGAGCCCTCGCCGCTGGTCCCTACCAGTTAGTTGTTTTGTGCCTGAGTCTTGTTCCTAGCCTGAGTCTTCGCCTAGTTCCCAGTTTATTTAATAAAGTGAGTGTGCTGCATTTGGATCCTGCTTCCTCCTTACTTCAACCACCTTCATAACAGTAATCTTCAACTATGTAATAATACTGAAATAGCTTGTGTTGACCCAGGGACATCATTCTTTATTACTCATCTAATATAAGACAAACAGTAATATATCACTGTATTTAAATAAGCATAATAATACAATATATTTTGTTGACCCAGGGGCATCATTCCTCATAACTCATTCAATAAGTTTTCTCTCATTTGAAGATGATCACAGGATGAAACCAATTTAAATTTCTTAATGTTAACATTAATTTTCTTCTTTGTACAGATCATCTATGGAGAAAGATAAATGGTACATATTCATTAAAATATTGTCTGTCTGTATATAATCCAGAAATTTCACTTATTGTAACATTTGTACAAAAATCTGTTTTTGTATTTTTTCCTTTGAGGTCCTTCTATGTGCCCTTATTGACGAAAGAGTCACTTGCAACACTAAACGATGGAATGTGGCTGAATGACATTGTCATGGACATTGCATTGAGGTAATTCTTTTGAAGCATCATAAAACTGCAAATCATAATATTCATAGCAATAATTTTCTACCCAATCTTTCTAGGTCTGTTCATGAAGAATTAGGACGTCATATAAGGCGGAAATCTTTGATCTACCCAGTGCATTTTTACACTAAATTAAAGGGGCATTCGGCAACTATTTCAACTTAATAAAATCGTTTAGAAATCATTTGGTTGGTTTAATAACCTGTTCTGGTGAGAATGGTGACTTTCCCCGCTCCCCCCAATGTCCCAAGGCGGAAAACCAACCTTGCAACATGGGGACTAATGGTGCGTTCACGTGCTATGGAAAATATGATATTTTCCACTTGTGAACTGGTATTTACCAGTGTGTTGCGTACAAGTGCTTTTGTTGTCATAATGTGGTAAAAAGATGGAGATCCAGACCTGTTATTTAGCTAAAACTATTTTAGATTGCTTAAGTCATCTGCTACAGCAAGAAGATGATTTATCAACTCAAACGGTAAATAATATGCTGTATATTTTCTAGATCATGAATAGTACATATTTTTACCATTCACGACTCTCGCGTTGCTCTCCGCCATTTTCAAAAGGTCAAAGGTTATCTCATCTCGGCAACTCGTGCATCAAAATATTCTACGAGCTGCCTAGTGGAAAATACCACATGAGGGGGTGTTCATGTGCATTTTCCACGTCGGCTTTTGGTATTTACCATAATTGCCATAGCACGTGAACGCACTACAACGTCCCGGTAAGTTGGAAATAGGAAGTCTCGTGAGAAGCGAGAACGAGCGAGAAACACAAACTGCTTTACGGCAATTCGACATAAACACACACGCCGCCCTCAATGTGTATGATGTATTACCCACCTCGGTAGACATAGCTCCACATGATAAAGTTGGCCGGCTCCGATAATAACAAATGCACATGAGCAGCGGTAGAAAGGGGGAGGAGTTTTTTTTACGTCATTGTTGTGAAATATACGCCTCACAGCTGCAGGGGGAGCTCGTTGAGAAAACATGCGAAAACAAAAGTTCTATTCAAGTTTTGAACTTCAATCATTTGTCTTGGAATTGGATAACCCAGTGGCGATTTCAGTAATTTATCGTCCACCTAAGCCTCACAAAGACTTTATAAATGAGTTTTCAGACTTTTTAGGGGGAATTATCCCCAATTTTGATAGACTTTAAATCCTTGGGGATTTCAACATACATGTGTGTTGTTCAGCCAGTTTATTAGCCAAAGAATTTGAGCCTTAATGACTCTTTTGATCTGGTACAGCTTGTGAATGCTCCCACTCATATTCAGGGTCACACTCTTGATCTGGTGCTTTCACATGGCCTGACAGTGTGTGACGTTGCAATAGATGACCATGCTATTTCTGATCACAAGCCTATTACTTTCAGAGTTCCCACTTGTTTTAATATTACAAGACCCACTAAGGCTGTTCGATGGTCTCGTAAAATCACACCGACTACTTGTACTGAATTTTCAGCTGTTTTTAAGGAGGTGTCTAAATCATCTGATTTATTTTGTGATAATTGGAGTGGTGCGGATTTTCTTAATCATTTCAATACTATTTCCGCTAATATTTTAAACACTTTGGCTCCCATAAAAGCCAAACAACACAAAAAAAAATCTGAGCCCTGGCTCAACGATGATACCCGTGCTCTTCGTCAGGTCTGCAGAAGGGCCGAAAGAAGGTGGAAAAAAGACAAGCTGCAAGTCTCATATGAAATACTAAGGGACAATTTGATACAATATCAGAATGTGGTGAAAATAGCTAAGTTTAAGTATTTCTCAGATCTGATTGAAAAACATCATCACAATCCAAGAGCACTTTTTTTCCACCATAAATGCTGCTGTTAACCCCTCTGTTGTTCTTTTCCCCACAGAGTCTCTGGCTATGTGTGACCCATTTCTTAATTTTTTTTTGTGGACAAGATAAGTGATATTAGGCTAAATATCTCCTCTGTATCTCATGACTCTTCTGTCCCGCCAATTTGCACTAATATCCTGAGTCACTTTGAGCCTGTAACTCTGCCTGTTTTACAAGATTTTGTAGACAGGCTCAATCCTTCAGGATCCCCCTATGACGTTCTTCCCCCACGGCTTTTTAAACAAATTTTCGAGGTGATTGTGCCTATTGTTCAAAAGATCATGAACAGCTGCCTTGAAGCGGCAACTGTACCAGATGACATGAAGCATGCCATTGTACATCCACTTCTCAAAGCCAAATTTAGATCCGACAGTTCTGACAAATTTAAGGCCAGTCTCAAATCTTTCTTTTATATCTAAAATTTTAGAGAAAATAGTGTTTCACCAACTACAGAGCTTTCTGAATAAAAACAAGATTTTTGAGGTGTTCCAATCAGGTTTTAGGAAAAAACATTCTACAGAAACAGCACTGGTTAAAGTTTTAAATTATATTTTACTGACTCTTGACCCTGGCAAGTCTGCTGTGTTAGTGCTGTTGAATTTGAGTGTGGTGTTTGACACTATTGACCACTCTGTCCTCAGCTCACTTTTGGAGCACTGGGTGGGAATTTGGGGAAATGCCCTTAAATGGTTTCAATCCTATTTGAGTAGTAGAAGGTTCTGTTATTATTGGTGAGTTTACTTCAAATGCAGCACCTCTTACTTGTGGGTTCCCTCAAGGTTCTATTCTTGCTTTGATTTTATTCTCCTTGTATATTTTTGATGGGGTGAATGTGATTTCATCAAGTATAAATCACTACTTGGAGAAGTAGACACTTCCGGTGTTTGAACGCGTTCGTGGGAACGCTGTGCGCATCTAGCTGCCGCTCCATGCTTCGTCGTTTATTGTTTACGTTTGTTGTGTTCGTTACCTGGGGCCCCTTCTTCGTACGTCGCTAACTCATTTAGCTGGATTTGATTGTGGGCGATTAGGAATGATCTTGAATTGTTTGGTTCTTTGACGCTCATCCTGGACTTGCTGTCATAGCAACATGTCCGTAAGCTTGAACCTGCTCGCGAGCAGGCTTATTTCATGTTAACAGGATTAGATTGCGGCTTTATAAGCGGAGGTGATATGGGAAGTCTTTTAGCGCAGCGCGATAGTGTACTTTTTGAGAGATATAATTTTTCTCGTGACTCGTGAGGATGTCGTTTACATCATTTGTTGGAAACGCATAAATGTTTGACTTGTCGGAGTCGGGCTTTAATAACAGCACAAACTGTGTGCATTAGAGATGCGCGGTTGGCTGTTACAGCGGCGGACTCCGCGGATAAACCGCGGATCGGGCGAATGACGTGACGAAAAAATAAAATTCGGGCGGTTGGCGGGCGGGCGGGCGGTTGAACCAATCAGAATTTCGGAATTAATACAGTCGGCGTTTCTTTAATATCGAGGCTCTATAGTTTATTATATGATTGTTAGGCCTGTTGATGGTATAAAATGAATTGCACTGTGCCTGAAAAAGACGCGCTCTCCGCTCTCTTCCCGTGCATTCAAAATTAACGGGAGTCTTCAGAACAGGCTCGTCCTATAGTCGTCACCCTGACATGACAGTGCGTAGAGATAATTAGCCTACAATGTAAATTACTTGTTATTTTATTCGAGCTTTCTATCTATTTGCTAAAAAATAAAGTGAAATAGGCATTCATTAGTAGTAGGCTAAATAGTTTAAAATAGGCTAAAAATATTTAACTAATATGCAAATTCAAGTTTCACCCGAAACATTTAGATTCAACATTTACATTTAGATTTAACATTTAGATTTAGATTTAACATTTAGATTTAACATTTAGGTGTAACATTTAATATTTAGATTTAACTATTTAAAATGGCTCTAAGTTGACAAATATTGTTGTAAATGTGCTAAAAAGTTACCGTCAAAAATTCATACCAGTTTTTTAAACATTGTTTGAAGCTAAATGTGACAAAATGTTGCTGTTATTTTCAGCGTGAGCCGCTTTTACAAACGGCGCCCCATACAATAGCAGCATGTTGAAATTATGTGCCAAAATGCGTTTTCTATTAGGCTACAATGAAAATATTGTACAGTAGCCTATCAGATAAGGTCAGGTTTGCCGAAGTGCGTTTAATTTAGGCTATTTATTTATTTTTGTCCCTGCGCGCCGATCGGAGATGGAGTTCACTGCTGATATTCTGAGAGCTTTCTAGTCTCGCGGCTGTCATCAGCAGCGCCTTGTATCGCCCAATCAGCGGATAGCGGGCGGGTGCGGTTTTGAAAATTGGTCAAAAACGTTGGTGCGGATGGATGGCGGACGGATGATGAGTTTTGTGATGCGGTTGCGGATGAAATAATAGCCCATCCGCGCATCTCTAGTGTGCATTGCCGTAAGATTCTTTGCGAGTGGCTCTTTCCTTTACACTATTGGAGATGTGGAGAACATGGTTAAGTGCTGTCATGCCATTCGCAAAGTTTACCTGGCGCTCAAGCAGTTTTTAGTTGTTTTTTTTTTTGTGGTATTTCCAAGCCACTTAAGACCCAAGGTTGTATAGCAGGTTTTTTTTTTTTGCCAACACAGGTACATTATAATTTTTAATGAAGATCATGCAATCATGACCATGCCGATTAATATGACTTACAGTATGTCCCTCAGGCTTCCCTAATGTGATTGGTGCCATAGACTGCACACATGTTCCCATCAAGGCCTCAATGAAGGGGATTTTGTGAACCGAAAGGGGATCACAATGTAAATGTACGTGCAGGCAAGTTACTATTGCGATTCTTAATATTCCAGATTAGTAATATTATATCAATTTTTTTTAAAAAAGGCAGTTGACAGACTAAAATTTCTTAGATGGTTTGTGACTGTTCCATATCACAAATGTGGAAGCAAAATGGCCAGGATCTGTGCATGACTCAAGAATTTTCAGAGATTCACATTTACTGAATGCACATTATTTGAACGTGGTAAGGAAAAATATAAATATCAAGATCACTGTATTACATACTGTAACCCTTCACTCAATTTGATACAGACACGAAGTCTGAGTATGGACCAGTTCAATCAGAAGACTAAAATTCGTCTGCAGAGAATAAGAATGTCACACACTGTACAACCGAACAGTTGTTCTAACTAACAATTTTTTGTTAACTTTACTTAATGTCGAATAATTAGTTGAACTTAAAACAATTTAGTAATCTGTACTGTTTGGATGCTATGCCTTCTTTACTCAGAAAACCCTATTAAACATTACTTGACTGGTTTGAGTACCATTTTGCAAAAAAAAAAATAAAAAAAACACAGGCGGGGCAAATGGTTTTTGAGGCGGGGTAAACCTTAATAGACTTTTTACTCATTTCTTCGACTTCTGCAGTCATCATTCTTCTTATTTGCATTTGCTCATTTTCCAGTCATCTTGAATGTTATTGTCAAAACAACTAACAATTTGGGGAGAATGTCACATAAGTTGACTTCATAAATTCATGTTGATTTCCTAAAATTTCTCACCATTATTGTGATAAGTGTTTCCTTTGGTTGGGCACTGGGAACTTAATTTATATTATTGTAATTTTCTTCCAATTGATGCAGTGATGCAACATGAAATCAGTTATATGATTTCAAAGGAAGTGAAGTAATAAATATTATATATATTTATACTTCAATTATTTCCATGTTTTGAATGAATTTATTAATGATACATATCATAACTATATTTCATGTATAATAATTATGTTTTAACATTTTATTGCTAACACTTATGGCATAAACTTTTAATTGGGTTGATATAACCCCTCTATATTTGTGACAATATCTTGCAATTTTGCTTGAGTCACACACAGACTTCAACATTCAGCATGCAAACCACAACAATGGTAAAACGTTTTTTATTTATTTATTTAATTAATTAGATCATTACAATTTTATTTGCTGTCAGTATAACCCCAATAACGATAGCAAATACAATTGTAATGGTAAATAAAGCCAAAAATAGTAAAACAAAGCAATTTATTTATTAATGCCGCAATGCACTCTGGGAGTACACTTCCTCAGATCACAGATAGAATTAAGTTGACAAAACTTAAATGGATTAAGTAAGAAAAACTTGATGAAATTAAGTTATAATTACTTAATTAAATTAAGGCAACGAGTTACCTTAGTTTTTTTAAGTAGATTCTACTTATCCGGGTTTACAGTGCAACAATAATGAGCCACTCACACAAGATATAATGTTTAACTGAATGTATTGTTTTGTTTGTTGATTGCAAAACTTCAATTCAATAACTGGAATGTATAATAGAAGAAAAAAATAAACAAGAGAAAATACAGGAAATAAAATAAAATTAAATACAATTGTACTAAAGTGTATACAAATACAATTAAACACCTCTTTTTCTTATAGGTTTCAAGGACTTCAAATACTCTAAAGGTCTCAAAAGGTAAGTATAATCACTTGTCTTTTAAACACTGTTGATGTAAATTTATACACTAACCTCTTATTTGTTCCCTTCTAGGTTTCACTCGTGTTTCTTTAGGAAAAAATAAATAATAAAAAAATCTAATTAGTCCCCACCAGTAACACTGAATTCACCTTATGACTTAATTTTAAATTTTAAATTAAAGTTAAATTCCTTAGTTGATACCTTTTTTAGTTTCTGTTAACTAGGTTTCTTCTTCTGGCTTCAAATATTCAAAAACAAAATAAAGGAAAAAAAATTACATTTGATCAAGTAACAGTAAACAACAATAAAACGCAGTAAAACAATAACCCCAATACATTCACATTTAATTCCCTTCACAGGGATTTAACCTCAGGTTTCAAAAATGAGTGCAGTCTCTAAAGTTATATCCACAACCTTGTGAATTATGGCTGAAATCATCAAACGACAATTGTATTGTCCGTTACTCAGTCTCTCCTCGTGACTGAATCCTTCCAATTGAAAAGTGTAAGTGTTGTTAGTTCAATTTCCTACCATCCAAATAGGCAACGATAATGTCAGTTTCATACAATCACGACTCGCTGTTAGGTCCGTGCGGCTCGCCAGTCCCGACTCCCTCCGTGAACATGAGAGTTAGAACGAAAAACAGGAATCCAGGAACTCCAATCCGGTAAGCATCGATCCACAGCAAGCACTCAACAAGATGATGATGAAATAAAATCAGTAAAGAAAAAAAAAACAGGAGAAAAAAAAACCTGACCAAGACCCGATGAACTTGAACATATAATCCTTTTTAGGTCTGAAGAACTGTTACAACTCTTCCTTTGCTCATTCCTCTCGTACAAATTTATTCTAATTATAGATCTGTTTCTTCCATAAACATCTTTGATATGTGAACGTGCTATGCGTTAACAAGGCTGCTTCTCCGCAACTGCGTCACACGTTATAAAATCAATTTAACAATCTCTTTCACATCAAATTTCACTTATCCTCTTTCGCTACATCGTCTCTGGACCAATATAACTTAAATTCTAATCAATTTTTCTCAAATGGATAAATCAAATACTCAAATTTCTTTGGAGAGATCTGAATCACGTTTGCTCTGCCGATTAAAGAGAGCGTGAGCTCTAACCGCGTGCGAAATCCGGAAGACAAAAGTGCCCTACACAACATTCTCAACTCTCATTGATCGGTCCTTCCAATCAAAAATTATTTTAATCGGCTGTTCTAAAACACACGAAAATAACTAATACAATTAAAAGAAAATAAATATGCTGCTCATTCATGTGTTAATGCTTTTTTTCGTAACCTGGGTTACACCACACTCAAAGGCAAACAGGTGTTTTATGACCCCATTCCCTGACCCAAACCCCAGACCAGTTACAATGCAGCTCTAGCCAGGACAAGGGCACACAATGAAGTGAACTTTGGCCAACTAAAGGGAAGATTTTAGTGTCTGAGAAGAAGTCTGAGGGTTGCACCTGACAGGGCCTGTGACGTTGTTGCATGTGCCATATTACACAACATTGCCACCATCAGAAAAAAAAAAAAACATTAAATGTTTAATAAAAGACAAGACAAATATGCTTAGTTCCTTGAGTTTTATTTCAATTGTTCTTTGTAAAGAAAAGCCAGTGATCAAGTCATATTTTGCCTGCAATAAGAGATATTATGCAAGGTCAGCAATAGTACTCTGTGTGAAATAGTGTATTAAAAGACAGTATGTCACTTTATAAAAAGGCACTTAAAACGGCCAGGGCTGAGCACCTCAGCAAATTAATAGAAAACAACCGAAATAATCCAAGGTTTTTATTTAATACCGTGGCTAGACTAACAAATAAACAGACGTCGTCTGAACAAAATACCTCGTTACAGTTTAGTAGTAATGATTTCATGAACTTCTTCACCGAGAAAATTGAAAGCATCAGAATCAAAATCGTAAACGTTCGATCTTTGCTCGCGCCTTATAATTCGGCCGCAATTATCACCCCGCAAGAATAATTACAATGCTTTACAACCATAGAACAAAAAGAGTTAAATAAACTTATCACTTCATCTAAAACAACAACATGTTTATTAGATCCTATACCAACTGAACTACTGAAAGAAGTGTTACCTATAGTGGAAGAGCCTCTTCTCAATATTATTAACTCATCTTTATCTTTAGGTCATGTTCCAAGAACGTTCAAGCTGGCAGTTATAAAACCTCTTATTAAGAAACCACAATTAGATCCAAATAACCTAGCAAATTACAGACCCATTTCGAATCTTCCATTTATGTCAAAAATATTAGATAAAGTTGTGTCCGCTCAACTCGGCTTTTCTTGCAAGAAAACGACATCTATGAAAAGTTTCAGTCTGGATTCAGACCACATCATAGCACTGAAACTGCACTTGTTAGAATCACAAATGATTTACTTTTGGCTTCGGACCAAGGCTGTATCTCAGTACTAGTTTTACTTGATCTTAGTGCTGCGTTCGATACTATAGATCACACAATACTCTTAGATCGACTACAAAATTACACTGGTGTTCAAGGACAAGCATTAAGCTGGTTCAGGTCATACTTATCTGACCGCTACCATTTCGTCTACTTAAATGGAGAAAAATCGATTATAAAACCTGTCAACACATGCCTTATGCAACAAAAAATAAATTTTCAGGTACTCAAGTGTAAATTAAGTAGTTATTTATCCACTTACAGAGACTTTCTCCAAAAGACAGTCGCCTGAGAGGGTTTCTTCACTGTCCTGTGCATTGGGGGAAAAAATGGGCATTACAAAGTGTTGTACTTTATTCCCTTTTGATGTAAAGTTAGAAAAAGTCCACTTACTGCACATGCTTCAGCCACCACTTACTTGGGAACAGGTAAAAGTGTATGGGATTAAAATCCTGCCATGATTCAAAACTGAAAATAAAGTTCTGAAAGGTTGAAACTAAATGTTCAAAACGTCAAAATCTTACAAAAAAAAGTTTTGCAAGATCCAAAAGTAAGATTTGCAAGCTTGCAAAATATAAAAATATAAAAATATCTGCAAACATTGTTTTTTTTTTTTTAGATTTCCTACTTCAGAACTTCAACATTTTATTTACGATGTTGCGCAAACAAATTTTCAGAGTTTCAAATTTTGTCACTGTTCTCCCACGGTATTAGTTAGTTTTCCAGGTTTGAAACTTCGCAAATGGTGATCTGAAAACTGGTGTGCGAATGAGTGAAAAACAGGTTTGTAACTCTGAAAAGATAGTTTTGCAGGCTTGAAAATTGGTTAAAAAAAATAAAATCTCTGCAAGCATAATTTTATTTTTGAGTTTTCCCTCTTCACAAGTGCAACACTCTTTTTTTACGGTGTTGCACATTCATTTTTTCAGAGTTTCAAATTTGTCAGTGTTCTCCCACTGTATTTAGTTTGTTTTCCAGATTTGAAACCTTGTAAATGTTGATCTGAAAACTGGTGTGCGAATAGGTGAAAAAAGTTTTGAAACTCTGAAAATGTCTCGGTTACGTATGTAACCCTCGTTCCCTGAGTAGGGAACGGAGACGTTACGTCGGATGACGACGAATGGGGTTTCGCTTAGAAAGCCTATCAGCTTAGAGTATTACAAAACGAGCCTATGGCAAAGAAATGCCATGGGTCTGCGGAATTTGCATGACGTAACTCCGCCCCACCTCGTGGGTATAAAAGGAGGAAGTCCGCAACAGCAGTTTATGTTTCTTCGCTGAGGAGCCAAGACTGAGCTCAGGCGATCCCCGCGGTACAGCGGAAAGTGGCAGGCAGACGTAACGTCTCCGTTCCCTACTCAGGGAACGAGGGTTACATACGTAACCGAGACGTTCCCTTTCGTTGTCACTCCGAGTTACGTCGGATGACGACGAATGGGGTTACCAGTCTAATCACGCCACCTTCTCAGCTGTCTTCCAGTGCCCTGCGTAAATCGAGATCCCTGTCATAGACTGGACGAAGGACTCCATTTAACACAGGAATACCAAGGTACACTGGGAAGCATATCCCAAGCTAGGGGAAGTATGCAATTAATGCCAACCCAGAGGGGGGGGACTTAGAGAATACACATATGACCCGAAGGAAACATATGGATAACACTGGGGTGTCCAGCCGCAGGTGGAATATTTCAACCCCAGGGGTGGCAAGGTGGCTTGCCAAGGGAAAGACACATGCTCAGAGAGGCTTACAGTGGAAATACACATGTGGGGGTCGCTCAGGGGAGGGACCATGCACACGGGAGGCACCTAGCCGACGCGCAGGCAAGAGACACTGGCGCCGACGTCAGGAGTGCTGGAGGAACTCAGGGCTTTCGGAAAAGCTCACCTGAGGAGAATATCGCACGTATCCAGTCCGAGGAGTGGAATGGCGAGCAAGCGAAGACACCTGAGCGGGTCCGGTACTAGCTAGTTGAAGCGAGTACATGAGAGGACACTGGCTCCACTCGGAGATTATAGAATCTGGCGAATGTGTTAGGTGTCGCCCAGCCTGCAGCTCTGCAGATGTCTGTTAGCGAGGCGCCAAGCGCTAGAGCCCAAGAGGATGCCACACTCCGGGTGGAGTGGGCCGTCACACCAAGGGGGCACCAAGCTCGACTGACTGCAGGGGCTCAAAGGGAGCACTCTTCAGGGCAGTTAGAACCACTGAGAGGTCCCAAGAGGGAACGAGAGGAGGGCGAGGAGGATTTAGTCTCCTCGCTCCTCTCAGGAACCTGATGACCAGGTCGTGCTTCCCTACCGACTTACCTTCGACTAGGTCATGGTGTGCGGCAATGGCGGCAACATAGACCTTAAGGGTGGAGGGAGACAGCCTTCGCTCCAACCCCTGCTGAAGGAAGGAAAGCACAACGCTGATCGAGCATCTCCGGGGGTCTTCTCGGTGAGAAGAGCACCAGACGACAAAGAGGTTCCACTTCAACGCGTAGACGTGTCTTGTGGACGACGCTCTAGCGGAAGTGAAGGTAGCCACCACCGCTGGTGGAAGGGTACTCAAACCTACCTCGAGCCGTCCAGGAGCCACACGTGGAGGCTCCAGAGATCGGGGCGAGGGTGCCACAGGGTGCCCCGTCCCTGAGAAAGAAGGTCCTTCCTCAGAGGAATGGGCCAGGGAGGTGCTGTCGCGAGGAGTGCAAGTTCGGGGAACCAGGTCCGGCCGGGCCAATACGGCGCGACCAAAATGACCTGCTCCTCGTCCTCCCTGACCTTGCGCAAGGTCTGCGCAAGAAGGCTCACTGGGTGAAAACGCATATTTGCGGCCCGGCGGCCAGCTGTGCGCCAGTGCATCCGTGCCGAGCGTGCCCTCGGTCAGGGAAAAATACAGGGCGCAATGGGTCGAGTCGTGAGAGGCAAACAGATCTATCTGTGCGTCCCCGAACTGGTCCCAAATCAGCTGAACCGACTGGGGATGGAGTCGCCATTCTCTAGGGAGGGGCTGAAGCCGTGAGAGCTCGTCGGCTGCACAGTTCAGGGCTCCGGGAATGAAAATGGCTCGAAGCGACCTCAGATGCTTCTGACTCCATAGAAGGAGGTGGCGGGCGAGTTGTGACATACGGCGGGAGCGTAGACCACCTTGATGGTTGATGTACGCTACAGTAGCGGTATTGTCTGAGCGGACTAGTACGTGTTGACCCCTGAGCAACGCCCGGAAGCGGTGCAGGGCAAGGCGTACTGCCAACAACTCAAGGCAATTGACATGCCATAGCCGCTGGGGTCCTGTCCAGGAGCCCGCAGCAGCATGTCCATTGCACATGGCGCCCCAGCCCGTGGTGGAGGCATCCGTGGAGACCACAACATGCCGGGAAGCTCGTTACAGGGGGACACCCGCCCTGAGAAAACTGAGGTTCGACCACAGGGTGAGGAACTGACGGCAGGTCGGAGTAACTGGTACCCGGAGCGTGCCTTGATGCCATGCCCACCTCGGGACTCGGTCGCGAAGCCAAAGCTGAAGCGGTCTCATATGAAGCAATCCGAGCGGCGTGACCGCGGCTGCAGATGCCATATGCCCCAGGAGCCTCTGAAAATGTTTCAGTGGAACCGCATTCTTGCTCCTGAGATGTCTCAGGCAAGTCAGCAGTGACTGCGCTCGCTCGCTCGTAAGCTGCGCGGACATGGCGACCGAGTCGATGTCCATACCGAGAAAAGAGATCCTCTGCACGGGGCAAAGTTTGCTCTTCTCCCAGTTGACCCGAAGGCCCAGACGAGCTAGGTGCCGGAGCACTAGGTCCCTGTGTTCGCAAACCTGATCTCGAGAGTGAGCTAGGATCAGCCAATCGTCGATATAACTCAGGATGCGAACCCCGTGTTCCCGAAGGGGAACAAGGGCAGCCTCGACGACCTTCGTGAAGGTGCGAGGAGACAGGGCTAGCCCGAAAGGGAGAACCGCGTACTGGTATGCCTGCCCCTCGAAAGCAAACCGTAGGAACGGTCTGTGTCGAGGAAGAATGGAGACATGAACCGGAACAGAACCGGAAGACAATACAATGCTGAATAAAGTCGTAGTTTTTGTTATGTTTGGACCAAAATGTATTTTCGATGCTTCCAAACAGTCTAACTAACCCACTGATGTCACATGGACTACTTTGATGATGTCTTTATTTCCATTCTGGACAAAGAGTGTGTGCCGTACGTACATTTTCAATGGAGGGACAAAAAGCTCTCGGACTAAATCTAAAATATCTTAAACTGTGTTCCAAAGATGAACGGAGGTCTTACGGGCTTGGGACGACATGAGGGTGAGTCATTAATGACATAATTTTCATTTTTGGGTGAACTAACCCTTTAATCTTGCTGTCGGTGCGTCGGTAGTTGGACACTACACCTAAATGGTTTACTAGTCCTGTAGTGGTTAGTAAGTGATTCTGATCACAGCCAACTTGGATGGGATAGTAGAGTAAAGACAATGCATTGACCATAGCAAGGCAGATGCATACCCTTGTTATGATTTGTAATATTCCGTCTTCCGTTATCCAGATCCAGTGTTCTAAAATGTCTAATTCTTGCAGGAGGAATATACTGCAATAGCTGATGCTGCACAGTCGCTAATGTCATTCATTTCGAGAAGACAGCAACAACCTGAATGCAGTGGTCAAGGAGGAAGAGGGCAACCACCTCGAAGGTTGCAGTCAGATGGATACAACACCCCAAGTACATCAGTTGGAACAAGTCAGCTGCCCACAGTCCAAAATGAAATGCAGAGGTAGGTGCCGCCCGCCACAGTATATTGCAATTCATTTACATATCACTCTTTTTGTGGCTGATTAGTATGCTGACTTTGGTATTGCAGTGTATAATGTTACAATACACTTGGTTCATATACCAGAACACAGAACATATAAAAAAAATATAAAAAAAATTGAACAACCATCTTTTAACATTTAATTGCTGTCACAAAATGTTTATATATATATATATATATATATATATATATATATATATATATATATATATATATATATATATATATATATATATAAAATATGTGCCATGGGAAAATATATTATGTTTATTGCTTACTAGCATCAATGGCTGTACAGACTAGGTTTTCTAAAATCCATCGTGATTGTGCTGCAACAGTGTTAATCTCTCTTCACTTGTTGTTTTCACTAATTGTTTTTTTTTTCACTGACATGCACAAAGAAGAATATAAACCTGATAAGATAAAACATTGCATGTAAAGCTGCTGTTACTGAAAAATCTTTAAATACTTTGACTCAAACTTTCACTTCGGTGGGTAATGATATATTTGAAGGATACATTGATCTTCTAAGTGTTTTTTTCCAGGTCATTTCCAGGTTATTTTCGTCGTGAAGTGATTCGCTCCAAGAAACGCCCTGCTGCTTTATCCAAAATATCTCCAGCGATAGCTGTAAAATATGTCAGGCTTCAGTTTTTGGTGCTGTCTAGTCCGACTGATCGCACACCAAAGCCATCTGAAGAAATCAAACTCCTTGAGGCAGGCTTGGGGAAAAGAACCTTGACAGTGGCTGATAACTCTTGCCACGAGGAGGTAATCTCGATTTGATGTGTTTTTGTTGTGTAACAAGTGTTTAACTATTCTATTCTATTTCAGTTAAATGGTTATTGCTTCATTATAACCTTTTTAAAGTCCCCCTAAACTCAAGGTAAAATTCAGCTGTGGTTAATATTTGTTTTACATGATTTTTACAACATACAATGTTCTAAAAAAAAACCTCTGAAAAGGGTCTGGAAGCACATATACTCTTTCTCCCTCATTTAGAAATTCTGGATCTATGAATTTAAGTATGTAAATAGAACCAATGCTTGCATGGGAATGTAAAAAAAAAAAAAAAAAAAAAAAAAAAAAACAACGTGACAAGTTGTACACATACAAGTATATTCTAATGTTGTTATTAATGCAGATCCAAGGTGCGTAAGTTTAGTGTCAAGACATACCATGCCAAGGTGTGAGAAAAAAGGAAAACAAGAAAAGTCGTAGATGTAGTAGATAAGTACTTGAAGTAGATCTGGAACAAGTAGTAGCACAAAGGATCTCAGTACTTGAGGCAGGGCTGGAAGTAGTAGTGTAATGAGTAAAGTAACAGATTTAATTGTTTACTTGACATGGACAAATGCATGACACATTGCTTCATAATACAGGCAACAATTCAGAAATGGTTAAATGAAATCTTCATGATGTGGTTTAATTCTTGCTTTGATAAAGTAAGGGCACTGTATTTCACTATATAGACCATTTTGCAAGATGTAAACGCTGGTCCAGAAACACTTCCTGTTTCAGTTTGTAACAGTTTTCTTTATTTCACATGTAAAGAAAAAATCTTAAAGATGTTTGTTTTAACTTTTTGTTTTAGTTTTATATGTTCTATTGCTTGTTTTTTATCCCAGCTTTTATGTAGTGTTAAACTGAATCAGGAAGTGCTTCTGGACCAGTTTTGTTTACATCTTGCAAAATGGTCTATATACACACAAACCTTTTGAGTGATTAATACAACAATTTAAGAGCATTTTCATATTTAATATAATGTACTCTATCACAGCTTTTCATGTGAAACCTTTATTTAGATTGTCTGTCAACTTGAAGAGCAGTACCCCAAGTTGAAGCAGTTGTCCGGAGGCTGGCTATGTTATAAATCAACAGGTCAGGTATAGTGAGTGTAGGATGAGGAAACCTGCCGGAGCTTTGCAACCAGTTTTGGACATAAAGCATTACACATTAATTCAGTCAGTCTGTATAGTCTCCCCAGCATTTTATCTGCAAGTTTAAACAGTTAAGGTTGTTTGTGTTTGATACTGTTCTTTAATAGTATTTGTCTTGAATAGGAAATAATTTATTAGTAAAGCAATGTTATTTGGCAACCCATAGTTATAAAAACAGTAAAGTAAGTTATGTATTTGCTTTTTGTATTTAGGTGGTCAAGGACAGAGAAAATTGAGTGTTATTGCTACAGAGTCTGAGGGCTACACGGGACGACTCCTTAAAACAGCCACAAATAATGGCAAACAAATTCTCTACATTGTCCCAATACAAGAGGAGCCCTCCCCCACAA
This sequence comes from Gila orcuttii, assembly GCA_026230005.1. Lineage (NCBI taxonomy): Eukaryota > Metazoa > Chordata > Actinopteri > Cypriniformes > Leuciscidae > Gila > Gila orcuttii. Next base: position 39,974,122 of record JAPDVR010000002.1, read on the forward strand.
TGCTCCAGAATTTTCCAAAATGCCAAAGTCCTCATGCAAAAACTGTGGAGTTGTTATGCCTTTACAGTTCCTGGCTCTGCACATCAAATCTTGTAATGCTGAAATTGTAAGTAACACTCACATCATTCAGTAAGTTAAATAATGAAGTGTGGTTCATTAAATTTCAAATTACACTTCAGAATCTGTTTTTTTTATGAGTTCCAAACCCAAACCTTCAACCTAAAATGAATTTTGTTTCCCAATTCACAGAGCAGTGATGAGCCTGAAATTGTCTGTACTGAAGAGAAAGAAGTCAATACTACAGTTGAGTATTACATTTTTCAATATACCCAAGTTCTGAATGTATTTCAAGGTGTAATTACAATGTTTTTAATTTATTTAAAAACTGTACATTTCTGTTTCTGTATTTAGGAAGTATGCCCGATATGTGGAAACCAATTCCCATAGAGGATATTGCATACCATGCCAGCTTTTGTGGAGATGGGTATTAATTTTATTTGTCATGCCTTACATTTCACTAACGTGATGTTTTTAAAGTTGTAATTACAGTTGAGGTTCTCATGGTATATCTAAATATGTTTAGATTTCCAGCAGACACCTTTGTGTCATCACTTGAAGATGATGCCAGAGAGGGGACTTCAAGCACAATTGATGTCATGCCCAGGACTGCAGAACAAAGCACCAGTCCCACTGGTGTAGTCAATGACATGGCCGGACCATCAACTGTTCTTGCTGATCCCAGTGTCCCAGGTGCAAGTCAAGAGCATAAACTTTCAACAGAGCTCACAAACACAAAGATATGTTTAGTTTTCTGTTTTTGCTGCCACAAGTCAGTTGTTAAAGGTCATTGTCATGTTAACCTGTCCTGTCCCTCTTACACGACCTGAATTTTTAGCTTCTGTTTGATGTTAATTGTTTGTAATCACTCTGATTAATACATTCAAACAAATAGTAATCAGGCTCTGAACATTGTTAATATCACACTGAAATGTATTTGACGGTTTAATGTTTAGTTTTTTTGTTTGTGTATTTATTTTACATTTCATAGAATGGAAGCGAATCATCAATGCTTCAAGTGCAGCAACACTGTTCAAAAGAGTGATCTTGAGGGAACAACAGCTGGAGGTTCCACTTCGCTTCTCAATGGACCTACATGCTGATATTGAAGAGAGAGAAAAGGCCGTAATCGCATTCTACAAGATGCGGAGAACTAAGTGGGCCTCCCCACTTCACTGTGTGCTGGGAGGTAAGAATGTTTCTTTAAATTTTTAACCAAGGTTTTAACAATATAATATACATGGCATAAGTTGTAAAGGGTTTTTTTGGTTGTTTGTTTTCAGTCAAAATTTCACTATTGAAATTGATTAATTGATAAGGGTTAGTGCTTCTGCAAGCACTGGTTGTTATATAATAACAATGTAACCTTCATTTAGTGATATGTGTTTAGCTCAGTTTGGCTAAACTGGGACCTTCCTGTCAGGTTTAGAAACACATATAACAATAATTTGGCCTGTAACAACATGCATGCAAAATACAGCTGAAATTACATTCTCGAGCCACAGCATTTGTTATTAATTCCTTTTAATCATTACGCATACATGAATTGCATATTATATTGTGCATAAATTCTAGGTGTAGTGTGTTTTTGTGAGGGGAACCTCACTTCACATACCTCATCAGACTCGAACAACAATAGTTGATGCATCCTGCAGATGTAACTGGTTCAAAAAGAGATTGCTCCTTTCTATCATTGTCATATCTCTTTGTTAGAGTTTTTGTAACACAGCCTTATAAAAGATGTGGGCCAATGTTTGAATGACAAACTTTTACAAATGTTCAGTGTTTACTATGAACAAAGTAAACCCAAGCCAAAGCTAGCTTGACATGAACGCCTCTTACATTCACCCTACATTGTGAGTGGTTCCAGGTCCTTGACAGTCAATCACACACCCTTTTGTAGTGATTTAACGATTATCTTTTCGGTTTAGGTGATGCTGCCATCGGTGATGGTGTAAGTCGGTACTTCATCAGCTTTGCTATGCAGACCTTGCAGTCTGGATTCCACATCAATTTTGGTATGTCTTAGTCAGTGTTGGGTGTAACTAATTACTAAGAAATTAGTTACTGTAATTTAATTACTTTTCCCTTGAAAATGTAAAGTAAGGGATTAATCTTAATTTATCTGTAATTTAATTAGTTACTTCTGATGTAATTGAGGTAAATACTGTGTAGATCAATCCGATTTCAATGCGATTCGTATGCATTTTATGAGGTGTCTAAATTGTACGACTGCACTCGTACAAATTCGTATGAATTATTGTAAAATATGTATGAAAAAAGCGTGAAATGTCATGAGATCAGAAATAAAACAATAGTGGGTTTAACATCAAAATGTATTGTCTGATGCTAAAAAGTATGTTTCTATAATGTAACCTTCTCCACCCTGGTCAGTTTAAGGATAATTCATGCAATTTTATAGTATTTATTTGAAAGAATTAAAACAGATTCATGTCTATCCTTGTATTATTCAGCTGGTTGAGATTGATCTGGGATTTTGAAAGTAATTAGTAATTAAATACTTTTTAGAGTGAGTAATTAGTACAGTAATCTGATTACACTGTTGAAGAGGTAATTAGTAACTAGTAATTAATTACTTTTTTAGAGTAACTTGCCCAACACTGGTCTTAGTTTAGTTTTGTGTTTATATATTTTAACACTGGGGAATTTTGGATGACCTAAACTTGAAAAGACCTGTGCCTTATGCTAACTCTTGTTTCATCTTTATTTACAGGCAATGCTGATGTGACTAGGCTGTTTGAGGGACAGAAGGATCACCTCATCCCATGTGCCTCCCAATCACTGATGGCAGGTAGAATGGTGGGACATTCATTTATACATGGTGGCCCGGGATTGGCAGGGATCAGTCCTGCTGTAGTCCATGTGCTCTTAGGGGGCCAATTGGAGACAGCGACATTGGCATTGGAGGATTGCCCTGATATTGATCATAGGAACACAATCCAGTTGGTAGGAAGTGTTTTGTTGTTGTGAAGCTTTTTTTTGGTGTGTGTGTGCTAAAATAAGAGACTAATGTGGGAAACTTATTTCTCTCCCTCAGCTGGATGGCAACAGGGAGCTATCTGAGGACCAGAAAGTGTCTGTCAATCAATAGTCTAGCTGACATGTGGGAATTGCCACGACTGACTAATTTGAACAGACAATATCTTCATCAGAGGCTGTTGCAGCATGCGGTAATGACATTAGTTCACATAACCTAATACTTTCATGTCATCATACTGAATCTGAAACCATCTTTTGTCTTGCTTATGATACACGACTCCACTGGGAAGCGGGACACTATACCTACCTATATATAATATATAAGGGGTGATGGTTCAGCCACTGGCGTAGCCACGGGAGTGCCAGGGTGTGCCGGTGCCACCCACAGTGGCAGCTGGCACACCTAATAATGGATACATAATTATTTCTTAGTCTTAATAAAAAATGTTTTACTAAACTTGGGTTATTGTAGCCTGACTACGTAAGACTTCCTACTTCCGCTAATTTCATTTCGCTTCTGTAGTCCGTCTGAGATAGCAGCCTATCTTTCAGTTTTCCACCGGCCTGAAAACAGCCGGCCAATCAACGAACAGAGCGCGGGCTGAGAGCCGTGACGTAGACACTAAGCGCCGAGTTTTACATTGTAGGTTAGAGAAATCGAAAACCGAAACGACCGCAGAAAAGGGAAACAAGACACAGGATGCAAGTCGCTCTGTTAAGAAGGAGAACATTCCGGGGTTTTTCAAACTGAAGCAAAAGTCTGTGACCCCAGCATCTCCATAGGCACTGTAGCGACAATGACTTTTGTAGGGAAATTATTAACTCAAAGGGGGAATAATATTCATGAGATGATGAATATGCATTATCGTATACACTAATTAGATTATCCCGAATAGGGAATAGTTAAACCTCACCATATATGAATCATTAACACGATTGCTCGTATTAATTATTAATATAGGTCGGTAACATCAGGTCAATCATCAGGGTAAACTTTGGTATGATTCAAACTTAGTTTATCATGCACTTGTTCGTTTACCAGCCTGTAAACATCAAAAATACCCTTCCTGTGGCCACCAGAAATGATATTTTCATGTAAGGCACTTTAGATATTTTAATATAAATCAAGTAGAGCTTTGTAACATAAGATCGTCATCTTCAGGGACTTCAAATTCATAGAACAATGAGACAGATTCAATTCAAAAGATTATGGAGTTTAATAAAACAAGACTAAAGATTACATAAACTACTTAAATCACGCAGGAGTAAATATGCATAACAAAAACAAACAATTAACAAAAACAAAAGAACGATTGCAATATGAAATATTAGAGAGAGAGAGAGAGAGACAAAATCAGTTCAAACAATTCAAACGAGACCCAAAGGCTTTCTTAGGCGTATCTAGACAACCTTAAACAGCACTTAATTTAGATTGTACGTTACTTTGATTTGGTCCCTTTGGTGTAGCTGTGTTATAAAAGAAACAGGCTGATGTCCGGAGTTTCGTTCGGACGGAGGTAGATGTTGCGATCTCTTCAGCTCGTACGACAGATGCTTAATCTTAAATTTGTTTCGTTCGTGAGTGCACTGAACGAAAGAGAATTATCAAACTGAGGTAGCTCAAGAAAAGAAAGAACTTAGATTAAAACAAAGTAGAAAAACGACGCGGAACTCCGGGCTGGAGTTCGCAGGGAAGTTGGGATCTCTCTCGGCGTAGTGAAACTGCTAGCGCTGAGGAGACATGGCGCTCCTGGTTTTGAAGGCGCTCGAGACACGCCTTTCGTGCGCGTCTGATCCAATTGTTTGGGAGGAGGCGTGTCGGCAAACCTTGTGGTTCGCGAAGTACACGCCTCCTGGGTCATGTGCATAGCGGATTACAGATTTAGTAATAATACACTTCTAAACTAGGATTAATAAAATATGCCTCATATTGCATTTTGGGTTAGTGATTCGATCTTATTTGATTTCTCTGATTCCAATCATACCATTCGCGGCATTCCTAGGGTTAGTAAAATGCAGATACATGATTTTTCGTGATTAAACGAATGTCAGACTGATCACATATCATACAAGCTTACAGTTATATCAATTAGGTCACAAGGGAATCCTGAACACAACCAGAAAACATTTGTACATTTGAAACGTTAGCTTAACTACACGTGGTTCAGAATGGTTGTCTCTTTGTGTGTGTGTGTGTGTGTGTGTGTGTGTGTGTGTGTGTGTGTGTGTGTGTATTCAGAGTTCGTCGCGTGGTCAGTCACGCGTTGGACTCCTGATCGTCTTCAGTTCCGTGTATGTGTGTGCGTCCTTCGAATTTGATGAGTTTTAAGTCTAGATTAAAATGAACAGTGTGGCTCATTACACAAGGTTGTCTGTGTTTGTGAGGTGTCGTTTAGAGGGGACACCACGGGATCTCCAGCCAGAGAGGCGCCCCTGTGAGTCACATGTGGTAAGACAGAGGATCCTTTGATTACTTATCAGCGAAAAACGCCGCGGGGGCACTTCTGGCATCGGTAATTTAATTAAGTCCGAGCACCATTTGCTTCGTGTGTGAATCTGTAACTTAAAAAGTCCCATGACATCTGTTTTTGTCACAATCTGAAGAATGGAGGAGTGTTTACTTAATTAGAATCTTAGTTGATTAAAACCACATGATTGCGCTGATCATCTGATTATTGCTACAGCACTATGTTAAAAGGATAGTTCACTTTAAAAATGAAAATTCTGTAATCCTTTACTCACCCTCAAGTTGTTTCAAACCTGTATGAATTTCTTTCTTCTGCTGAACACAAGGGAAGATATTTTGAAGAATGTCAGTAATCAAACAGTTAACTGGAAACCATTGACTTCCATAGTAGGAAAAAAAAAATACCATGGAGTATTGCAATGGAATTATTTTTGGTGAATAATGTTATGCTCTCACTCCCTATTTTCTTCTCATGTGATATACTCCCAGAGGTGAAAGTGAGCTCTAATCAGTGGTTATGAATCAAAGCAATATTTGAATACCTTACTGAGACCCAGATTAAAATGCAAACATAGGTCATTGTCATTCCTATCACCTGAGTTGTCTACATTTTAGACATTTAGACAACTATCCAAAGGCACTCAGATATATAAAACAATTGGTTATATTGTCCTCTTCAGCCACCAATAACTATCTTGTTTGTATCTGTGTGTTACGATTATTGCAGATTCTGGGAAGAACCGCTTCTCAGATCAGACAGATGAGAAAGGGCTTAAAAGAAACAGGAGTGTGGTCAATACTGTCAGAAAGAAGAGATGTGGCTGAAGCTGTCTTCCCATGTGAAAAAGAAGTGATCTGCAGCCCCCAGGTAATACTCCTATAGGCTATGTGCACAACCGTAGTTTCGAACTTCCGCTTTTGTCGGAAGTCGGCATATCAGTTTCCGGTCTACGACTGGTCATCCGCATCCACTAATAAACACACAAGATGAGTGCTGCTGTTGTACGAAAAAAAGAGACATCTAAGTTTCTAAGAACTGTTGGTGGATCTAACGTCCGTTTCACACCAGTTTGCAGTGTGTGTTGCGGTGCAGGAGCGTGCTGTTAGTGCGTTCACATATTATGATGCGTTTGCACAGTGAATAACTGATCCGCGGCTGTACAACAAACACATACTATATATTTTTATTTAAAGTCCAGAAGTTATGCTGCAACTTATTTTTAAAAACAAAAAGTTGTTTCAGCATTGCGATTCTTTGTATGCACATTTAAACACAATTTAAACAATGTAAGTTAGGGCTATTACTCCATGCATTACTTATAAGTTGCTCAAGCAAGTGGTCAAATATTTGCTAAATTAAAATCGCAAATAATTTTAATTAAAACTTGAAATTGACAAAAGCAGCCGACTTGCCTTTTCTTTTGCATTTTAATTTTAAAACAATAGATCTTGCATGTCACAAATAACTTATTTTTCCACCTCCACGATTGAGACGAGTGTTGTTCATTCTGTCGCCTGGTTGAAGTAAATTGTAGTTTTCCTTGATTAAATGTGCATTTATGGTGAGATTACTACATTTTATTTAACTAAACGCTTTTATGGTGAAATTATACGTTTTCAGGTCAATCTTTATCATTTTGACCACCAGCGTTTGCAGCACAGCAGAAATAGATTCGGCGTGGAAACGATCGCTGTGCTGCTGTTATATGTACCTCACCAGTGAAAAGTGAAAGCCCTAACCTGTTGACATGGTGCGTTGGGAGACTGCTGTGTGGCACTTTGCTCGCTAACAGAGTTTCTACTGCTTCCTGATAAACACAAACCTTCGTGCGCAGTGGCTGCACAAAATAGACATTTTGATCGACGCGCAAAAAAATAAAAATATATAGTATGTGTTTGTTGTACAGCCGCGGATCAGTTATTCACTGTGCAAACGCATCATAATATGTGAACGCACTAACAGCACGCTCCTGCACCGCAACACACTGCAAACGGGTGTGAAACGGACGTTAGATCCACCAACAGTTCTTAGAAACTTAGATGTCTCTTTTTTTCGTACAACAGCAGCACTCATCTTGTGTGTTTATTAGTGGATGCGGATGACCAGTCGTAGACCGGAAACTGATATGCCGACTTCTGACAAAAGCGGAAGTTCGAAACTACGGTTGTGCACATAGCCTATGAGGGCCTACAGTTGATTTATCATCTTTACATTTGAATTAATTTTATGTAAGATATCGGTCAAGGGTGTAATAACTTGTTATACTGTATATTGTTTTCACTTTTATTTTAAAGAAATTAATGTCAAATTTGTGCATCAACAAGGTCATGATTGATCACATCATCTGGCCAACAAGTGAGGTTGATGACGATGACGAGGAATTTCCACTTGAGACAAGAGCCAAAATTGGAATGTACCTTCGGCATTTCATTGAAACAGGTATGTCATATCCATATACTTGTCTTGTCTAAGCAGATGTCAATGAACAATGACACAGCATAAGACACTTGTAATGTAAGTGCAAAGTTGTGTTCACCGTGTATTTTTTATTTATTTATTTTTTTACCTAACCCACAGCTTAAAGTCCCTGTAAAGTCAAAATTAAGTGTGTATTCTGAGTGTGTCACACCACAGAAAAATGGGTTATTAGCCACCCAGCCAAATTTGAATGATAAAAAAAGCCAGCAAGTACATAAAATAAGCTTTTAAAATCATGAAAAAATGAGCAGTATTCTCTGTTCTCAAACGCTGGGGGCGTGTCCGCTGGCTAGCCTCACTGCGTCATCAAGTAGGGGTGTGTCCAGGTGCTCCAGTGCTGTGTGTCATCAAGCCCTGTTTTAGCCCCACCCAAAAGGTCTGGAAAATAGCAGTGGTGAAAACCTGTTAAATGGTTTAACTCCACATTTCAGTACTTCATAGTTCAGTCTTTGTAATATGTTTTAGCAATACATTTCTATCATTTATAATGGGTTTAGAATTTTTTTTAAATTGCCTTTATAAGGGACTTTAAAGTCAGTCACATTACACTTCCTCCTTAAAGAGACGTTGTCCTTAGCCTGAACCTTGTGTTCTGTTGCATAGCACCCCTTTCCTAATACTTCCAAATATTCATAATTTCCCCAATTAATACAATTTTCTGTCATTTATCTTTTCTTTTTCTAGCACCAGCTGCATCTCGGACGAATCTAATAAAGTTTTGGACTGGGTGGGAGGTCCTCTCTGGGCAGCTGAAGCTGGAGGTTGTACGTGGGGAGTTCCCGAAATCCTCAACCTGTTACCAGAGCCTACGAATCCCTGGCCACTTCTCCACCTACAAGGAATTTAAACAAGGTCTGGAAGCATCTATTGGGACATCCGATACCGGATTTGGACTGATATGATGCAGCTCCATGCAATTGTAGCATAATGTAATGTTGTTTTAAAATCTTTTAAAAGAAGTTCTTAAACTTTCATTCAGGATAACATTGTTTACAACGTTTAAACCAAATATTTTAAGAGAATGTTCAAAATCTGTTGTACTGTGCGGGTACAAAAACCATTAGTACTTGGTAGTGTACAGTAGACAATTTTGTAGTTCAGAGCTCTTATTTCTCCAGCTTTGTCACAAATGTCTTCATGCTCAATGTTAATCTAAATTGACATGTTCTGTTAATGAAAAATAAAATAATTGTTAAAGTCTCAGAGAAAAAAAAATTCAAAATCAAATTTCAAATACAAATCAGAATTTGGTTTGCTTGAACATTGGTAACTGTCTTAATGATAAAGGCTGGCTGGCCGGTCATATTTTTTAAAAACTTTTCCCAAGAATGAAATTAGCTAATTTAAAGTGAATGTGACTTTAATGTTTATGGCCGATTACATGTAGAATGTTCGAGTCAGACACTTAATTGCTTAATCAATGGGTGTTGAAGTGTTTAGTCTAACAAAGTTTAGCACCTCGATATAAAGGTCTTGGCCATTTGAATCTGAATCAGTTAGAGGGTCAATCGCAGACTGAAGTGCTGCCAGATCTTCATCAGCCAGAGGCACCTCAAATTCTGGGACCTGAACCCCACCGACAGAGGTCTCAGGGGTCATCAGGGCATCCTCCCAGTGTAGTTCCTAAACATACGGAGTGATTTTAGTGTAGGCCTAACACACAGGAAACACTTTAAGCCTTAACCACTAATAATAGTAAAAAAAAAAAAAAGTATGTTTGCTTCTTGGTAGCCGACAAGCAAAGAATACAAAACAGCTTATACCATAGTGATAATCGTTAACTAAGCTAAATAAGGTCTACCTCAAGATTTTCTTCTTCCTCTGGAGTGTTGAGCTGTCCCATATGCCAGAGCTGTTGTGGAGTGTGGTTTCCCTCTGTCCTGAGGGGATGGTTATTCCAACCTGCTGCAAAGATGTGTAACGCTGCTCGAAGGCGAGGTAAGAAGACATAATGGACGCAGAAAAGATGCACTGTGTTGGAAACATCCAGGAAACCATCTTCTTCCAGTGTGTGAAGTACATCATAAAAGATGCAGGTGACAGCCATCCACACGTCTCGCCACATCCGTTCGATTCTTCAAAAGTACAAAATTAACAAAATCAGACATGGGTATTGGCAAAATGTAATGCAATTCGTTTGTTTAAGTCCTGTATCATTTATAATAATTAGATACTCTGGTCCAGAAAGCAGCGAGACAATGCAAACCTCAAAGGATACATGAATGCCAAAATGTGGCATAGTGAAATTAAGGGGAATGGGGAGGGTTCGGTGCAGAACACAACATTTTCATTTAAGGTTTGCACAAGGAAGTGTATAAAGCAAAATGGGACTTCCCCAGCCATTTAACTGTACATGGTCAAGGATATCAGAATAAAGACAGTAGCTAATGTTGGACCACTTGTTAGATTTTTTTTTTTATATATATATACTGTAAAAAACAATTGATGGGGGGTGTTGATGGTGTGGAGGAAGACATGCCTTCGGTGTGAGACCCGGGTTCGAATCAACTGTGAGAGACAAATGTGTCCCTGAGCAAGACACTTAACCCCTAGTTGCTCCAGAGGCGTGCGACCTCTGACATATAGCAATTGTAAGTCGCTTTGGATAAAAGCGACAGCTAAATGAATAAATGTAAAGATAGTGGGTTTTAGTTAGGACAGCTAAAAAAGTGAAATCTCTAAATAATCTTCGGACAGCAGGTATTTCACATTACCTTTGATTGTGTACACTTTTTCCAGAGATAAAGCTAGCTCGTCCAGTTCCACGTCTCGCAAACATGAAGTGGGGGATGTCCACATTTTCAACTCCTTGATCTCCACGAACCCTGTAAGAGAAATAATATGAGGTGTAATCAAGAACATCCGCAGCAGTAAATCTGACAGTTAGATAGATTTCTGTATTTTGGGGATAGTTAATTAATTAGAATTAAAAATTAATAAATGCTCTGTATTTGTATAGCGTCTTTCTTATCTCTGCAACCACTCAAAGTGCTTTTACATTACATCGAATTCCCCATTTACACACTGGTGGAACAGCAGTATCTTGCCCAAAGACGCTTTGACACGTAGGCAACCCGCTCTCCAATGCCACAGCTGCCGGCAATAATAAGACAGGCAGATAATATATATATTATTTGAAAAATATATAAAACAATCTAATAATAATATAGGTGTTCTAAATTCCCTCTAAGATTATTCAAGAAGGACTTTTATTATGACATGTTTTATTGTGCACGCTGCTGGGTAACGTTAGTTTCCGTTATTCCTTTGTGTTTACTTTCACTTTCAGCAGCCGTTTGCTCCGCCTTTTCCTCAGGTGTTAATGTGCGTGATTGAATGTAAGTTTATTTATTCATACGCAGTTACAACTGATGAATGTTTGTTAAATTGTTGTTTTCAAATATTTAGCTAGTGCAACCAAACTTTAGTTTAGTTATATACAGTGATTCATGTGTATATGGTTGCAGCTGTAATCCGATGTGACGTTGGTATATATATATATATAGATATATATATTTGTATTCTTTGTATTCTGTTTATTCTAGAAAAAATACATTCAATACCTTGTACATTCGGAACTCAGTACAGCTGGATGATGTCATTGTGTGTGAATATTCAAACCTATAAAGAGTTTAAGGGTTCCCTGTCTCTGTCAGAGCCCCGTAGTGGATGAGCATTCACCTACCTATTCAAACCTTACAATCCTTAATAATCGGTAATTACCTTGATGGAACACCGTGGAGCTGGGTGGCCTCAAAGAAAAAGGAGAATGCTGTACTGGCACGGTTGTTAGTCGCTGCATCCAAATACAGGACCTGTGTAAATAATTATTGATTATTAACTAAAAAGATTTTGTGACACAGCAATTACAATCAACAACAAAGTTTAGAACTGCTTAAAAAGAAACAGTAATCATGAATGAACTGAGGATGGTGTTCAGTATTACAGAAACAATTCCATTAACTAATTAGTCGGTAAATAATATTATTTTACACAGCATCATTGTATTAGTCATTTATCAAATAAAATTATCAACATTTGCTTGTTACAACCTAAAAATGCAAACATTTATTTGCTAATCTTTATCCAACCTTATGATAATATGTAACTTTTTTTAAAGGGTTAGTTCACCCAAAACATTCTGTCAGTATTTACTCACCCTCATGTTGTTCCAAACCTCTATGTGTTTATTTGTTCTGCTGAACACAAAGGAAGATATCTAGAAGAATGTTTTAATCAACTAGATCTCAATTCCCACTGACTATCAATCCCCATAGTATGTATTTTTTTCCTACTATCTCATTAAGTCAATGGGGAATGGGATCTGTTTGATTAAAACATTCTTCCTAATATCTTCCTTTGTGTTTAGCAGAACAAATAAACACATAGAGGTTTGGAACAACTTGAGGGTAAACAATGTTAGAATTTTAATTTTTGGGTGAACTAACCCTTTAACCTGCAAGACTAAGTTCACAATTAGTGGATGTCACTTTGTGGTCTGCAACTTGTGAAATGCATTTTCCCAATTTACATTCAAAAATGTTTTCAGTAACCCAATTAAAATAATTGTTAGGTGAAAAGGCATCAACGTTGTCAATTACTTTATTTCTACCTGGAATCCATAGCAGGCAAGTAAACCATGGCAGAAGCTTATGTAATGCATTTTGCTGAAGATTAACATGTTCTACAGGCTTGTCATATTTAAGTATGTGTAAGTCTACTACATTATCAACAACAGTAATCAAAATATAAATAAGGTCTGTAGGGTGGATTAAAAGATCATATCACTCAACCACATTCCCAACCACTTATCCTTCTGTACTATAGATAGAAATCCAACCTTTCTATTGCTTGAATTGAAATTATTTACCTAGCAAAGTGGATTTTGTATATATGAATTTTACTGCCTTTCTGGAAAATCCATCAACTCCACCAAATATTATCAGGTTGTACCAATGAACAAAAAAGTAATACAAAAAAAAAAAAAACACAAAAAGAACATTATTGACACTGATAGTGTATGTATCAGTGTATGTACCATGTCACACCGATTACTGCCTTTAAATAGAGTTGTAACTTGAATAAAATTGGGTTGGATACTATGGAGGTGAATGGAGAGATATAAATACACTATTGTGGACTCATATCACACCCAGGGAATTAGCCTCAACTTCGGACTAGGTCAGAGGGCCCCCAAGGACCTGAGTTTAAAACCACTGATTTACATAACACCTTAACAAGGATAAAGTTAGCTTAAATACATTAAAACATACGTAAAACATACCTGATAAGTTTATGGTTGGTGTCAACATGTACCAGTGCAAGGGGACCTCGAACTGAGTATGACCTTCGCACAATGCAGCCAAGTTGTGCAAGTCGGGAAAGAACTCCAGCTGCATCCACACGATGCATCGATGCCTTTATCCTCTCCCACTGCACACGGCTACCCATTGCCATGAGCTGTCCCTTCACATTTCTGTACCCTGCATTGGGCATCTGGGTTCAATAGCTCTCACCATATTATCAAGTTCTGAGTCAGTCATGGTGCTGTAGCATCCCGTCACACTTAGTCCATATTCCTCCATCCTACGGAATATAGTGCGTTGTGATACCCCTAACAACTGAGCTATACAGGGTACTGAGAATTGTGCTTCTAGTAAGTAATGCAACTGATCTTTCTGTATAATCAGCCTGGGTCCTCCTCTTAACCCCACAGCTGTCTCTAAATGTGACACAGCTGGATTGTTTGTAACTGCAGCTTGGATTAGCTCCAACAAATGGTTTAGCTGCTGCAAAATGTCAGTTCCAATGTCTATCTGATCAGCAAATGACTGAATTAAAATTAGTTCATTGTTGCAGACAAACTCGAGGAAGTCCAAATCGATAGGTTGCCTTGAAAGTGCTTGCTGCAATCTAGACCGCAGCCGCTCAAGTAACTCCTCCCGAAGGACATCCTGGCAATAAAACGGGAAATTAATTAAAAATTAGCACTCCAAGAAACAACACTAAGAGTTTGTTGCAATACACAGAACAATGCCAAAAGATCTATACATGGAATGTATAGCCTATAATTTTGTATACAGTTTCCAAGCAGCACAAACCTTCAAGCTTCTATCTAACGTTAAATTTTTAACGTTGTCACTTTTACCTAAACAAGCAGAGCCGATCCGCCCTATACGCTCACTACGCAAGCTGCGTAGGGCCCCGCAAATTACTCAAGGCCCCGCCTCCCCCTTGTGCCATAGCGCGTCAATTAATGTTTACAACATCCATGACAAAATTAAGTGAAACTATTCTTCTGGTCACGAAAAGAGGGGGGAAAAACATGAGAGTGAAATGCGGGAAAAACAATCAGGTAAACTTGTGTTCTCTCCTCTCCAAGTTTGATGTCAGCAAAGTTAAGTTTATGTGGATTTCTACTGTGTTTTTTCGGTCTTGCTAACCTAGCTGGGCAGGCAGTCAGTGCATCTCTTGCATCACTTTGTGCCTGACAAAAGTGAGAGTAAAATACATTTATTTATTACGTTTGTTTTTGATGAACGACAAAGTGCAACGGTGTTTGTTTACTGCAGCTCGGAAAAGATAACCGCGTCGCGTGTGTTATCATGCGTTCATATGCGCGCGCACGAAATGAAACGCGCATTTTTCAAGCAGAAATATATGTGGAGACCACGACCAGACATACTGTACAATATATGGGCGTGAATGATGGGACTCCTCATCAAAGTACACATTATACAGTATATACTTTTAAAACAAGACACTGATTATCTAGTCTCAGTCAATGTGTAGTTAAAAACTCTAAACAACTGCACTAATTATACAAGATGGTAAACAATGTATTGACAATTTGACTACTGATTTATTGGTTATATTGAATTTTAAATGTTGAATAGCTAGCTGGACATACTGGTCAATATGGATGGACATCCCTCAGTAAATATTAATCATAAATCAAAAATTGCTTCAACATGCATAATAAAAAAAACCTTTAACATGCTATGGCAAGCCATTTTAGATTTTATTCATTTACAGTTCATGCATTTTTGATATCAAGAATTTTTTTTTTACTATTTGCAATGTGAATTCTTGATTATTTTTTACTATAGGCCCCTTAGTTACATTTTTATCTACCAATGTCTATTTTTGATATCAGGAATTACATGTTCACTTGTACAAAAGTTAATTTTTGATATCAATGATGTCATCACTCACAGGGATTATTGATATCTGCATCACTAGTTCACTAGTTAAATATTACAAGAGCCAAGCCATAGTATTAATAGTATTTTATATTTGAAAATGAATAAAAGGAAATTGGGAGCCAGTTTGAATGGGTCTGATGCAGCTTATAAAATGAGTTATCTATAATTTGCAGGTGCTATGCTTAAGTTTGTCAGTAGAGGAGATGCTGGATCATCAGCCAATATTCTATAGAAATACTCTATTCAATAAATATTGTTTGTTTGAACCTCATTCTGTTCTATATTTTTGAACTTATTCTTTGACTGTTTTGTTTAAAGGAGGGAGGATTGTATTGGGAGCACTGAAGTGTCAGGTGTGACTGTGTGGAAATGGCAATCGGTTTACATAGCTCACGGCGTCACGGGTCCGTGATTTTGCCAAGTAAGACATGGTCCTGGATCAACATATTTTGTTGATCCTGGATCAACATTCCTGTCCCAAAATGTAGTCCTTACCCAATCCCTACCCTTAAACCTAACCCTACCCATAACTTTTCTCTAAAATCAGAGGGTAATGATCAGTGAATAACACTGATGTTTAAGGACTTCACCCCATGGTTCTAAGCCTAAACTTGACATAAACTGTAAACTTGTCCCTCAAATCTGATTGGTTGATTGGAAAGTTGATCCAGGATCAACAAAGATGTTGATCCAGGAACATGTGGTACTTGGTGAAATCACGTTCACCCACGGGGTCAGGTAGAGGGCCCCTTAGCAGAATTTTGCTTAGGGCCCCAGGGAGGTCAGGATCGGCACTGTAAACAAGTCAAGTGTGAGCAGTAAAATATCTTTCAACATCATAATTTTAAAAATGCATACATCGGCAGCAAATGTAGGCTATTTTTTCACCCCACGAAACCCAAATGAATGAAAATGAACATTTCACTATGGCATGTTGAGGGTTAAAGTTAGGCCTGGTCAGGAGGAGTGATGAATCTGCTCGGGAAAAATCACCATAACTTTACTTTAAAGTTTCGAACACAGCCTCGGTTATCTAGTAACTATAGAAATAATCACAAGCATGCTAATAAGTTCACAGGTATTAGCTAGCTTTTAGTTATCTAAAGTTAATGGTTACAACATGGTACAGTAAGTTGTTCACCTCTCTCACAGCCATGGCGCGGTTCTTCTTGCAGCCCGCCTTGTGACGCTTGTGACCAGTCGTGCATCCTGATTGAGTATCCTGTGCGCTTTCGTGATTGGCGGAGCAGTCGGTCAATCCAATGTTTCCCGTAAATACGACTTGTGATTGGACTGTACGTCAGCAGACAACGAAGCATTGGCCAAGAGCAGAAGGCCCGCCCTCCAGGCTTTTTTTTTTTTTTTTTTTTAGTTTCGAGGTTGCGATGCTTCATTTGCACTCAGTCTGAATTTCAGAGTTTTAGAGCAGAGCTGCGTGACAAGGCTGCCACAAATCACGTGAGTCGCAAGCTCGCAACTGTGAGGGCGTATCTCCGCGAAGTGGGTGTTGTGTAAACTCAACTCTGAAAAAATAGTCTGCAAATGAGTGCTAATGTAATGTAATAAGTTTCGCCCTGTCGACCCTCAGTTTTCAGTTTCAAAACTTTTTTCACCTATTCGCACACCAGTTTTCAGATCAACATTTACAAGGTTTCAAATCTGGAAAACAAACTAAATACAGTGGGAGAACACTGACAAATTTGAAACTCTGAAAAAATGAATGTGCAACACCGTAAAAAAAGAGTGTTGCACTTGTGAAGAGGGAAAACTCAAAAACAAAATTATGCTTGCAGAGTATGCTTGGTATGTATGCTTACAAAACTATGTTTTCAGAGTTACAAACCTGTTTTTCACTCATTCGCACACCAGTTTTCAGATCACCATTTGCGAGGTTTCAAACCTGGAAAACTAACTAATACCGTGGGAGAACAGTGTCAAAATTTGAAACTCTGAAAATTTGTTTGCGCAACATCGTAAATAAAATGTTGAAGTTCTGAAGTAGGAAATCTAAAAAAAAAAAAACAATGTTTGCAGATATTTTTATTTTTTTATATTTTGCAAGCTTGCAAATCTTATTTTTCGATCTTGCAAAACTTTTTTTTGTAAGATTTTGACGTTTTGAACATTTAGTTTCAACCTTTCAGAACTTTATTTTCAGTTTTGAATCATGGCAGGATTTTAATCCCATACACCAACAGTGCTGAAAAGAGGTCTAAAGCATTTCTTTTTAACACTACTGGATGTGATGAAAACTGCAGTCACAATATTTTAAAAGGCCCAGGTTAAGGAAAAGAAAAACATTTCTTTTGTTTGGCTGTGGGACATGTTAATATTGTTCGAAGCCCTGTTTGAACGAAGAAATCTTCACTCAGGCGTATTACCGGTATATTAAGTTACTGCGGAAGCGAGAATCCTCCCGTCAGTAAAAGATCTTTATTTTATGTCGTTATAGCAACGATAATTTCGGGTTTCAAAACTGGCTTAGCTACCCGGTGAAAATCCCGTTCCGCCGTGATCTTCGTAAAGTATACTTGTGAAATGTGTGTGTGTCGTGTAGAAAGCTGTGCGTGAGGAAACTTTGGATTGCCTTAAAGGGTTAGTTCACCCAAAAATGAAAATTATGTCATTAATGACTCACCCTCATGTCGTCCCAAGCCCGTAAGACCTCCGTTCATCTTTGGAACACAGTTTAAGATATTTTAGATTTAGTCCGAGAGCTTTTTGTCCCTCCATTGAAAATGTACGTACGGCACACAGTCTTTGTCCAGAATGGAAATAAAGACATCATCAAAGTAGTCCATGTGACATCAGTGGGTTAGTTAGAATGTTTGGAAGCATCGAAAATACATTTTGGTCCAAACATAACAAAAACTACGACTTTATTCAGCATTGTATTGTCTTCCGGTTCTGTTGTTGATCCGCGTTCACGATTCCGCAGTGACCCTGCTGACGTAAGACGCTGATGACGTGTTATCTGGAGATTAGGACATCCGCGACATGCACACCTACGCACCATTTTAAAAAAAAATATAGCAATACAAAAATACAAACAATGTAGAATAGCTTGAATACAGCGCCCGTCTCCCTCAAACTGTAAACGAAGCTCGGGCGCACCAGATAACACGTCATCAGCGTCTTACGTCAGCAGGGTCACTGCGGAATCGTGAACGCGGATCAACAACAGAACCGGAAGACAATACAATGCTGAATAAAGTCGTAGTTTTTGTTATGTTTGGACCAAAATGTATTTTCGATGCTTCCAAACATTCTAACTAACCCACTGATGTCACATGGACTACTTTGATGATGTCTTTATTTCCATTCTGGACAAAGAGTGTGTGCCGTACGTACATTTTCAATGGAGGGACAAAAAGCTCTCGGACTAAATCTAAAATATCTTAAACTGTGTTCCAAAGATGAACGGAGGTCTTACGGGCTTGGGACGACATGAGGGTGAGTCATTAATGACATAATTTTCATTTTTGGGTGAACTAACCCTTTAACAGGCGCGCGTCAGTTTCAAATTACTACGCTCGTGAGTTTGGCTCGCGTGGGCGCGACACCGCATGGGCAATAGCAGGTAGGACCTGCTACCCATTGCTTCCGGAACGGTTGTGCTTTCCTCCAAATTTACTGCGATGATTGTTGAATAAGCTGCCTAAATACATACGTGCATTTACAGCTTGCTAGTTCATCAAAACTATCCTCCTTTTGGGCTGAGACATTTTATTTTAAGTACAATTCACGGAAGTGAATTAGGGGCTTGAGTCATAAAATTCCTCAGTCCAAATCACTGATAGCTCACGTGGAGAGAGACCGACGCCCCTCCAGGTCAGCTATCACTCTTCTGCTCAAACTCACTCTTGTCTACCCTTCACTATTTCTATCTGTCTCGATGACTCTGTTCTGTGGTATTATTTTATTTTTATAATCGTACTAATAACTTCAGTAGTATGGTGATTTATTATCAGAAATCATTCTGATTTCTCTGCAAAAACAAAACTTTGTTTCTCCTTCCCCAGTGTATCTAGAAGCTGATTTGAAACAATTATTATTTTATTTTTATTCATTTATTTTTATTTATTTTCCTCCACTATAAATTTCTCACATTTCAGTCATTGATAGCCCCCCCTGAAAAGAAAGAAGCCACCTAGTGGCAGAAACACCCTTCTCAAGCCAGCTATCAGCCTTCTACTGAACTTAAACTGTATGAAATCATTTTCATTTATGCTTTTCCCGGGGATTATTTTATAATCATTACGAACGACTTCAGTGTTGTTACGATAATTATAAGAAATCAGTCTAATCCTCTTTCAATTTCCCCCAGGCTCATTTGGATTCGAGTTAAACCAATTTTAATTGAAATTTTAAATTGTGTCAAACAGTCCAGGTGAACCACAGAGAGGAAGTGCGCCCCCTTGAGGCTCCAAAACCCACTACAGCGGCCTACCGCTCCCATTTCCGGCTTCCACCTGCATTGAGTTATTGCTAACTTCCAATCGGGTTAGGTTATTTTATTTTTTTTCAATAACTACCATCATGTCTAATATATTGTTGTGCTATCATCAGTTGGCAAAAGCCGTCCATCTTCTAATTTAGTTTTCCTTTCCAGGTAAATTAGTTTTTCTCTTCAAAGTCATTTTATTACTACCTTACCCCTCTTCAGGTTTATTGTAGTTTCTGTTTTACATACCTAAATTACTCAATTTGGTTTAAGAAAGGAAAATCTTAATTCACTTTAAGCTCCCTTGTTCATTCCATTTTGCTTGTTGTATAGGTAAAAACCTCAGCAGCTGTGGTGGATTGTGGGAGTCCTGGTTGATCTCGGTGGGCAAGTCTGCTGACTGGCGTCGCCGACACTGACCGTGCGGTGACTCTCGAGTTGTTTTATCTCTGCCACGGTTTACGGCACGCAGTAAGTGACATCAGCAATCTGGTGCTTTGTAGGGTCAACCATCAAGCCATCGCACAAGTCAATTGTTGGGAACGGTGCACAAACCATAGGCGAAACCGCCACGCCAGTTCACTGGTGGGTTCTGGGCCCCGCCCACCTTTGCAGTGCGGTCGGCCGGTTGATACCTCGAAGATTACCAGGTCGTGTTTACATGTCACGCTGTTTGAGGGGGCGTAACCGTGACCAGAGCAACGAACAGCCCGAGGTCACGGCGGTCAAGTGTTTGGCGGCACCGGAAAGTTTGACCACGCTTGCTGGGTCCAGCTGGGTTCGACCTCAGTTCACCTCAGGTAAAGAAAAAAAAAACAGATTTTGATAAAACCCTGACACTTAATATAAGCCACAGAATATTAGACATTCCCCCGGATAGATTTTCTAAGCGTTTGGTTTTACCTCTTTCCCCCTAAAACACACCCTTTTAGTTCTTAGAGGTTACGCTACAGAGCAGGTCAATTCACTTAGGTGTTATTTTCACTGCAATATTTTTGTTTGGC
This sequence comes from Gila orcuttii, assembly GCA_026230005.1. Taxonomy (NCBI): domain Eukaryota; kingdom Metazoa; phylum Chordata; class Actinopteri; order Cypriniformes; family Leuciscidae; genus Gila; species Gila orcuttii. Next base: position 39,994,778 of record JAPDVR010000002.1, read on the forward strand.
TCTTTCCCTTTCAATCTTCTCTTCCCTTTGTTTTGTTTTGTTCTGTTGTGATTTGTTTCTTTCAGTTCACCAAGAGACCCCAAGGAAGTTAAACAATAAGAGTGACAACCAAGCAGCCTCTATTTTCGGGTCCCAAGTTGACCAGCATAAATTGGCCCACCTAACTGTCTACATCAGTTAGCCAAAATTTCTATAGAAGGCACGACCGTACTACGGCTCGTTAGCCTCAAAAAACAAAACAAAAGCTTGCATTGGCCCTTTTTGTGTGTGTTGTGTTTCTCTCGCCCCCAGTGAGCCAGAATGTCACGCGCTTCCAGTCCCGCGGCCCATTGGAGCAATCTGGATGCTTGGTTAAGAGCCATGACAACCGGCTGTCTGCCCAAGGACGCTGGCGACCCAAAACCCCTGACCCGACAGGAACTGGACGCCGACGTAGACCAGCTAATGTCCAACGACCCCACGCAGACCTACAGCTCAAAGGAATGGAGCCGGATAATCGGAAGCCTAGCTCACAACTTAGTGGCACAGGCACGCTTGGCGGAGGAGGACAACGCCAATCTGGAAAAGGAAATTGCAGGACTAAAGACTCAACTGAAGGAGGCCCGCAAACAAAAGGACCACACGCAGGAGCGTCTGGATCAGCTACTTCTGGAGGTCAAAGCCAAGGACGAAACGCGCCCAGAATTACAAGAGGAAGTAAAAAGACTGCAAAAGGCCTTGGAGGATCTGCGCACGGACACAGACAAGAGGTTGCAGTCGGAAAAACGGACCACGGAGGAACTCCAGGACAAGCTGCTATGTGGCGACGCTCTTTTGAAAAGAGCGGAGATTGAATTAAAAGACAGAGAGGCCAAAGCCAAGGCCTGTGAAAGACATTTGCAAGCAGCCCGAGCTGAAATTAACGAGCTCGTCCAACAGAGACAAGATCTAAAAGATGAACTTGACATTGTCCACAGAGAACTGAAACATTCTTACAGACTGCAGGGCGACCTGGAGGGGGAAACACCCATCACTCCGTTTCCCCTTTCCAGCGAGCCTGCACGTTTCAGCCAAACCCCCAAAGCTGAAGGAGGGGAAGCAAGCCCACGGCGTAACACCACTCTAGCCAGCCGCTACGAGCTCCCACCAGCTGAAGAGAAGCAGGGCCCCAGACCGAAGGGTAGGGCCATCGGTCACCACACGGCCCCTAAAGAACTGGACAAGCTTGCTAGAAACATCCCGACCTTCACTCCCAATCCAGCAGGAGGTCACGATGTACACTCTTATTTAAAAGACATTGATTTTCACTTACAAACTGTGGCCAACGCCACTACTTGGGATAAGTTGTATCTTCTCAGGATCACTTCAAGCCGTGACGTGAGAAGCTTCCTCGACCGCCAACCAGACACCGTCAAGATGGACTACCAGCAATTGCAGCAAGCTCTGATTCGTGAATTCTCCGATCCAGAATCAGACCAAGGTATCATAGCGGCAATGGACCTGAAACAAGCCCGGCTCGAAACGCCACAAGCGTATTACGGCCGTCTCCGACAAGCCTACTTCGGATCACGCAATGAGCCAGGCATGGAAGAGGACTGGAATTTCAAGACCCTGTTTCTGCGGAATCTCCACCTCACCCTCTCCCATCATCTGGGAGTCTTGGCTGAGCCAAGGACTATGTTAAGTCAACAATTGCGTGACTTGGCTCACAAAGCATACACCAAACAAAGAACTATCTCTGAAAAGACTGTGAGAAACCCCACAATCTGCCCCGTCTCTGAGCACCGCTCAGAGCTGCCCCTAGAGGGCGCACAGCACCCCACTTACAAACCCGTCAACAGAGAGTCAAGACCGTTTCAGGCCAACAGAGGTCAGCGCGGTCGTGGGGGTGCTCGCCCAAGGCAACAGAACGACCATTCTAGGCAATTCTGGGACCGGCCTCGCCCCTCCCACAACCAAACGGGAGGGGGCACCTGGGAAGCCGGCCGGCAACCCAGAAGGAGCCGACCTCCATCTCCCCAAACACTAAGCCCAGAGAGCCGGTCGAAGGACCCCTCTCGACGTGACACTGATAAGCTGCGGTTGGAGCCAAAATCCAACAAAAACAACACAGCCACGGTTGAAGCTGCAGAACTTCTGAGCATGCTGAGAGAGTTTCTTCAAAAGAAACCTCGCAAGGAAGACAAGGATAAACCAGACACCGCATGACTAAACCCTAGGCCTGAAGCAAACTCCACTCCTAACGTTCCTCCCACTGACAGCCCCACAGACACTGTCAAACCACAAACTCTGGAACTCACTGTTACATCACAAAGTGACATCACCACTCACTCCCTCCAACTGACAGCCCCCCAGAACACTGTTTGTCAGCCACAGACTAGTGAAGTCATTGTTGCATCACCAACTGACAACACCCTTCACTCACTCCGGCTGACAACCGCACTTCCTGAACAAAACGCTGCACTTCCTGAACAAAACTGTAGCAGCACTCACACAAAGGTACCAGACAGTGCTGTCTTGTTGATCTGCACCGACAACGAGCCACACGAAACATACCCGCACTGTTTATCGATCAACACGCAAGACCCCACACCAAAACTCCTGGGGAACCTGATCGAAAAAGGAGTAGCACGCAAACTCTACCTAACAATCACTTTGGAAAAGGAGGTGAGACTCGAAGCGCTTGTGGACACAGGCTCCGATCTCACGCTCATATCGACTGAACTCTTTGAAAAACTTAAATTTGAAGCTCAAAAACAGAATCGAACTCTTAACTTCCACACTTGTGAGCTGAATGTGCAGTCATACAGCCAAAATGACATCCAACTAAGAAACGTAGCTCCCATTCTCCTGGCAATCGGTCCTATGAGCCTAGTACACCCTGTCTACGTTTCACCAATGAACATTTATCCATTTCTCATAGGCAAGGACCTGCTGGATCGATTTGAGCCGTTACTGGACTTCAAACACCTGCAAATTTGGGCTCACGTGCGTGAACCCCTCCCCCTCCAGCCACGCATATCTGCTCAGCCAGACTGTCAGGTCATGGGGTTCACGGGCATTCCCTCAGCCAGACATGACGACCCAGTCACAACAGCTGATCAGGGGTCAAGTTCACTACTCTATACTTTCGAAACCAGCCAAGGCTCTGATACCTACTGCCCCCAGGTCAGGACTGACCTGCAACTGCAAGATATAACCACAACAGACATAATCCTAGCACTATGGGCAGACAACTCAGCCATCAGTCTCTCACTATTCAATGCAATCATTGACAAAACACCGGACCTGCCTTATACCAGCAAACGCACACGTTTCCCTCTCAACGCACATCCATCTTCCATGATTGTATGGGCCCCATTGACTTTACAGCCACCTGTTCTCATCGATCAAGAAAATCTGTTGTCAGGGCAGACCATCCCAGAAGTCTGTACCCTAATCAACGAACAAAGAACAGTGATACCAGCTTACACTAAAGGGGTCACTGTACGGCTCAACATGCGACGTGGCCAAAGTTTAAACCACACGCTGGCTTTCTTCCAACCTTCACTCGAATGTGAAGACCTCGGACTCACACTCGAAGCCACACCCCTCACAGAAGTGTCATCTCGGGTAGTCTACATTCTGTTCAACAACTGCACAGCAACGGACATCAACATCCCCAGATCCTACAGGCTAGGATGGCTAGTGAGCCACGACTTTCATGACTTTGAACTTGTATTACCCGTCATCGGGCCCATCCCACCTGCACTGATACCTGAAGGGCACACTGACAACACAGTGTTCACAGTACCTTTCCAACTCATTGCCATCACCTCGGTCATGTCAGTAGCCAAAGACCAAGTGTGCAGAACTGAGCTGACAGAGGACCAACACCTTGCAGTGTACACAGTCTCCCACCAGCCTGTCAGTGAGACTAATGCACCTGCTACACCTTTAAAAATCAACCCGACCGATGACACACCGACAGAGGAGCCATATCAAGGCTTTGAATCTCAAGTGCAGCAAATTCTACAAGATGCTGATGCGCTTCAGGACGACGCAGACCGCCAAAGACTAAGACAAGTCCTTTATAAGTTCAAAGACTCCTTTGCCAAAGACTCGTTAGACTGTGGCCTTACCCACCTACACACGGTGCGCATCCCCACGCATCCCGAGGCTCCTCCCACTTTCGTCAAGCAGTACAAAATTCCCATTGCCTCGCACGAACCAGTGCAGGAAATCATCGAATCCATGCTTGAGAAAGGTGTCATCCGTCCATGCAACAGCACCTACTCTGCCCCCATCTGGCCCGTTCTCAAACCGAATGGGAAATGGCGGCCCACCATTGACTATCGAAAGCTGAATCAACAGGTGCCATTATCACGGTGGCCCATGACACAGCTGGAACAGGAAATACCCCGAATCAGAGGAGCCACCATCTTCTCTACACTCGATGTGGCCTCTGGATTCTGGACCATTCCATTGCACCCAGAAGACCAACACAAGTTGGCATTCACATTTGGCAACCGACAGTTCACCTTCAACAGATGCCCGTTCGGGTATGCCAACTCACCAGCTGAGTTTAACATCTTCCTGAACAAAGCCTGCCCAGACGCCAGGATGAGAGGTAACCTGATTTATGTAGACGATGTTCTCATGAAGAGCACGACGGTGGCCGACCACCTGAAAGAAATAGACTATGTTTTGAACCAGTTATCCACTGCCGGCGCCAAAATAGCCCTCCACAAGGGACAGTGGTGCCGTACCAAGGTTAACTACGTGGGCCTGCTCATCGGACCCCAGGGCATCGAACCACAATCAAACCGTATCCATGCCATTCAAAACATCAAGCCTCCCACTAACGTCTCTGAACTACAAAGTTTTCTAGGGGTATGCAATTACTCTCGACAGTTCATCGAAAACTATTCAGACATCGCCAGGCCCCTCACCGCTCTGCTGAAAAAGGATTGCCCTTTCGTCTGGTCAGACGCTCAAGAACATGCCATGACAGAACTAAAAAGACATTTATGCACAGCTCCCTGTCTCGCTTACCCCGATCCTCAAAAGGAATTCTATCTGGAAGCTGGGTTTTCTGACCAATGTCTCAATGCTGGCCTATACCAACGGCACGACCAAGACAAGAAGGTGGTCGCATATGCCAGCAAGACACTTCTCCCTCCAGAATATAAATTCTCAGACTGCGAAAAAGCGTTGCTCTGTACAGTATGGGCCATACAGCGTTTCTCCAGCTACATTGGAGCACAGAAAGTCATAATAGACACTTGCCACCAGCCTGTAATGTTCCTCAACAGCCAACGCATCCGAGATGGCGTAGTAACCAATGCACGCATAGCCACGTGGTTAATGGCTCTCCAAGGACGTGATGTCGAGGCCCGATATGCACAAAATCAAAAGTCAGCGTTGGGAAACGGCCTGGCTGCATGTCAAAACTGCTCTGACAACTCACCTGCTACGATGCTGAACACACCAGAGCCCCAACAGCCACCACTGACCTGTCACAGGTACTTTGACAGCAATGTGTGCAACGGCATGCCCACGGCTTACGTCGACGGATGCTCCTACAACCACGAGGGCATACTGAAGGCAGGTGCAGGGGTACTGTGGGTTGACAACCACCCATGCCCACCACGACACTACAAACTGGGCCCCCAATCATCACAATATGCAGAGGTAGCAGCAATTCTCATAACTCTGCAAATCGCAGCAGCCCATAACATCAGAGAACTTCTCATATGCACAGACTCTAACTATGCCAGACTCAGTTTTGTTTGCCATCTCCCAATCTGGCAACAAAACGGTTTCAAAACGGCAAACAACAAGCCTGTCAAACACCAACACCTGTTCCAGGAATGTGATAACATCACAACAACATACGATGTCACCGTGTACTGGAAGAAGGTCAAGGGACATTCTAAACTGCCAGGCCAAGACAAAGACTTTAATGACCACACCGATGCGCTTGCCAAAACTGGCGCCCTCCACGGTGAGCTGTGGTCTCCCCCAAACCCCTTACCCACCCCCGCTGTTGCGGCACTAACCCGCAGCAAACGGCCCTTGCCTCCTACGGCACCAGCTTCATAAATGCTATCGCTAACTCCGCAAATTTCCAACAACGATATTGCGGATATGCAAGCCACAGACACTGCCATAAAGACAATTCTTGACCACCTCTCTGACCCCGCCTGCCACCCGATCTCACTATCAGACATCGATGCTGACTCATACCTCAGACATCTACATAACTCCAGACATATATTGCGTGTGCGGGACAACATTCTATGGTTTGGCACTGATGACACCACACCGCCTAGACTCGTGGTGCCACTTTGCCAAAGGGGGGTAATGCTAATGCATGCCCACAACACACCCTATGCTGGACACCACGGTACCAAAGCCACGTATGAGACACTTAGACAGGTGGCATACTGGCCAGGCATGCAACAAGATGTGGCAGAGTATGTGAGAGAATGCTTGGTCTGCTGTCAATTCCAACCATCAAACCCAAATCACAGAGCCCCACTGCAACGCAGAGGAATCACGTTCCCATGGTCAGACCTCCAAATTGACTGGGTAGGACCTCTGCCCAGGTCAACAAGAGGCAACAAGTACTTTCTCACGGTGGTGTGTCAGTTTACCAAGTGGGTAGAGTGTTTGCCAGCACCTAACGACACTGCCCAGACAACGGCATATCTCCTGATGAACCACATCTTCTCCCGGTTCGGATTGCCACTAAGAGTGAACTCAGACAGAGGTACCCACTTCACTGCCGAGATCATGCAAAAGATCTGGAGATGTCTAGGGGTACAAGCTAAACTTCACATTAGTCAGCTTCCAATCGCGTCTGGTCAGGTAGAGAGATCGAATCGAACGGTGGTCCACATGCTAAGAAAGTACGTATCGGCTAATCAGAAAGACTGGGATGTGAAACTCCCCCTCGTGCTGATGGCCCTCCGAGCCACACCGCAGGAATCAACACAGGTGTCCCCGTTTGAACTCATGACCGGGCGGCAGATGACCCTGCCATTACACCTGGTGTATCAACCGGGAGACCACAACCTCGTCACCGCCTACACCACGTCCCAGTACCTGGCCGAGCTCCATAAACACTTGAAAACAACTTTCGCTTTCGCCCAGCAACATCTGAAAACCAGCGCTGAAGGGCAGAAAGCATATTACGACCGAAAGGCATCACACCAGGAACTCAACGTGGGCGACAAAGTCCTGTACTACAGTTTCGCCCTGCCACCCAAGGGGTTGTCAAAGAAGTTCCTGCCCCACTGGACGGGACCTCACGAAATTGTGAACAAACTCTCCCCCGTTGCATACCAAATCCAGCTAAAACGGGGACCGAGAGAACCAGTTCTCAAATGGGTCCACCGCAATCAGATTAAAAGACATGTGGCCCCTAGTAGGGACAGACAGGAAGGGGCCAATGAAAACTAAAACTCAATCGCCGTCATCGCAGCGAAAAGATGTCCCACACAACCTGGGACAAACCTCGCTGACCTGTGCCTTCTCTCTTTCCCCTTCTCCTCCATACCTCTCTCTCTTGTCTGTAACAGAATGCTGCTGTGGATTGCAATCCTGTGCTTTCAGTCGATCAGAGGCCAGCCGCCAGCCGACGTCATCTCACCAGGACCGGCCTCGGGCATTGTATTGAGGGATCAACCTGGACTGCTGATTACCAATTGCCGAACGCACACGCAGAAAGTGTACGTGCGACTCGACCCTCGAAATGTCTACCTTGCGCACTACCCAAGAGCGGTAGCCCAGAACAGCTGGGCAGGTGCCCGATGGACAGAAACCGCCCTCAACCACGCCGAAGCCGATGTCGAGCACATGCTGAACCAACTCGAGAAGATGACCGTCACCCAAGCTGAATTGGGAGGACACAACAGACATTCCAAGCGGTTCCTGGGAGCGTTGCTCGGAGCTGCTGCCGCCGTAGGCACGCTGTTCAACATTGGTATGTCAAGTGTCAACGCCGTTAACATAGCCACGGTGCGACGGCACGTAGCCGAAATTCAGACGGAACTTCCACAGTTAAAAGAACAACTCAACACACAAAGTGCATCCCTGAAAACCATCGGCAAGACCCTGAGAGGAACCGTGACAATACTCAACACTCATAGCGTCATGTTGAATCAAACTGTGAGCTCCATGAAACAGCTGTTCACAGTTTTCCAGAATGACTTTGCCCAGACACAGTTGGTCACGGCATTAATGACCGACATGCTCCGAGAAGTAAGTTCCTCCATGGACAGCTTAGCCATGGGTAGGATCCCGCCATACCTGATACCCCTAAGCCTGGTGCAAACCGTGCTGGCTTCTGCCATAACAACACCCACGGACCCGATACAAATCCACCTTGCCTACTCTTTGGGCAGTGCCATTCCACTGTATGTTGACCCTGCACAGCGAGAGGTAGGATTCCTCTTGAGTTTACCCATCATAGAATCAAGCCGAATCTACCGACTCAAGGATATTGTCAATGTAGGATTTTGGCAGAGCAACACTTATTTCAAGGTACGGACACCCGAAGCGGTAGCGTATCACGACAGTAACACACAGCTGTACTTAGCCCCAAACCTGCACATGTGTACCCTCACCAAAGACATTCACTATCTCTGCCCAAGCAAACCATTCCTAAGAGACAACACTGATGGGATTTGCGGCCTGCAACATCTGGCCAGCGATGCACGCTGCCCGGCAGATGCTATACCTCGCAGCCAAGTCACCGAGACGCAAGCTGAGATCGTGGGGGATCGGTGGCTCGTTAACACTCCAGTTCGGGCGGCGACACTGACCTACGATCAGCACGACACCGCTACACGCGTCAACCTGCTGAACCAGACCATGTGGATTCAAGTCCCACAAGGAGCTATCCTCCACCTGGACGACCTAGCCTTGTATCATCTCCCGAGCGAAGAATACCAATCCGAACTAGAGATTCCACCCTTCTTTAAGGATCGCAACTTCACTTTCGATCCAGAACTGGAAAAATGGATTCAGGAAGGGGGGTCACAGATCATCGACATCGCACCCCTCGACACAGCCCTCCAAGCATTGTCCAGAATGCCCATCCTGAACGCTTCACCTGTCGCCCAAGCCTGGACCGCCGCCGACACTGCCGTGTGCATTTCAACGATCATCGGCCACGTCCTAACCTTGGGCCTGGCCTACGTCCTGTACCGACGACTCAACGAGATGCGAGCCTCAACAGATAGGCTCACCCAAGCCATGTCCGGAGGGTTCCGTAGGGGCCCTCGGAAAGAAGACTCCCCGCTAGAGAATGCGGAAAACCTCATAGAGCTGAGCCCTCAGCCCTAACAATCATCTGCAGCATCCAACCTCCATGATTTACCTGCCACCTGACCAATGCGGTCGTGATGGTTCAACGAGGCCCACCCACACGGGTCCTGCCGAACCATCAAGGGGGGAATGTAGCAATAATCAGATGATCAGCGCAATCATGTGGTTTTAATCAACTAAGATTCTAATTAAGTAAACACTCCTCCATTCTTCAGATTGTGACAAAAACAGATGTCACGGGACTTTGTAAGTTACAGATTCACACACGAAGCAAATGGTGCTCGGACTTAATTAAATTACCGATGCCAGAAGTGCCCCCGCGGCGTTTTTCGCTGATAAGTAATCACAGGATCCTCTGTCTTACCACATGTGACTCGACAGGGGCGCCTCTCTGGCTGGAGATCCCGTGGTGTCCCCTCTGCACGACACCTCACAAACACAGAAAACCTTGAGTAATGAGCCACACTGTTCATTGTAATCTAGACTTAAAACTCATCAAATTCGAAGGACGCACACACATACACGGAACTGAAGACGATCAGGAGTCCAACGCGTGACTGACCACGCGACAAACTCTGAATACACACACACACACACACACACAAAGAGACAATCATTCTGAACCACGTGTAGTTAAGCTAACGTTTCAAATTTACAAATGTTTTCTGGTTGTGTTCAGGATTCCCTTGTGACCTACTTGATATAACTGTAAGCTTGTATGATATGTGATCAATCTGACATTCGTTTAATCACGAAAAATCATGTATCTGCATTTTACTAACCCTAGGAATGCCGCGAGTGGTATGATTGGAATCAGAGAAATCGAATAAGATCGAATCACTAACCCAAAATGCAATATGAGGCATATTTTATTAATCCTATTTTAGAAGTGTATTATTACTAAATCTGTAATCCGCTATGCACATGACCCAGAAGGCGTGTACTTCGCGAACCACAAGTTTTGCCGACACGCCTCCTCCCAAACGATTGGATCAGACGCGTACGAAAGGCGTGTCTCGAGCGCCTTCAAAACCAGGAGCGCCAGGTCTCCTCGGTGCTAGCAGTTTTTCACTACGCCAGAGAGAGATTCCAACTTCCCTGCGAACTCCAGCCCGGAGTTCCGCGTCGTTTTCCTACTTTGTTTTAATCTAAGTTCTTTCTTTTCTTGAGCTACCTCAGTTTGATAATTCTCCTTCGTTCAGTGCACTCACGAACGAAACGAGTTTAAGATTAATCATCTGTCGTACGAGCTGAAGAGATTGCAACATCTACCTCCGTCCGAACGAAACTCCGGACATTCAGCCTACATTTCTTTTCAAACCAGCTACACAAAAGGGACCATAAAAGCAAGTAACGTACAATCTAAATTGAGTGCTGTTTAAGGTTGTCTAGATACGCCTAAGAAAGCCTTTGGGTCTCGTTTGAATTGTTTGAACTGATTACTTTCGCTTTCTCTCTCTCTCTCTCTCTATCTCTCTCACCCTCTAACTTTCTCTCTCCAATATTCCGTATTGCAATCGTTCTTTTGTCGTTGTAATTGTTTGTTTTTGTTATGCATATTTACTCCTGCGTGATTTAAGTAGTTTATGTAACCTTTAGTCTTGTTTTATTAAACTCTATAATCTTTTGAATTGAATCTGTCTCATTGTTCTATAAACTTGAAGTCCCTGAAGATGACGATCTTATGTTACAAAGCTCTACTTGATTTATATTAAAATATCTAAAGTGCCTTACATGAAAATATCATTTCTGGTGGCCACAGGAAGGATATTTTTTATGTTTACAGGCTGGTAAACGAACGAGTGCATGATAAACTAAGTTTGAATCATATCAAAGTTTACCCTGATAATTGATCTGATTTTACCGACCTATATTAATAATTAATACGAGCAATCCTGTTAATGATTCATATACGGTGAGGTTTAACCTATTCCCTATTTGGGATAATCTAATTGGTGTATACGATAATGCATATTCATCATCTCATGAATATTATTCCCCCTTTGAGTTAATAATTTCCCTACAAAAGTCATTGTCACTACAAAGAAAAACAAAATCCTTCAACTTGTGTTCATTTATTTTTCAAATATGGAATGGGTAAAAGATGATAAGCCCAGCAGGTGTGAAAAATAAAAACATTTCAGTAGGCCACAAGAAAGTTTGCCGAACAATGTTAAGTTGTGTTTTAACATTAGCTAGCTACTTATTCTATGCTGGGAATATGGGGAACTGAGAGACCCCTGAACAATAAACATCGAAAATAATAATAATAATCGTGGTTGACAAATGAAACTTTTGAGGAAAAATACAATACGGAGAAGTTACATACAGCAGTGTTAATTTTGACAGCAAATTTTGATTTAGTTTTAGTCTCAGTCTTTTGACTAAAAATATGACAAACTAATTTTAGTCATATTTTAGTCATCTGAATTGTTTTAGTTTTAGTCTAGTTTTAGTTGACGAAATATAATAAGATTTTAGTGATTTTAGTTTTTTTAGATTTTCGAAATCTACTGTAAACTAAATCTACAGTAGATTTAGTCGACTAAAATATAATGGGTTTAGGTAAATTGTAATGTGTCAATTTAGAATTTCTCTGAAATTTCCAAACCCATATACTCCCGGAGAAAACATATATTAACCTATTAATATGAATGATTTTTAAGTTTCAACAAGCAATACAGATACAGATTTAACTACTGTGACTTAAAAAAAATATCTTAAAATTAAATAAAACCACTTTTCCTAAAGTAAAAGACAGTCTTCTTTTCAATGAATGATATATGCATTCTTTATAACAACTTAAGGTGATGATACACAGGGCAACTTTTTGAGCAATGTTGCCGGGCAATCTTGCCGAGCTATTGTTGCTTGGGCACTTTCCCATTGAAAAGGGGCAATAAATTTCTATCTGGATAATTTAGATCGGTCGTGGGCCCTGTGTCTCATCTGGTTGCCTGTTGACGGCAACATTGCCCAGCAAAATTGCTCAAAAAGTTGCCCCGTGTATCATCACCTTTACATACATAATTCTTTATTCTTTCAAGCAGACAATTATTTGGATGAATTAAATATAATTAATCCTTATTAAAGCTATTAACAAACAGTAAATGCTTTTCTCTTTTTTCTTTTGTTGCTTGATCAAAATTAATTACACAGACCGCATTATGTTTATTGCCACTGTCACTTTAAGACATCGGTTCATGTCCAATGACATGCGGATACGATTGCACTGATGCACACCCGATTCAACTGTTTAAGACATCACCGACATAGTTTACATGAATACTCTCCAAACCAGACATTTAGACATAATGGTGTGTGTATTTGTCCATTCAGACACGAAAGAGAGCTCAGTGCAGTACCCGCGCGCTGTATAGGTGAATATGTGCATGGCTCCACGCTTCGGGTTGGTGCGTGGTTGGTTTACATTTTTAACATTTTATGAGACCGTGGGGTAGATCAGCACGTTACAGTACAAATGTGTGCATCTACCACACACGCAGGACATCAGTTCTGACTGGATCGCTTCCCAGATCGACACTATCCAACATTTTCATCTAGTTTTTATTCGTTGACGAAAATCTAAATAGATTTTCGTCATAGTTTTTGTCATTCAAAACTAGGTTTTATTTAGGTAGCGTCTCGTTTTCGTCAGTGAAAAATGTCGTTGTAGAAAAGTTATTATTTTAGTCAATGAAATGAACACTGACATACAACACAATTTTTAAGACCCAGACATCAAAATTCAAGACTTTTTAAAGACTTTTTAAGGTATTATTTCCAAATTCATAAATTCAATGCTTTTAAGGCTTTTTAAGACCCCGCAGGAACCCTGTGGATGGTAGCTAGTGTAAGTTGTGTAAGGTGAGGGATTCCCCACATGGTAAACCTAAACATTACCGCAGCCGAGCGGTGATAGGGACCTGGCAGTTTTTAATGGTAGAATCAGGCCCGAGGGCCGGCTATCCGGGTCCCATCAAAGTCCTGCGCCGCTGCGGTGTCGTTCCTTCTAGGCGGGATTCTGACTTCATTCAGTCAGAGGCATTCAGTCATAATCCCGCAGATGGTCGCTTCACACCAGTGGCTCCACAGCCAAGCACACGCACCAAATGTCTGAACCTGCGGTTCCTCTCGTACTGAGCAGGATTACTATTGCAACGACACAAACATGGTGGCATCCACAGCATGGATCAAGCAGTGTAGGAGACCCCCTTCACAACTAAATGTCGACAGGATTAACAAAAACACCTATTGCTAGGAAATAATGACGGTTCTTTGTTCATAATGCATATATTTTAACGTAAAATAAGACGATTAAGGCTCACTGACATACTTTAAAATATATTTCAGCATTTTTTTAATCGACGGCCTACTACCCCTGACTGAGTAACTTTAACCCAATCTGATCGCGGCTCTCCCGGTGTTAGTGTTATTCCACAAGATTTATGGATAAGCTGTTTGATTTATAATTATTAGATTATTTTCACATTTCACTTACCCTGCTGTGCATGAACATAGCTGTTTCTCAATTTGTGTGTTTCCCATTTGAATGGTCAGCGTATGAGGCGGCTGCTGCTTGCGCTAGGACTATAGGCTTTAGCTTCAATTTTTATTAAATTATTCTCTAATCGGCTGCATATTATGTCGTGGATATATCCCTTGAATGCATACTGCAGTCCCCTTTGTCTTGCTCTCTCAGATATTTCACATGTTCGCCAAAAATGACTAATCTCATTGAGAATGTCTGACACCGGTACGTACATACTGTAATAGACCTGCCAGGCACGAAAGCTTGTCAGGCGGGGCTTAGCGAAGGGTCAATTGCATGTCATGTTGGCTTGTCTGCTCAACTATACACAGTCCCGGCGCCCGGACAAACGACTTGGGGGGGCTTTTACAATTCTTAGGGGGGGTGGGGGGCGCTACGGCTGCGACACCGGAGTAAGAAACACCGGAGAAAACATCATCGCGCCCACTCTAGTCGCTTGTGTTTACACCAACCGCGACGCGGCGTTTCAGAAGCATCCCAGAAGCGGCTCTCCGCACCGCTTCACAAAAGATAGGTGCTAACGTAAGTCTGTTTTCACCGGACGCCGCGTCCAAGCCGCACCGTAAATACAAAATAACAGTAAATAAACACTGTAAATTTTTAAAATAAACACCCTGTAAGGACTCCCAATTGTATTGCACACCAATATATCCGTGGTAGAAACCATAGACTGTAAGGTAGAAACCCAAATATCAAGAAAAATCACATCGGACAGGCAAATCACATGGTCTCACGCATCCAGTCGCGTTGCTTCTGAAATGCTCCTGGTGTGAGTTGGCACCGCGTGGAGGACAGAATAAAATCTTGTCGGAGCCGTAATGCACTGCAGACGTGTGCAGTGTACAAAAGGGGTAAAGTAGAGAACAGTTCAGACGGTTCTCGTTTATAGTTATCTTATTCATAAGTGTTTAGAAAAACCCTGCACGAACGCTCAGTCACATAATCATCATTCAGATCACCGCTAGGGGGGCTTGAGATTATCATAGGGGGGGCTAAAGGCTGATTTATACTTCTGCGTCGGACCTACGCCGGAGCCTCTACGCTATACACTACGCGTTGGTTTTCATTTAAGCCCAATTTATACTTCTGCGTCGAACTTACGCCGTAGCTACGGCGTAGGCTGTGCGTAGCGCGCGTACCCTTCGGCGTACCCTGACGTGCACCTCTCCAAAAATGTAACAACGCGTCAATTCTACGCGGACGCAAGCGCTGTGATTGGTCTGCTAGAACCCCTCCCTCGGGTTTCACATGTTCCCTCTGCATGTGTAATTGCGCGTCAACGTGGACAACGACGCAGAAGTATAAATGAAAACCAACGCGTAGTGTATAGCGTAGAGGCTCCGGCGTAGGTCCGACGCAGAAGTATAAATCAGCCTACTTCTGCGTCGTTGTCCGCGTTGACGCGCAATTACACATGCAGAGGGAACATGTGAAACCCGAGGGAGGGGTTCTAGCAGACCAATCACAGCGCTTGCGTCCGCGTAGAATTGACGCGTTGTTACATTTTTGGAGAGGTGCACGTCAGGGTACGCCGAAGGGTACGCGCGCTACGCACAGCCTACGCCGTAGCTACGGCGTAAGTTCGACGCAGAAGTATAAATTGGGCTTAAGCCCCCCCAAGCCCCCCCTTGACGCCGGGCCTGACTATACATTATAATATGTTTCATTATTTTCACATTAGAAACACAATAACATGCTCTATAAATAATTTAATTGAAAATATGTTGCTTACCTTTATATGAACTCCAGGATAAGTGCCATTTTCTTCAGGTATTTTGTAGCTCACTGCCTCATAGGGGTAGGAGATGTGGTCAATAATAACTTCTTGAATGACAGCAATCCTGAATGTCCACCACCTTAAACAAAAAAAGATATTACAAAATGAAAACCATTACACGATCACTTCAGAAAACCTCTTTAAACATAGTTGTTTAAATCTAACCTATACAATTTGTATTTCTACAGACCATGTAAAGTTAAGCATAAATATCTTTGAAGGGGGTATTCAGCAACCAACTTTTTCTATCAACATTTTTCCTCAGACTTCAAATTTAAATGTGTGTTGCCAGTATTGAACACTCATAATGATTAATAAAAAAATATGCTAATAAAACAAGATACAAACCCATAAGGAGCATGCAGGTGGTGCTTGGGATGCAAACTACAGCAGAGTTCTGTCAATAGATTAGAAAACAACAGAAACACTATGAAACAAACTAATGAGGAGGGATCTGGTAAAGAATGACTAACGTTAACGTTACAGGCAGAAGTGTAGTAAGTTAGATAATAGCAGTCATATTAATATGTGAATTAATCTTTCAAGGTCATTATTTGGGGTTTAAAGTCGTTTGTGTGTGTGTGTGTGTCGTCTAAAATAAAAACGAAGTCTAACTTAACGTAAACATAACGTTAACTTTCCTCATTTGGCAGAAAAGGTGGTTGTGTTGTTTTCCTTGATCCAGCTGTAACGGTTACTGCATCTTCACACACAGTCTCTTCACGTTGTATATTCATGCCTTTTAAATCAAGCAAGTATTAAATGGCCTTTACTTTTCTTGATGAATTCCTCTGGTAGCTTTAGTTTGAAGGCATTCAATTGCTCCAAAAACACTAACGTTAATAACTTACTGCACTTTATCACAACTGGTTAACGGATGCGCTCGGCAAGAAATAAACCGCATCACCGACAAATAAAAGTAAATAAACCAATTACAACGAGGACACTATAACACGCATACAATCAGGGAACCTCCGCGAGTGTGAACTAAATAACATTATTTTGGGCCGGTGCAGTGTAGAACAGGGATTCCCAACCCTGAGTCCTGAAGTTACCCCAGCACCACATATTTTACATGTCTCTTCTGTATTAAGTCTCTATTAATGACCTGATCTGAATCAGATGGTTTTGATCGAGGATACATCATGCAGAATAAACAGAACAGACAGAGAAACCCATGAAACATTACATTTAACAGGTAAATTAAAATCAGTCAAGACCAGTTAAAAAATAAATTAATACGGCTACCTTTCTTTTTTTTAACCTTTCTTTGGTTTTTGATTTACATAGGCAGCAATATTACCTTTAAAACACACATAATATATGAATAAATATAGCCTATATAAATTAGATATATATTACTAATAGTGTCTACACTGTTGTAAACCCACAAAAACATAGAAACAGTGTGTGTTATGATCATATCACAAATTAAAAAGGTACAATAGTACAGATGATAGAATTTAGCCTAAGTATTAAGCTAATTCAGACGTTTATACACGCGTTTATCCACACATACGTTATCCAGACGTGTATTCACACGTTTATCCACACGTACGTTATCCAGATGTGTATTCACACGTTTATGCACGTACGTTATCCAGACGTTTCTATACACGTTTATCCACACGTACGTTATTCAGATGCATATGAGGTGTGATTTGTGCACTTTTTTATGGCGCTCGCTTTGTCTCATTTCTTTCCTAACGAAGCTTAAAGACGTGTTAACGTGCGTGTGGAGAACGTCTGCTCGTCTGCCCGTCTGAACGCAACAGGCTACTTAACGTCTGCACGTCTCAACGTCTGCCCGTCTGCACGTCTTAACGTCTGCACGTCTGCCCGTCTGGACGTCTGGAGCTATCTCCATTCAGCGTTTTTTTTTTTATCCAGCCAATGACGCCGTTTCTGACGCCGCAGGCCATCCATAGTGCGCCGTAATCTGCGGCGCTTCTGTCTGACAAAGACAGCGTAAAAAGCGGCGTTTTGTATAATATTATAATCAGCCCCAGCCTTTTCTTCAAAGTTCAGCCCATCTAATGAAGTAGAGGGAAAGACGTAGTAGTTTGTCGATCTGAATGGCGATCCGTCTTAAGGGTTCTGGTTTTCTATCGTTGTTAGGACTATGTTGTATAGCTAGGCCTACTCATTTCGTTTTCATATAGGCGGGCAAGCATTTTTTATTATGATCTGAGAAACAGACTTCTCACCAAAACAATAAGATCCCGTATTATTACTGAAGTAGCTAGATAGTCCATCATACAAACTAGACCACAATCCTTTTGCATAGCCTGCTACGTATTGCCTAGGCCTACTTCATAAAAATGAGTAACAAAAACGTTTCAATTCCTCCAACAACACAATGATAAAAACAATACATACCAAATAGCAATAAAAAAGAAGCCTACATATGTAGAAGGGCTGCACAATTTATCTAAATTATCGAAATATCGCAAATGTATTTCGCAATATGCATATGGCAACGGCTTGCAATAACTGGTCATTAACAAAAGACGAGAAAATCACTCACTGCTCTTGGCTGAATAACTTTTGTAGCTTTAATAAGAATCAGTATAGGCCTATATTTAATTGATACAGTGAAAACTAATGTGTGTGGGGTTTTTTTATTTTATTTTTTTTAACATTTGATTCGGTTTCTGTTATCGCATTTATAAAGATAATATATCGCATTTTTCTTCAATATCGTGCAGCCCCAATCTGTAGCATATAGTCATTTATAAATATAGGCTAATAATATTTCTTTCTTTCTTTCTTTCTTTCTTTCTTTCTTTCTTTCTTTCTTTCTTTCTTTCTTTCTTTCTTTTTTCTACCTAATCTTTCTTTCTTTCTTCCTAATCTTTCTTTCTACCTAATCTATCTTTCTTTCTAATCTTTCTGTCTTTCTCTCTAATCTTTCTTTCTTTCTAACTAATCTATCTTTCTTTCTTTCGAACTAATCTATCTATCTTTCTTTCTTTCTTTCTTTCTTTCTTTCTTTCTTTCTAACTAATCCTTTATTTTTCTTTCTTTCTTTCTTTCTTTCTTTCTAATCTTTCTTTCTTTCTTTCTAACTAATCTATCTTTCTTTCTTTCGAACTAATCCATCTTTTTTTCTTTCTAACTAATCCTATATTTTTCTTTCTTTCTTTCTTTCTTTCTTTCTTTCTTTCTTTCTTTCTTTCTTTCTTTCTTTCTTTCTTTCTTTCTTTCTTTCTTTCTTTCTTTCTTTCTTTCTTTTTTCTACCTAATCTTTCTTTCTTTCTTCCTAATCTTTCTTTCTACCTAATCTATCTTTCTTTCTTCCTAATCTTTCTTTCTACCTAATCTATCTTTCTTTCTACCTAATCTTTCTTTCTTTCTACCTAATCTTTCTTTCTACCTAATCTTTCTTTCTAACTAATCCATCTTTCTTTCTTTCTTTCTTTCTAACTAATCCATCTTTCTTTCTTTCTTTCTAACTAATCCATCTTTCTTTCTTTCTAACTAATCCATCTTTCTTTCTTTCTTTCTAACTAATCCATCTTTCTTTCTTTCTTTCTAACTAATCCATCTTTCTTTCTTTCTTTCTTTCTTTCTTTCTTTTTTCTACCTAATCTTTCTTTCTACCTAATCTATCTTTCTTTCTTTCTCT
>JAPDVR010000002.1:40019028-40021528 GCA_026230005.1 Gila orcuttii
ATCTTTCTTTCTTTCTTTCTTTCTTTTTTCTACCTAATCTTTCTTTTTTTCTTTCTACCTAATCTATCTTTCTTTCTTTCTTTCTCTCTTTCTTTCTAAATAATCTATCTATCTTTCTTTCTTTCTAACGAATCCATCTTTTTTTCTTTCTAACTAATCCTTTATTTTTCTTTCTTTCTTTCTTTCTTTCTTTTTTTCTTTCGAACTAATCTATCTATCTTTCTTTCCTTCTAACGAATCCATCTTTTTTTCTTTCTTTCTTTCGAACTAATCTATCTATCTTTCTTTCTTTCTAACGAATCCATCTTTTTTTCTTTCTAACTAATCCTTTATTTTTCTTTCTTTCTTTCTTTCTTTCTTTCTTTCTTTCTTTCTTTCTTTCTTTCTTTCTTTCTTTCTTTCTTTCTAATCTTTCTTTCTTTCTTTCTAACTAATCTATCTTTCTTTCTTTCGAACTAATCTATCTATCTTTCTTTCTTTCTAACGAATCCATCTTTTTTCTTTCTAACTAATCCTTTATTTTTCTTTCTTTCTTTCTTTCTTTCTTTCTAATCTTTCTTTCTTTCTAACTAATCTATCTTTCTTTCTTTCGAACTAATCCATCTTTTTTTCTTTCTAACTAATCCTATATTTTTCTTTCTTTCTTTCTTTCTTTCATTCTTTCTTTCTTTCTTTCTTTCTTTCTAACTAATCTATCTTTCTTTCTTTCTTTCTTTCTTTCTTTTTTCTACCTAATCTTTCTTTCTTTCTTCCTGTGATGTAGCTCAGGGTTCGTATGTGGGTGATGGAAGGAGACTCGGGGTCGGCAAGTAGTGGAGCTCGTGCACTTTATTAAAGGTCCTCTTTTCACAGCGCTTTCGTGCGCTCTCAAAATTAATTCAAACAAAACAAAAACAGTCAACCGGCAGATATACAGCGATACTCGTCCCGCGGACTACAGCACTCTTTCCAGGGTACACAGCTTCGTCCCCACCGTCAGCGTGCACGAGCTTCCAGTCTTTCTCTCTCCCTCGTTATCAGCACAGCCCGCTTATATACGGTCTCCTCACGCCAATTACTGAAATCACAAACAGGTGTTCGTCATTTGAACTTGACCCACTTACTCACCGCTCGGCTCCGCCCTCGCTCTCCTGCTACAGAGTCCGCTGAACCACGCCCCCCTCGCCACACTTCCTAATCTTTCTTTCTACCTAATCTATCTTTCTTTCTTCCTAATCTTTCTTTCTACCTAATCTATCTTTCTTTCTACCTAATCTTTCTTTCTACCTAATCTTTCTTTCTAACTAATCTTTCTTTCTAACTAATCCATCTTTCTTTCTTTCTTTCTAACTAATCCATCTTTCTTTCTTTCTTTCTTTCTAACTAATCCATCTTTCTTTCTTTCTAACTAATCCATCTTTCTTTCTTTCTTTCTAACTAATCCATCTTTCTTTCTTTCTTTCTTTCTTTCTTTCTTTCTTTCTTTCTTTCTTTTTTCTACCTAATCTTTCTTTCTTTCTTTCTTTCTACCTAATCTATCTTTCTTTCTTTCTCTCTCTCTTTCTCTCTACCTAATCTTTCTTTCTTCCTAATCTTTCTTTCTTCCTAATCTTTCTTTCTACCTAATCTATCTTTCTTTCTTTCTAATCTTTCTTTCTTTCTTTCTTTCTAATCTATCTTTCTTTCTTTTGAACTAATCTATCTATCTTTCTTTCTTTCTAACGAATCCATCTTTCTTTCTTTCTTTCTTTTTTCTACCTAATCTTTCTTTCTTTCTTTCTACCTAATCTATCTTTCTTTCTTTCTTTCTCTCTCTCTTTCTCTCTACCTAATCTTTCTTTCTTTCTAATCTTTCTTTCTTTCTAATCTTTCTTTCTTTCTAACGAATCCATCTTTTTTTCTTTCTAACTAATCATTCTTTATTTTTCTTTCTTTCTTTCTTTCTTTCTTTCTTTCTTTCTTTCTTTCTTTCTTTCTTTCTTTCTTTCTTTCTTTCTTTCTAATCTTTCTCTCTTTCTACCTAATCTTTCTTTCAACTAATCTATATTTCTTTCTTTCTTTCTTTCTTTCTTTCTTTCTTTCTTTCTTTCTTTCTAACTAATCTATCTTTCTTTCTTTCGAACTAATCTATCTATCTTTCTTTCTTTCTAACGAATCCATCTTTCTTTCTTTCTTTCTTTCTTTCTACCTAATCTTTCTTTCTTTCTTTCTTTCTTTTTTCTACCTAATCTTTCTTTCTTTCTAACGAATCCATCTTTCTTTCTTTCTTTCTTTCTTTCTTTCTTTCTACCTAATCTTTCTTTCTTTCTTTCTTTCTTTTTTCTACCTAATCTTTCTTTCTTTCTTTCTAACTAATCTATCTTTCTTTCTTTCGAACTAATCTATCTTTCTTTCTTTCTAACGAATCCATCTTTCTTTCTTTCTTTCTTTCTTTCTACCTAATCTTTCTTTCTTTCTTTCTTTCTTTTTTCTACCTAATCTTTCTTTCTTTCTTTCTACCTAATCTATCTTTCTTTCTTTC